>JASDDO010000016.1:179611736-180211736 GCA_030015575.1 Agapanthus africanus | reverse complement strand
TGTTCTTAGATTACTACCCTACCACGGCTCTACTGAGTCGTGCAAATAGGTAGTGGTTGGGTGCAGTCCCGAAGCACTTGGAGGCAGTGACGGTTAGACAGGATTCGTCTCTCCCGGTATTGGGGGTTGATATCGCGCTGTGTCTAGGAGAGCCATTACACAAAGTCCCTGGCCAGGGCAAGCAAGAATTGCTGGTAGGTTTTCCAGTAGATTCTCAGGGTGTTTTGGGCTACACTCCGACACGACTTGTACCGCTATTAGGGGACTGACGTTTACCGCCCCCTAGGCCCGCCATGCGATATTCTCAGACGAACAGACCGGGCTGTACGGAGATTGTCATATTCAGGCTCAGTAGGAGTTCGATGGGTTCACCTCATCAGTCTTCTTATCGGCATCTACCTGGGGACCGTTACGTACAGCTAGTACCGCTTGCAGTCTGTGGTTAAACCCACTGCCAGCGTAGTTTCGAGCCTTCAGAGTCCCACACAGAGGGTTACTCTCCTTTGGGCAAAACAGAGTAGAGGTTGCATGGTTTTGTGACGGGGTTCGTTCACATCCGCACACTTGTGCATGTTTGGTGTCCGGACAGTAGTTACTAGCGGGCTTTGGTTTAAGCCGGATCCTAGTAATTGTTTTTGGGATTGGTTTTGTCTCGGTATATTCGTGTTCCTTGGAGCACGGATGCGGGTGTGTATGCACAGTTGACAGAGGTAGAGGTAGAGGATTCTCATTAGGGTTGTTGACCATTTGGGTTTGGTTGACTTGTTGACCGTTGACTTTTCTTTAAACCCTAATGAGAATATGATATATGATTAACAATATTAATTAAGTATTATTGTGCCATGGTTGAGTTGAAAGTTTGACTTTTGTTGACTTGTTGACTTTGTTGACCGGTTGACCATTTTGGACTTGTTGACCATCATCATTTCATGGCTATCATTTCATGGGTATGACTTTTGCTTGCTTGTTGTTTGCAAAAGCAATTATAGCATGAAATGATAATGGTTATTGAAACTAACCATCACCATATACTTAATTATTATTATTATTATTATTATTATTATTATTATCATTATTCTCACTTTTGTGAGAAGGGTTGGATTATGAGAGCTCATTCTATCATTCTCTTTCTCTCTCCTAGAAAGAAAGCTCTCCCTCTTCCTCTTCCTCTCTCAAGGTTCAAGTGTTCCATGAGTTGGAAATCATGAACCTTTGAGACAAAACCACCATCACTCTTCTCTACTCAATCTAAGGTATTAGGTTTAGCAAACCAAACACCTTAGTCATCTCTAGGTTGAGATAGGAGCCCAATTTCGAGACCCTCGGGTAGATCCATCTATGGCAAAGAGGAGACGACAAGGAGGATCCGTTCAAGCGACTACGAGGAACAAGAAAGAGGAAGAACCACAACAAGAAGAGAAGGAGTTCAAGACCAAGGTATAGCCATTCTATATAGTAGTTAGAACTTGTAGAATATTGGTTAGTTTTTGTTTAGCAACGATCCTTCATGAAACGGTCCATGTTACCTAGCTAAGGAAAATTTTCGTTTTACCTATTCCGCCTCCCCGAAAGGACCGGGGTGGGTAACGTGGACCTAACATTTGTATCAGAGCCTAGCTAAACACTATCTAACATATTAGCAAAGTAACTAGAAGTTCGATCGGAGAAAAAATCACAAAACATGCCCGAGATATCAACTTTCTGCCGATTTTATTTTCTGTTCAAAAAAATAATAAATCATGTACTAAAAATCGGCTCAGGGTTTTTTAAGAACAAGCAAGAAAAATGGTCCACTAACTCGGTCAAAGCGCCGCGGATCCGCGGCCGAGTTGACTCGTCGTGGGAAATTATTCCTGCAGTATGTTCAGTAGGGTGTTTTGGGATTTTTACAATATGTTTTTTCTGCCCAGATTTTACAGAAAGCAAAACTTGTTTTTGGGGTGGTTTAAAATCCGTATTTTAATCGAACTTCTAAAGACTTTAGCTAACGGGTTATATCTATGATGTGATATATGTATTGAACGTCTGCTAATCGCTATACGTCGATTAGTGGGGGTTATACATATCTGTGATCTGTAATGTTGATGGTATGTGTATATGAATTCATTGGATTGTCGCGGATGAATAGCCGGGGGGTTGTGAGATGAGAGTTTTCTTTTCTTTCAATTCATGTAATTTGTAATTGATGTAATATTATTTATATGGCCGCACAACCGGGATGGGGTTGTAGCCGTCATTGTATAATTTCTTTTACAGTTTTTGCTCCTAGGATAGACCCAAGGTGGGGTGCACAAACTACCGGGTACCTCGAAGTGCCGAGTGGCCTACTCACGGTATTGAGGGAGGTTGCTTCGCTTCGGGTACTTGGCGAGTAGTTTGCCGCACCCGTAGGGGTCTAGGGTGGGGTCTTAGCTATTCATCGCGACCGTGTAATCCGCTCTTCGTTACAGGCTCGTACGGAATGCGGATTCCTAGTATATCCAATGTGTTCATCTGTGATCTGGAATGGCTATCATTGCATCTGACGAATGTGTATATATCTATATGATATCTATTTAGGCGTTGCTTATGTTTTGCATCCGCGCTAGTCCAGCCCCCGCTCTGTCGTTAGTTAAGTAACCTAACGGGTAATGACGGGGCCCCGTGGCGAATGCGGATGGCAAAAGAGTACGTCATATTTTCGTTGTTTTCTGCAATGGTAGGATTAACTGATGGGACGCATTAAATTAATGCAAGAAAACAAACCTAAAAAGAACGTTGTTGGAACAATTTTCAAAAAGCTGTTATTGCAAGGACGCTCTCTTTTGTTTTGCATAGATGTATTCGGTTATGAATGCCCAGCACCTCAGTCGACGATGCAAGGGCCGAGATCCCTTCATCGGGAGTGATCCCTTGGACAAAAAGTTTGCGTCAGGGTAATAACTTTACTATAGTCGATTATTCTTGCTTTGCATCGAGATATTCAGTTTGGAATATCCTGCACCTCATTCGACGAGGAAAGAGCCGAGATCCCTTCACAGGGAGTGACCTCTTTAGCAAAAGTTTTCGCCACTATATTTTCAAAAAGGGCAATAATGTTCCTTCAACTATATCAAGTTCATTACGTTGACGGGTTTTTCGCCAAAAACCCAGCCGTAGCCCTCCGTCATTTCGGATTGGTATTATTTGGTATTCGTGCTGCGTTTGTTGACCTAGTCAAGACGTAGTAAACGGTAGCTAAGTGATATTTTTCTGTTCATTGCCAAATGTGATTGGTTAGAACAGTCGTGCGGCCTTGTTGACCTAGTCAAGGGCACGTACGGGTGGGTTTAATGCAATCAAGATTATGACGGGAAGAACTTGACTGGTGGTTTATGGTTTGTTGACCTAGTCAAGGTCATAAACCGTCAGGGGCAAAAACCACATCGGGAGTTTCTAAAGAAACTGAAACTTGCAGATTTAGCATACCTTCTAGAGTGTGGTGACTAGAGTGGACTCCATCTAGGTCATCGCACAATGATAGTTGGATCCTGATCCCACTGATGAGTTGGATTACTCTCGGGAGAATATTTCACTTAACAATCAATGCTATAAACCAAGTAGGTGTCTAGAAATGTGTTAGCGGGGCTACGCCTCCAGGGAAAAGAGGTTATTTAATTAAGGAACTTCGCGAAAGCATTGGAAAACCTCCCTCGAAGTACCAACACCAGCCTGACTGAAAGGTTAAGCAAGTATTGTGACGTGCGATTAATCCTGACTAGTTCTTCTTTTAAGGTTTGAAGAAGAATTTGAGGAAACAGTGGGAGCCATCCTGGTTAGATAAATCAATAAACCAATCTAATCTTGCAAGTGCGCACGCTGAGTGTTTCTTTTCTCTCTCTCCAGGTAGCAACCATTTCACGCCCTAATCAAGATAATAAAATGTATCGCTTGACCGATCTGAATTCTTATTCGGGGCTGGGGAAAGTTGGTTCGGCTCTAACTTACGACAACAGTCATAAGTATGAGCAAGGGAAAGAGGATTGTTTGGATTCTTAGGATACCCAGTTGAAGAAGAAGCATGGTTTTGCATCTACTTCAGGTGTTCTTGTAATTGAGAACTGCTTTACGATCAGCCCTACCTCCTGGGTACTTGATACCGGATCAGGATCTCATATCTATAATCTATTGCAGGGACTGAGAAAAAGTAAAAGAGTTATACCTGGTGATATGTCGCTCAGAGTAGAGAACGGAGCACAAGTTAATGCTGCAGCCGTCAGTGAATATCACCTAGTGTTGCCAAATGGCAATACTATGATTTTGAACGATTGCTACTATGTACCTTCCATGGTTTGCAACATCATATCAGTTTCTTTACTCGATAAAGATGGATATAACTTTGTTCTTGATAGAAATATCATGAACATCTACCTTCATAATGTACTGGTTGCAGAAGGTACACTGTGTAATGGTATCTACGTTCTAAATCAGAATACAGTTCTCAATGTACAAAACACACGCAAGAGGAAGAATTCAGATACGAATGAATCCTACTTGTGGCATTGTAGACTTGGTCATATCGGAGAGAAAAGACTAAGTAAGTTGCATAAAGATGGACTCTTGAATACGTTCGAGTTTTCATCTTATGAAACTTGTCAGTCTTGTCTCAAAGGAAAGATGACCAAATCTCCGTTCACCGAACATGGAGAAAGGGCAGCAGAGCTCTTGGGACTCATACACAGTGATGTATGTGGTCCAATGTCTATACATGCAAGGGGTGGGTTCTCGTACTTCATCACATTCACTGACGATCTCTCTAGATTCGGATATGTGTATCTTATGAAACACAAATCTGAAGCTTTTGAGAAATTCAAGAAATTCAGAAACGAAGTAGAGAACCAGATTGGCAAAAGTATCAAGATCCTCCGGTCTAATAGAAGAGGGGAGTACTTAAGCACGAAATTCCTAGATTACTTAAAAGAGAATGGTATTCTCTCTCAGCTTACTCCTCCTTATACACCACAGCACAACGGTGTATCGGAACGGAGGAATCGTACCCTACTGGATATGGTTCGCTCCATGATGAGTAATGCCGAGTTGCCTCTTTCATTTTGGGGACATGCGCTTTTAACAGCAGCATACCTATTGAATGATGTTCCGTCTAAATCAGTGCCTAAGACTCCATTCTAGATATGGAATGGAAAAAGGCCATATCTTAAAAGATTTAAGATATGGGGTTGTCCGGATTATGTTAAAAAGCATAAACCAGATAAACTGGAGGCACGGTCAGTTTTATGTAAGTTTGTGGGATATCCAAAGAATGGTTATGGATATTTGTTCTACCACACCGAGGAACAGAAGGTGTTTGTTGCTCAGCATGCCGTTTTCTTAGAAACGGAGTTTCTTGCAAAAGAAATTAGTGGGGGCACGGTAGAATTGGAAGAAATTCAGCGACCACAAACTGAAACTGAAAATTTGACAGAACTTCAGGATTCAATAAACCCAGACGATCCTCAGCCACTCTGCAGATCTGGTAGGATTTCTCATCCGCCCGAGAGATACTACGGTTTTCTCTTAGACGGGGATCAAGAGGATTGCATCTTGGAAGAAGATGACCCTACCAGTTTCAGGCAGGCCATTATCAGTAGGGACTCTGATAAGTGGCTGGATGCAATGCAATCCGAAATGGAGTCCATGTACACCAATAAAGTGTGGACCTTGGATATTGCTCCACCTGCGGTAAAACCCGTTGGATGCAAATGGATCTACAAAATGAAACTTGGTGTAGATGGGCAGGTGGAAACCTATAAGGCTAGACTCGTTGCAAAAGGTTTTCGTCAAAGACCTGGTTTGGACTATGACGAAACTTTTTCTCCAGTGGCTATGCTAAAATCCATTCGGATCCTACTTGCCATTGCCGCCTTCCATGACTATGAAATCTGGCAAATGGACGTTAAAACGGCTTTTCTAAACGGCTGTTTAGAAGAGTGCGTTTACATGGATCAGCCAGAAGGTTTCGTAGACAGTGGGAGCAGCGGGAAGGTGTGCAAGTTACTTAAATCCATTTATGGATTGAAGCAGGCATCGCAGAGCTGGAACATCTGTTTTGATGAGGCAATCAAGGAATTTGATTTCATCAAGAACGAAGATGAACCTTGTGTCTATAAGAAGATTGTAGGACGAACTGTCGTGTTCCTAGTCTTGTACGTGGACGGCATTCTTTTGATAGGAAATGAAATTCCTATGCTACAATCGGTCAAGCTATTCTTGTCACAACGGTTCTCCATGAAAGACCTAGGTGATGCCTCGTACATTCTGGGGATCAAGATCTACAGAGATAGATCCAAGAGACTACTGGGACTTTCGCAGTCCAGGTACATAGAGACCGTACTAAAGAGATTTAGTATGGAGGATTCCAAGCGCGGTAACATACCCGCATTGCACGGAATTACCCTCTCCAAGAAGATGTCTCCTAAGACTGACGAGGAGAGGGTTCGCATGAGCAATATACCCTACGCTTCGGCGGTAGGATCTATAATGTATGCAATGCTGTGTACAAGACCAGATGTAGCTTACGCGCTGAGCGTAGTGAGCCGATATCAGTCAGACCCAGGTGAGGACCACTGGACGGCAGTGAAGAACATTCTCAAGTACCTAGGAAGGACTAAGGAGATGTTCCTGGTTTACGGTAATGGAGACCTCAGGGTCGAGTCCTTTACCGATTTAAGCTTCCAGAGTGACAGGGATGACAGCAAGTCTGTCTCGGGTTTTGTGTTTACCCTCAACGGAAGGGCGGTATGTTGGAGGAGTTCCAAACAGGATACCGTCGCAGACTCGACGATGGAGGTTGAATACATTGCTGCAAGCGATGTCGCAAAAGAGGCGGTCTGGATGAAGAAGTTCAATGGTGAACTTCAGGTGGTTCCGTCCATTGTTGACCCAATACCTTTGTATTGCGATAACAATGGGGCTATAGCTTTAGCGAAGGAACCAAGGTCCCATCAGAAATCCAGACACATCTTAAGGCGGTATCACCTAATCAGGGAGATCATTGATCGCCAGAAGATCGAGGTACAGAGAGTGGACACAAAAGACAACACAGCGGATCCATTCACAAAGGCCCTCCCTCAAACACAGTTCGAGCGACTTTTTGAGCTAATGGGTGTGCGGCACGCCGGCAGCTGGCATTAGTGCAGACGTTGGGTATGCAGTACACCAATTACTGGCCTTTAGTGCAAGTGGGAGATTGTTAGATATGTATGCCCTAGAGGCCATTATTGTATAGTACTAGTTTGTATAATACATTTTGGAGGCTTGGGATATATATATGGTTTTACGACAGTCTTGCTCGATATAGTAGTATGCTACTTGGTTTGTTTCTATCTTAATATGTGTATATGTTTCTTTTGACATATCGCTAAAAACATATTGGTAGAGCCCTTAGGCTTTTTTGCTTGACTACCGGCGTTGTGATGGCGATCACACTAGTGGGGGCTATGTAGTCTATAAGCACATCCTTATTTTGGTCCCTAGTCGTAGGATTATCAAGACAGGGCATCGATACTCCAGAGTAGACTGGTGCATACGCTTCTCTTCCCAGCAGGGGAGATGGTCTGTCCCACAGCCATCAGTACGTCATACTGGAGATAGTATGCAGGTGCTCGTTAGGTTACGAGTAAACTGGACAGGACTCGTCGGGAACTGTTGGTTGGTATTATACCAATCGTCAGTTAACAGTTCCCAGGTGACATGAGTACAGCTTAGTCCGCTGACTTGACACTGTCACTTCGCCTCGAGTGTGTTCCCACTGTTCTTAGATTACTACCCTACCACGGCTCTACTGAGTCGTGCAAATAGGTAGTGGTTGGGTGCAGTCCCGAAGCACTTGGAGGCAGTGACGGTTAGACAGGATTCGTCTCTCCCGGTATTGGGGGTTGATATCGCGCTGTGTCTAGGAGAGCCATTATACAAAGTCCCTGGCCAGGGCAAGCGAGAATTGCTGGTAGGTTTTTCCAGTAGATTCTCTGGGTGTTTTGGGCTACACTCCGACACGACTTGTACCGCTATTAGGGGACTGACGTTTACCGCCCCCTAGGCCCGCCATGCGATATTCTCAGACGAACAGACCGGACTGTACGGAGATTGTCACATTCAGGCTCAGTAGGAGTTCGATGGGTTCACCTCATCAGTCTTCTTATCAGCATCTACCTGGGGACCGTTACGTACAGCTAGTACCGCTTGCGGCCTGTGGTTAAACCCACTGCCAGCGTAGTGTCGAGCCTTTAGAGTCCCACACAGAGGGTTACTCGCCTTTGGGCAAAACAGAGTAGAGGTTGCATGGTTTTGTGACGGGGTTCGTTCACATCCGCGCACTTGTGCACGTTTGGTGTCCGGACAGTAGTTACTAGCGGGCTTTGGTTTAAGCCGGATCCTAGTAACTGTTTTTGGGATTGGTTTTGTCTCGGTGTATTCGTGTTCCTTAGAGCACGGATGCGGGTGTGTATGCACAGTTGACAGAGGCAGAGGTAGAGGATTCTCATTAGGGTTGTTGACCATTTGGCTTTGGTTGACTTGTTGACCGTTGATTTTTCTTTAAACCCTAATGAGAATATGATATATGATTAATAATAGTAATTAAGTATTATTGTGCCATGGTTGAGTTGAAAGTTTGACTTTTGTTGACTTGTTGACCGGTTGACCATTTTGGACTTGTTGACCATCATCATTTCATGGCTATCATTTCATGGGTATGACTTTTGCTTGCTTGTTGTTTGCAAAAGCAATTATAGCATGAAATGATAATGGTCATTGAAACTAACCATCACCATATACTTAATTATTATTATTATTATCATTATTCTCACTTTTGTGAGAAGGGTTGGATTATGAGAGCTCATTCTATCATTCTCTTTCTCTCTCCTAGAAAGAAAGCTCTCCCTCTTCCTCTTCCTCTTCCTCTCTCAAGGTTCAAGTGTTTCATGAGTTGGAAATCATGAACCTTTGAGACAAAACCACCATCACTCTTCTCTACTCAATCTAAGGTATTAGGTTTAGCAAACCAAACACCTTAGTCATCTCTAGGTTGAGATAGGAGCCCAATTTCGAGACCCTCGGGTGGATCCATCTATGGCAAAGAGGAGACGACAAGGAGGATCCGTTCAAGCGACTACGAGGAACAAGAAAGAGGATGAACCACAACAAGAAGAGAAGGAGTTCAAGACCAAGGTATAGCCATTCTACATAGTAGTTAGAACTTGTAGAATATTTGTTAGTTTTTGTTTAGCAACGATCCTTCATGAAACGGTCCATGTTACCTAGCTAAGGAAAATTTTCGTTTTACCTATTCCGCCTCCCCGAAAGGACCGGGGTGGGTAACGTGGACCTAACACGGCTCTACTGAGTCGTGCAAACAGGTGGCTTTTGGGTACAGTCCTGAGACACACGAAGAAGATGAGCGATAGGAGGGGTTTCGTCTCTCCCGGTATTGGGAGTTGATGTTGTGCTGTGCTCGATTGGCTATATCAGTAAGTCCCTGGCCAGGGTTGTTGGGATTTACTGATAATTGTTATCAGTAGTTTCTCGATTTGTTATAGACCATTCATCGGCATGACTTATTGAATTATTGGGGTCGACGTTACCATCCATAGACTCGGTATGCAGCATATCTGACGAAGAGACCGGACTGTACGGTAGTGTTGCCGGTTGGCTCGACGGGAGTTGTGACAGGTTCGCTGTTTTCTTCTGATCGCTCAATACCCGGGTGGCCGTTACGTTTGTTGGATGTATATGCCCTAAAGTCCAGTATTGTATATGGATACTAGGGATATGTATGTACAGAACAATCTTGCTCAGTTTTATAGTATATTATTTGACTTGTCTTTATCGAGATATGTGTATTTATTTGTATTGTTGTTTTATCTGGTTTGCACATATTGATAAAGACTCGATACGATAGTATACTATTATGGTTTGTCTTTATCTTAACATGGCATATGTCATACTCGTTATTACATATTGCGGTTACATGTTGATAAAGCCCCTAGGATCTTGCTTGACTACCTGCGTTGTGATGGCGATCATACTTGTGGGAGCAGGGTAGTCCATAAGCACATCCTTAAATGGTCCCTAGTCACGTGAGTATCAAGACTGGGCACTGATACTCCAGAGTAGACTGGTGTGTACGTTTCTAGTCCCGTCGGGGGATGGTTGGTCCCGCAGCCATTGGTCTGATGTACCTAAGATCGTATACAGGTGCTCACTAGGTGTGAGTACACTGGACAGACTCGCCGAGAACTTCTATGTGGTACTATACCTATCGTTAGATGGAAGTTCTCAGGTAACATGTGTACAAGTTAGTCTTTGGACCCGAGATCGGCATTTGTCTCGTGTGAGTTCCCACTGAACTTTGATCACTACCCTACCACGGCTCTACTGAGTCGTGCAAACAGGTCTTGGTTGGGTTCAGTCTCAAGCCACATGGAGGCAGTGAGCGATTGTCGGGGATTCGTCTCTCCCGGTATAGGGAGTCGATATCGCACTGTGATTCGATTGGTCAGGACCATAAGACCTTGGCCAAGGCACTTGGGATTTACAGATAGGTTGATCAGTAGTTTCCCGGCGTTAAAGGGTTTTTCGCCAAAAACCTAGCCGTAGCCCTCCGTCATTTCGGATAAAAACACATAGTATTCATGCGGTGTTTGTTGGCCAAAGTCAAGGCATCGTGTATGGTAGTTGTATGTTTCTTATCCATAGCATAGATAAAATGCATTGGTTTAGGACAGTCGTACCATCTTATAGGCCAAAGTCAAGGGTGTGTACGGGTGGGTCTAAATCAATCAGGACAATGACGGGTATGATCGCACGCTTTTGGCGTGTCGGATATTCAAAGTTCTAAAGTTTACCGCGATCAGGACGGTGTCGCTATGCAGCTAGCCGGTTGAGCACGGGTCGATCCACAGGGAGATGGTTGTATTTCCGTTCTTGTCTTAGACGAGTCAATAAAGAATGAGTATATGTTTGTTCAAGTCTAACCTATGTGTTTTATTTGCAAGTATAAAGTTGTTAAGAAAAAGATACTAGATTGTAAGCTAAAGAAATCCGTACTCAAAACCTTTAAGCCGAGTCTTGACCAATTGAAGCTAGAGCAATCGGCAACAACGTGGATTAGGGGATTTAAGCGCGGTATTCGTGGAATCCGGCTTATTTACCCTTGTCCTTCCGTTCTTGTCTCTTTCTTTCACCTCCGGCCAAACCGAACGCAATCGGTCGCGGTTAGGAATCACCGTTACCTTGTTAGGGTAGGGTGCCTAACGGAGCGCTTGCGTATCGTTTGGGCGGAGTTCAATGGAAAATAACGGGAAAAGGAAATGAGCAAAGAAACGTTAACTTACAATATCGTATTGATTCTTAACAACAACAATAATTACAACCATTCACAAAAAGAACAAAAAAGAACAAAAAAGAGCAAAAGAAAAGAAAAGATTACAAGTAAGTAAGGGCATGGAATTTAAGTGCATGAAAGTAAAGCAAGGTAATAAAAAGCAAGAAATAAATAAGCAAGAAAAAGAAATAGAAACTAGAACTCAAGACAAGCATGGGATCAATAGCCAACCCTTAAACTTGCAAGCTCAATCAAGAGGTTGCAAGATCAAGAGAAGGGTAAAGAACTCATGTGAAATGAAGCACTAATTCCATAAGAAGATACAACCCTTGAAATCAATAACAAACCCTTAAACTTTCAAGCTCAATGAAGAGGTTGAAAGATCAAGAGAAAGTAAGGATCTCAAGGGGAAGCTAAAACAAAAGAATGATACAAAAACCCTCATCTTCATTTCATCATCCACTCAAAAAGCTCTCACTACAATTTTCATGGAGGAAAGAATGAAGAAGAAGAAGAAGACTAACCTACACTAAAACCTACAAAAGAGGCACAAAGAATGGACACCTTTGGTTTGGCTCAGAACTGGGGTATTTATAGGAAGGGAAATGGAAACCTAGGGCAAAAATATGCCCCTAAAGGAAAAGACCAACATGCCCCTGAAAAACGACAGAGAGAGGAGCCTATACGGCCGCGGAACCGCGGCCTAGACCCCCTATTGGCCGCGGTTCCGCGGCCCTATAGAAGAGTTAGGTGGTCGTATTTTGGGTGCTTCCCTGGTTTCATGTTTCCTCGTGTTTGCCAACTTTAAACTGCACAAAATCTTCCAGAATATCTTCAGATTTCTTAGTCTAAGATTGCTTTATTTTCTTTACTTTTGACTTCTATCTCCCTCGAGCTCCGCGCACCCATTGATTCTTGTGCAGCCCCCCTCGTGCTCTGTGCTTGTCCGAGACACGAATGACCACTGTCATATGTCTTGTCTCTGGAACTGGTACTCGGCACTGGACGGATATGGATGACCGGAACCCGGCTTTTATCTGCTGTGACAGATGTTCTGTATTTGGTGTAACTGTGGAGATTTTATCTTGATTTGCAATATTTGTACTAGAAACCTGTAATCTGTAAATATGAACAAACACGGATTAAAAGCACCTACCTATAAACACACGAGCATAAGATTGGGCGGTATAAAATGCAATATTCTGTTATGAACAAATACCCCCAAACTTAACTTTTGCTCGTCCCGAGCAAAACCAATTATTCACAAAAATAAAATCCTAACCGCACTTTCGCAGGGAACGCGATTGCACTGAGCGCGTGCAACAAGCCGTTAAACCTCTAGGTGTCCCTAGTAGGAGGAGTGTTGTCTCCTGAGGGTTTTCAGCGGATTACACCCGCAAAATCCCGTCAAGCTAGTGTCATAAGTTAACGTTGATTCTACTCTTACAGTTTAGTATTTACGTTAGAAACTCTATCATCCTAAGTTAGAAATATCCAACCCTTATTTTTCACGCCTCCTATCTATTTAACCTTGATCCTCCTGAGTTTTCCTTCTAAAGTACGGCCTCAAATCATGGATTTTTATCAACTTTACAGAAAACACAAGTCTTATTCTTTATTTCTATCTTTTATCCAAACATCGATTGTATACCCCTACGTGTGTGTATATTTGCACCCCTACACTCAAGAATTCAATTCAAGCTATAATACCCTTGCCCTAATACCTAATACTACTTCTTTTCATTAAGGATGGACGGATTTGCTCACACACCTTTCATGCGACTATTAATGCTTCTTGAGGCACTAACGACCGATTACTGAATGTGTGAACTTTAAAGCCTAAATAGCAGTTTCCAGGTCTTGCCTTTATTCTATTCTTCTTTTTCTTTTTCTTTTTTCTTTTTCTTTTTCAAGACCGGATATTTTTTTCAATATGCTCTTTTGGTGTTTAGCTTTAAATACCGTTTTTTCTTTCATACTAGGCTTTCAGGCAAGAGTATTTTTAGGTATCCTCTACTATCCCAAGTTTCAAGGTGCGTGTAAGTGCAGTTTGTAGGGTATATACTTTCTAAATTTGAACTTGAGAAAAGAAAATATTTTTCAGACTTATCCTCCAGTAAAGCTTCAATACTTTCCCTTCATCTTGACTTAACTCAAGAACTGAACTCAAAAAACTGTAAGGACGTATACTTACCAAAGTTAGACAGAATAAGGGTTATTTTTAGGGTTTTCAATTCCTAAGCCTAGAATTTAGTTATTTCTAATATATCAACTAAACTTTCGGAATAAAGATCTAAGTTACCCTATTAGCTAACTTGACGACAAAGTTTTTATATTTTTGGAAAATTTTTCTATTTTTGTGGGTTTTTAATAAGGTATGCAAATGCAAAATATACAAATGAATGCGAAGGAAGAAAGCTTACCGAGCACACCCCCAAACTTAAACTTGACAGTGCCCTCACTATCAGGCTACACCAAGAGGGTCAAAATTGTCGGCGCTCCCTAAAAAAATTATATACAAAACAAAAAGGAAAACAAAAATATATACAAAAAAAGTGTCCCCCCCAAACTTAAGTAAAACAGTGTTTCCACTGTTAAGCGTTGAAGTTCAGGATTAGGGGGGAAAGAACAGTATCAAGCTATATAAGGCCTTACACAGGCCAAAAGTGAGCACCAACCATTCAAAGATTTTGTCTCTATAATGTGCTGGTTGGTGAAAGAATGCGGAGAGGTAAGAAATGGAGAATACGCGAGACCGTATGGAGATAGAAGCGGGATACGGTCTCGGTATATGAGAAGAATGGCGGATGGGAGAAAGAAGTGGAATATGAACTTGAGGATGGAAATGTAGCGAATAAATTAGCACAATTTTTGATGACCGATGTGTAAAAAGCGATTGTGCTAATCTATTAACCCGTCGAGAAATGGGGTCAAATCCCTCAAGATTCGTGAGAAACCATGGGTACGCCGAACTTGGTAAACCAGACACAGGAAGTGAAAATGATACGGTGTCTTGCCAGGTCGGAACGATAGGAAGGATGGAGGTAAGTGGTTGAGGAAGGTTATCGGTTAAAGGTTCAGGAGGATGTACACAGTCAATGAAAGGGACAGGATGAATGGGAAAATCCGACTCATCAATTAAAACTGGTTCATCCTCAAAACTATCCTCAATATTTTCCTCAAAATTTAGCTCATCCATGCATTTATCATCAATATCAAGACGCATATGAAGTTCGGGAAAAACATTTAATGACTCGGGATGATGACTTGGAGAGAAAAACTCAGCAAAATCTACAGGTTCATCATCCAAAATATTCCCGGCGTCAATATCCTCAATCAAGTGAAAATCAATATTCTCAGACACCTCAACAAAAGCATGGATATTAATCAATTCAGGTTCTAGAGTGGAGGTGTAGAGGTCAAAAGGATTGGGTGTGGTTTCACTCGAAAGGGACCCTTCACAATCGGGCAAATCAAACACTACAAAGTCACACAACTTATTATCTGTTCTATCTTTAATCAATGAATCATTTGGAACACTAGATAGACATTCAAAACCGAAGTTGTGAGATTCAAGTTGAAACGGGTAGGCTTGATTCGGAAGGGGGCACATCTCACTCCACTCAAATTCTCAACCTGTCCTACCGCCTCTTCATACATTGGAAAATTTGGAGCTAGTTGAAAACTAGCTACCGGGTCACTAGGTTGTATGAGGGCGGCCATGGACGCATTCAAATCCATCATCTGTTGGTACGACGCTACCCTAAAGTCTTCCAAAGACTGTTCTAGACTAGACATGGGTTGTGAAGGGGTTTCAGTAAAAGATTCATAGTTGTTTGGATACTAAAAACTCCCAAATGGTGGTTCAGAAGCAATGTCTAGGGAAGGTGCAAAAGTCGGGTAGGACTGGTAGGAATTGAATGGCTGGACAGGAGCAGGATCAACATTTGGATAAGATGGTGAATGAAATTGTTGATCCTAAGAATTTGAAGTGGTGACAGGAGTGAAAGATCGGCTACGGGATTGTTCAATTTGTTCAGCAAGAGACATAGGTCTTGTGGCTACAACTGGACTTTCAAAAGGGGTATCAACGCAAGAAGGGGTGAATGTTTGAAACGGTTGATACGAAGTGGATTGCGGGGTCCAGTTGTTCATCCTAGACGCGTCTATCCGATCTTTCAAAGAAATTTTGGGCATGGAGGGGTCGTTCGAAGTTCGACCAAAACAAGAACCGTATGAGGTAATGTCTGGTTGTGGGTACCAAAGTTCGGCAAGAGTTTTTCTAGGGGGAGTACCCATGATATGAAGAGAGAAAGAAAGAAAGGCAGAGAAAAGGAGGGGAAAAAGAATGTGATCTTTTTTTTTTAAATTTTTTTTTAGTTAGCTATTAACAAAAGAATGAAATATACACACAAAAAGAATCTGGACAAAATAATCACGACACAAAAATACCACGCACCTAATCGGTCTAGGGTTCACCTAGGTCAACTAGACCTGCTCCAGAACTTGATTGTCGAAGTAAAACTGTGTCGAGAAACGGGCTCAAGATACACTGATCACGAGGCCAGGTAAGTGCAGAGATAAGGGGAGGTTTTCTAACGCTTTCGCGAAGTTCCTTAATTAAATAACCTTTTCTCTTTTGGCGGTTTCGCCGTTAACACTTTCCTAGACACCCCGTAAACAATATACCGTTAAGCGAGGTTCTAAACACAGTTAACTTCTCCCAGTGAGCGCGAAGTCCTTAAGGCTTAAAGTCTAATTTCTTTTAAAATTTGTGCGGGTAATCGTTATGCTCAAGTTCGTGATTTGTGGGCTACGGAAAAGGTGATGAAATCCTTTACCGTATGTTGTGGGGTTCGCTTGCCCTTAAGTACGTATTAATGTATGCAATGCACGATTCAATAAAAATTCTATAAAGAATCAAACAATCGTTTTTTAGTTTAAGCACGGCACTGCAACAAATACGGGTTAGTCAATTTTTAGCGTTTGCTAGCGAACTTGCAAAGAATCCTGCAAAGAATAGTATATTGGATGCGTCGGATTTGAGAAGAAGGTGTTAGTAAAGTACGTACCGTTAAGTTTTGGGTTAGGAAACCCCCGTTGAATCAAATTCGGTAAGCTTGAAAAGTTCGCTTGCGCGGGTCAAACTACCCGGATCTTTGGCACTGTACTTTGCAATCACCTTAGCCTTGAACGTACACTTTGCTCCCCACAATCGTAGTTCGCAAATCCGCAAAAATCTGCAGACTTGCTCACAAAAATTATCAAAAAAAACAAAAAGATTTTTTTTAATTATTTATAAATATATACAAAAAGAATATTAACCCGAATAACAAGAAAGAAAATACGCTACCGTCTCCCCGGCAACGGCGCCATTTGATCGCAAGCTTTTGGCGTGTCGGATGTTCAAAGTTCTAAAGTTTACCGCGATCAGGACGGTGTCGCTATGCAGCTAGCCGGTTGAGCACGGGTCGATCCATAGGGAGATGGTTGTATTTCCGTTCTTGTCTTAGACGAGTCAATAAAGAATGAGTATATGTTTGTTCAAGTCTAACCTATGTGTTTTATTTGCAAGTATAAAGTTGTTAAGAAAAAGATACTAGATTGTAAGCTAAAGAAATCCGTACTCAAAACCTTTGAGCCAAGTCTTGACCAATTGAAGCTAGAGCAATCGGCAACAACGTGGATTAGGGGATTTAAGCGCGGTATTCATGGAATCCGGCTTATTTACCCTTGTCCTTCCGTTCTTGTCTCTTGCTTTCACCTCCGGCCAAACCGAACGCAATCGGTCGCGGTTAGGAATCACCGTTACCTTGTTAGGGTAGGGTGCCTAACGGAGCGCTTGCGTATCGTTTGGGCGGAGTTCAATGGAAAATAACGGGAAAAGGAAATGAGCAAAGAAACGTTAACTTACAATATCGTATTGATTCTTAACAACAACAATAATTACAACCATTCACAAAAAGAATAAAAAAGAGCAAAAGAAAAGAAAAGATTACAAGTAAGTAAGGGCATGGAATTTAAGTGCATGAAAGTAAAGCAAGGTAATAAAAAGCAAGAAATAAATAAGCAAGAAAAAGAACTAGAAACTAGAACTCAAGACAAGCATGGGATCAATAGCCAACCCTTAAACTTGCAACCTCAATCAAGAGGTTGCAAGATCAAGAGAAGGGTAAAGAACTCATGTGAAATGAAGCACTAATTCCATAAGAAGATACAACCCTTGAAATCAATAACAAACCCTTAAACTTTCAAGCTCAATGAAGAGGTTGAAAGATCAAGAGAATGTAAGGATCTCAAGGGGAAGCTAAAACAAAGAATGATACAAAAACCCTCATCTTCATTTCATCATCCACTCAAAAAGCTCTCACTACAATTTTCATGGAGGAAAGAATGAAGAAGAAGAAGAAGAAGAAGAAGAAGACTAAACTACACTAAAACCTACAAAAGAGGCACAAAGAATGGACACCTTTGGTTTGGCTCAGAACTGGGGTATTTATAGGAAGGGAAATGGAAACCTAGGGCAAAAATATGCCCCTAAAGGAAAAGACCAACATGCCCCTGAAAAACGACAGAGAGAGGAGCCTATACAGCCGCGGAACCGCGGCCTAGACCCCCTATTGGCCGCGGTTCCGCGGCCCTATAGAAGAGTTAGGTGGTCGTATTTTGGGTGCTTCCCTGGTTTCATGTTTCCTCGTGTTTGCCAACTTTAAACTGCACAAAATCTTCCAGAATATCTTCAGATTTCTTAGTCCAAGATTGCTTTATTTTCTTTACTTTTGACTTCTATCTCCCTCGAGCTCCACGCACCCATTGATTCTTGTGCAGCCCCCCTCGTGCTCTGTGCTTGTCCGAGACACGAATGACCACTGTCATATGTCTTGTCTCTGGAACTGGTACTCGGCACTGGACGGATATGGATGACCGGAACCCGGCTTTTATCTGCTGTGACAGATGTTCTGTATTTGGTGTAACTGTGGAGATTTTATCTTGATTTGCAATATTTGTACTGGAAACCTGTAATCTGTAAATATGAACAAACACGGATTAAAAGCACCTACCTATAAACACACGAGCATAAGATTGGGCGGTATAAAATGCAATATTCTGTTATGAACAGGGTAGAACTTGACTTGCGCGTTATGATTTGTTGGCCAAAGTCAAGGTCATAAGCGCTTGGGGCAAAAACCACATCGGGAGTTTCAAATATACAGGAAACTTGCAGATTTAGCATACCTTATGGAGTGTGATAACTAGAGTGGATTCCATCTAGTGCATCACACAATGATAGTTGGATCCCGATCCCACTGATGAGTAGGATTACTCTCGGGAGATTATCACACTTAACAATCAATGCTATAAACCAAGTAGGTGTCTAGAAAGGTGTTCGCGGGGCTACCCCTCCAGGGAAAAGAGGTTATGTAATTAAGGAACTTCGCGAAAGCGTTGGAAAACCTCCCTCGAAGTACCAACACCGGCCTGGCTGAAAGGTTAAGCAAGTATTGTGACGTGCGATTAATCCTGACTAGTTCTTCTTTTAGGGTTTGAAGAAGAATTTGAGAAAACAGTGGGAGCCATCCTGGTTAGATAAATTAATAACCAATCTAATCTTGCAAGAGCACACGCTGAGTGTTTTCCCTCTCTCTCTCCAGGTAGCAACCATTTCACGCCCTAATCAAGATAATAAAATGTATCGCTTGACCGATCCGAACTCTTATTCAGGGCTGGGGAACGTCTGTTCGGCTCTAACCTATGACAACAGTATGATTATGAGAAAAGGAAAGAGGAAAGCATGAATTCCTTGATGACCTCATCAAAGAAGAAGCATACTATTGCATCTCCTTCAGGTGTTCTTGTTATTGAGAACCGTTTTTCGGTCAGTCCTACCTCCTGGGTACTCGATACCGGATCAGGATCTCATATCTGTAATTTATTGCAGGGACTGAGAAAAAGTAGGATAGTTGGACCTGGTGATATGTCCCTCAGAGTGGGGAACGGAGCACAAGTTAATGCTGCTGCCGTCGGTGATTATCACCTAGTATTGCCAAATGGCAATACTATGATTTTGAACAATTGCTACTATATGCCTTCCATGCTTTGCAACATCATATCAGTTTCTTTACTTGATAAAGATGGATATAACTTTGTTCTTGATAAAAATATCATGAGCATTTACCTTAATCAGGTATTGGTTGCAGAAGGTACACTGTGTAATGGTATCAATGTTCTTAATCAAAACACAGTTCTCAATATACAAAACACACGCAAGAGGAAGAGTTCAGAGATGAACAAATCTTACTTGTGGCATTGTAGACTTGGTCATATCGGGGAGAAAAGACTGAGTAAGTTACATAAAGATGGATATTTGAACACGTTCGAATTTTCATCTTATGAAACTTGTCAATCCTGTCTCAAAGGAAAGATGACCAAATCTCCCTTCACCGGACATTGAGAAAGAGCAGGAGAGCTCTTGGGACTCATACACAGTGATGTGTGTGGTCCAATGTCTATACATGCGCGGGGTGGGTTCTCATACTTCATCACATTCACTGACTGTAACAACTCCATTTTTAATGTACAAAGAATTGATTTAAATTCAATGTATACTTGGAGTATTTATTGCGGCTGATATCTCTTTAAGTATTTATTTCACTCCAAAATTACAAGAAGGAGCTTGTAGCTCATTGGTAATACCTTGCACTGCTGAACCAAGCCACCAGAGTTCAAATCCCATGCCCCACATTATTTTTGTATTTATTTTGTTTTAATTTCTTTTGGAAGTCAACAGTCAAAAGGCCATAACTCCCAAAATATATACTGGACAACAAAAAGTAAATATACCAAATTGTACCCCCAAAGTTTCCCCGGCCTCTGGTGGCCTGACTCGGCCCGACTCGGCGCCGCCTGCCGGCGAACCGGCCGACTCGGTCCGGCGCCGCCGGCCGGACTTGGCCGGATGGCCGAGTCACCAACAGAGAAAAGTTGGGTCTTGAAGTGGTCAACCCTCCTGAATACTCTAAATGCTTGGATCGGTTATCATTTGGCCAATAAATCCCTTTTAATCCTAGGTTTAATGAGCTTTAATGAATTTTTATATATTTTTATATTTTTTTTATTAAAAACCCTAACCCTAGCCTAACCCCATATAAACCCCCCATACCCTCTACCCTCTCATCACTTTTTCTAAGTCCACTCTCCCAAATTCCAAGAGAACTTGGTACGTGAGAAAACGAGTAAAAGGCGAAGCGCTGACGAAATCGACGGCGAAATCCCGACGATCGTACTAGGACCTCTTCATGATGTTTCGACGCACCGGCAAACCCACCACCTTCCTCTCATCCTCTAGCGTTGTCCAAACCCGTAAGTCCCCCTTTTTCTACCTTTCTTTCTTCCATTAAAATACGATTTTTCAAACCCGACGGAAATCGGAACAAACCGATTTCCGATTCGGTTTTCTATCAAAACTCACTTATCACTAATTTTATAATGCTTAAACATATTCATGTTGACTACTAATCACTTAAAAATTAATTTGAACAAGTTTTCACACATGAAATGATAGCTTTTGCAATATACCGTATTTTTGTACTTAAATACCACCATATTTAGTTTATCACATTTAACCCTTTAACATTGCTATACCTTAAAGTAGATCACGAGGTAATGACCTACCTCCACACACACGCAAATACAACCCTAAATGATATCATCAAAACTTAGAATACGATAATATAAGATTTTACATTAAAATACCATTTTCTTAATAAAACCTTTTCTAAAAGTTCTAAGTTTTAAACAATTTCAAAACAATATTTAATAGGAAAATACGATAAGTTATGGACATCGTTCGTTTATCTAAACCTGACTTTGTGGTGTCTAGGCAAGTGTGTCTAAGGCGAGTGGTTACTTAATTAGGACCACTACTTGTAGTGGAGTGCCTCCCACTCACCTGACATTTACCTGTCCGCAATTGGCGGTGAAGAGGCGATTTGAGGCTTCTAATGACTTGTCGTTTAGACCATTTAGAAATAGGCTAGTTGTCTTAGGAAACCCTAGCATCTAAAGTACGGAAATTTACACCTTTTACAAATAAATACCTTATCTTTATAAAACCGTTTTCTAAATGACTAGTATTTATTAAATTTTTGCAAAGCGCCACTACAACCCACCTTTGGGGAACTAGTTAGGGATAGTACGGTTTATCGTGCACCCTCGGGTTTAGTAGTGCGAGATTCAGACCTCCGCAAGGAGCATTCGGTCTCGAAAGGTTTAAAATACGACATTTAAGAAAAATGAGATTTTTGGAAAATAAAATATTTATTAAAAATTATTCTTGTATAAACATATGTATATTTATCATTTAAACACCTATTTTATTATAAGATAAAGTTTCCACCTTTTCCTAAAAAATTACAAGATTAAAAGTTACATTAAAATACCATGAATTTCAAATAAATCAATATTACAAATTAATACCTTTATTTATGAAATTAGGATATTTTCACTAGAAATATCACAAAATAAATCACACTCATTATAACTATAAAGACGAATAATAAATACTTGAGGTGTATCTTGAAAACTATACAAAAGTATTTTTACATAAAACCCCCTCAAGTTTTATAAATTACAATAATGACCCTAACAAATATAGAACTTCGACTTACATTTCTTTTAGTCTGACTCGGGGTTTAGTCTGATTATTTCTGACTTGAATATGATTCAAGTCAATCTATATTCTTTAATATTCCAACTCAATATGAACACATGAATCTCAGAATCCAGTTAACATTCTATACAACTTGACTGAATCAAACCATGGATATACATCCATTATCCCGTTATTCCATTTACCTGATTATCCAGTTACAATATGTTTACTGATATCATGGTTTTGGTCAGTCATCCAACTTACACAATACAATACAACAATACAATCAAAACACTACGGGGTTTAAGGGGTAGATTGGTACGGAAGGTGTTAAAGGTGGCACGAGGTGGTCAGATTAAGACTCCTAACCTATATTCCGTTGCTGTTGTACTGTGGCTTAACGGTTCCTTGTACATTCTGTTTGCCCTGGTCTCTAGCATATAGGGACCCCTCTCGTATACACTGGCATCCTTCTGTACCAAGCTACAAACAACAGCGTTAAAACAATATTCTACAATATTTTACAATCTCTTTAGAAAATACCTCTTATTCTGTCTTTTCTAATTCCTCTTTATCTTTGGGACTTACCGAGCGACCTGTTCGCTGACGACATTCTATTTCTTTCTTCTTTGAATGTCGTCAGGTGCTTTGGACCCAGCAGAGATCGAGCCCACCGGTGAAGACTTGGAGAAGTTTCACGAAGACCCCAAGCTCTAGATATTGTACCTTGTTCTATGCAGTATTTTCATTTCCTGTTATGCCACTGTTTAGGCACCGCTTTTCATTTCAGTTGTATTTACTTTTCATGCATTGTACAAAAGAATGTTATTAATAAAGTTGCTGTTATTTCTATATCTCTTGTCTCTTGTGATTTACTTTTATATTGCTTAGATACGCTTAGCGTATGTACTTCTAAGTATAAACGTAGCGGACCTCGTCGCGTCCACTTCGCCGTACACCGAGAAGCGGGGCGTGACAGGTTTTGTTGGTGGCCCATGCAGGTCAGAGCTGTATGAATCCCTATAATGCAGTTCTGGTCTGCGTGAACTGTTAGTATATATGTCGTAGAGGCCATTACTTTATCATACTAGTTTGTATATTACTTAATGGAAGCTTGGGATATTCACAGTTGTGTAAACAATCTTGCTCAAAATGGTAGTATGCTACTTGGTTTGTTTCTACTTCAATGTGTACATGTGTTTATTTTAGTATATCACCTATACACATTAGTGGAGCCCTTAGGATCTTTGCTTGATTACCAGCGTTGTGATGGCAGTCACACTAGTGGGGGCTGGGTAATCTATAAGCACATCCTTATGCAGGTCCCTAGTCGCAGGACTATCGAGACAGGGCGTCGATACTCCGGAGTAGACTAGCGTATGCGCTTCTCATCCCAGAGAGGGAGACGGTCTGTCTCACAGCCGTCAGTACGTCGTACTTGAGATAGTATGCGGGTGCTCGTTAGGTTACGAGTACAGTGGACAGGACTCGTCGGGAACTGACCGGTTGATATTTGTAAGTCGATGTAGTTCACCCCAGTACTTGTGGGGAGGCGGAATTTTCAAAAACTTATCAAGTTTAAACAACGAACATCGACTAACCACTAGAATCGAAGCTAAACTCTAAATAACCGTATTCTATGAGTTTCTTTTCACAAAAGATTAGGGATTATACCTAATGAAACCGGTCCTTCTTCTTTACGTCCTCCTTTGCTCTCCTCGGCCTTCTCTAGGTAGTAGACGATCCACCCGAGAGCGAAACTCCAAGCTAAACCTCTAACTTGAGGTAACTAATCAACTTTGATTGCTAATCAAAGATGATAGGATGATATAGAGTAAAGGTTATGGATTGTTTAGTCTAACTAAACCTTTGATCTCAACACATGAGGATTAAGGATTAGTATCTTGAAGATGAGAGCTTGAGGAGAGAGAATGTGTGATAAGATAATGAGAGAAGAGAGAGAGTGTATCATAATATTATGAAGCATTCTTATTATCAAATAATCAATAATGGAAATGAATAAGCATGCTTCACAAAATATCTTGTGATGATTCATTAACATGAGTCATTAAGCAATAAATGTGCATTAATGAAGTGAATGAATCACCACCATGACTCACTCTCTTATCCAAAAGAAACCTCCTTAGTCACATCTTCTAGAAGCTTCTCGAGTAATTACGAGAACGCCCCTCCGATCCGTAAAAATACGGAAAAACTTTAGACTGTAAAAATCCAATAACCGGATACCAGTAACTGGCTTAAACCAAAGCCGACTGGTAAAAACTGTCCGAAAGTCGTACGCGCGTAAACGCACGTATGCGTCCGAACCCTTTGTCGCAAAACCATGCAACCTCTATATCGTTTCGCCTGGAGTAGGAAACTCTCTGTGTGGGACTCTAGAGACTCGACTACTACGCTGGCAGTGGGTTTAACCACAGACCGCAAGCGGCACTAGCTATACGTAACGGTCCCCAGGTAGTTGTCGATAAGAAGGCCGATGAGTAAACCCATCCGAACTCCTACTGAGTCTGATGTGACAATCTCCATACAGTCCGGTCCGTTCGTCCAAGACTATCGCATATCGGGCCTAGGGGGGCGGCAAGCGTCAGTCCCCTAATAGCGGTATAAGTCGTGTCGGAGTGAAGCCCATTACACCCTGAGAAACTGCTGGAACCTACCAGCAAATCTCGCTTGCCCTGGCCAGGGACTTTGCGTAATGGCTCTCTGACACAGCACGATATCTACTCCCAATACCGGGAGGGACGAATCCTGTCTAACCGCCACTGCCTCCAAGTGCTCGGGACTGCACCCAACTGCTACCTGTTTGCACGACTCCTTTGAGCCGTGGTAGGGTAGCAATCTAAGAACAGTGGGACACACTCGAGGCGAAGTAGCAGTGTCAAGTCTGCGGACTACGCTGTACTCATGTCACCTGGGAACTGTTCACTGACGACTGGTATCAAACCAACCAACAGTTCCCTGTGAGTCCTGTCCGGTGTACTCGTAACCTAACGAGCACCTGTATACTATCTCTAGTACGACGTACTGACGGCTGTGGGACAGACCATCTCCCTAACTGGGATGAGAAGCGTACACACCAGTCTACTCCGGAGTATCGATGCTCTGTCTCGATAATCCAACGACCGGGGACCTGAATAAGGATGTGCTTGTAGACTACCCAGCCCCCACTAGTGTGACTGCCATCACAACGCTGGTAGACAAGCAAGATCCTAAGAGCTCTATCAATACGTACACTCACATATTAAGATAGAAAAACCAAGTAGCATACTACCATGTTTAGCAAGACTGTTATATACATGTGAATATCCCAAGCTTCCATTAAGTAATATACAAGCTAGTATGATACAGTAATGGCCTTCTAGGGCATAAACACTAACAATATTATACCTATCGTCAGTTATCAGTTCCCAGGTGACATGAGTACAGCTTAGTCCGCTGACTTGACACTGTCACTTCGCCTCGAGTGTGTTCCCACTGTACTTTGATTACTACCCTACCACGGCTCAAAGGAGTCGTGCAAACAGGTAGTAGTTGGGTGCAGTCCCGAAGCACTTGGAGGCAGTGACGGTTAGACAGGATTCGTCTCTCCCGGTATTGGGGGTTGACATCGCGCTGTGTCTAGGAGAGCCATTACACGAGTAGTCCCTGGCCAGGGCAAGCGAGATATACTGGTAGGCTTCCAGTGTTATCTCAGGGTGTTTTGGGCTTCACTCCGACACGACTTGTACCGTTATTAGGGGACTGACGTTTACCGCCCCCCTAGGCCCGCCATGCGATGTATCAGACGAACATACCGGACTGTATGGAGACTGTCATATTCAGGCTCAGTAGGAGTTCAGATGGGTTTCACCTCGTCAGTCTTCTTGTCGGCATCTACCTAGGGACCGTTACGCACAGCTAGTGCCGCTTGCGGTCTGTGGTTAAACCCACTGCCAGCGTAGTGTCGAGTCTTTAGAGTCCCACACAGAAAGCTATTCGCCTTTAGGCAAAAGAGTAGAGGTCGCATGGTTTTGCGACAGGTCGCATGGTTTTGCGACAGGGTTCGGTCATATCGGTGCACTTGTGCACGTACAGTGTCCGGACAGTTAACACTTAGTGGGAGCGCGGTAGAACTGGAAGAAATTCCAGAACCTCAAACTGCAACCGAGGACTTAGAAGAATCTCAGATTTCAATAGAACATGACGAACCAACACCACTCCGCAGATCTAGTAGGTTTTCTTCTTGATAGGGATCGAGAGGATTGCATCATCGATGATGATGAGCCTACTAGTTTTCAGCAGGCTATTACGAGTAGCGACTCGATGAAATGGCTGGATGCTATGAGATCCGAAATGGAATCCATGTACACCAATAAAGTATGGACTTTAGAAGTTGCTCCTCCTGGGGTAAAACCAGTTGGGTGCAAATGGATCTTCAAAAAGAAGATTGGTACATTTGGACAAGTGGAAACCTACAAAGCTAGACTAGTAGCAAAAGGTTTTCGTCAAAGACCAGGATTGGACTATGATGAAACTTTTTCACCAGTAGCTATGCTTAAATCCATTCGGATCATGCTTGCCATTGCTGCCTTCCATGACTATGAAATCTGGCAAATGGATGTAAAAACAGCTTTTCTAAATGGACATCTAGAAGAGAGTGTTTACATGGATCAACCAGAAGTTTTCTTAGACAGTGGGAGCAGCGGAAGAGTGTGCAAATTGCTTAAATCCATTTATGGGTTAAAGCAAGCATCGCGGAGTTCGAACATCTGCTTTGATGAGACAGTCAAGGAATTTGACTTTATCAAAAATGTAGATGAACCATGTATTTATAGGAAGATTGTAGAAGGAGCAGTAGTCTTCCTCGTTTTGTACGTCGACGACATACTACTGATAGGGAATGATATCCCTATACTACAATCAGTAAAGCTCTTCTTGTCACAGAAATTCTCCATGAAAGACTTGGGAGATGCATCATACATTCTGGGCATTAAGATCTATTGTGATAGATCTAATAGAACGTTGGGACTTTCACAGTCCAGGTATATAGACACTATACTAAAGAGATTTAGTATGGAAGATTCCAAGAGAGGCAATATGCCCGCTTGTCACGGAATCACCCTCTCCAAAGAGATGTCTCCAAAGACTGATGAAGAGAGGGCTCGCATGGGCATTATACCCTACGCTTCGGCGGTAGGATCTATAATGTATGCGATGTTATGTACCAGGCCGGATGTAGCTTACGCACTTAGTGTGGTAAGCAGGTATCAGTCGGACCCAGGTGAGAAACATTGGATAGCGGTAAAGAACATTCTTAAGTAACTGAGAAGAACTAAGGAGATGTTCTTGATTTACGGTAATGGGGACCTCCAGGTAGAGGCTTTTACCGACTCCGGCTTCCAAAGTGACAAAGATGATTCTAAATCCATTTTGGGTTTTGTGTTTACCCTCAATGGAGGGGCGGTAAGTTGGAGGAGTTCCAAACAGGATACCGTCGCAGACTCAACAATGGAGGCTGAGTATATAGCTGCTAGTGAAGCTGCAAAAGAGGCTGTCTGGATAAAGAAGTTCATTTCTGAACTTCAAGTGGTTCCGTCCATTGCCAATCCAATACCTTTGTATTGTGATAATAGTGGGGCTGTAGCATTAGCGAAGGAACCAAGGTCCCATCAGAAATCCAGGCATATCTTGAGGCGGTTTCACCGGATCAGGGAGATCGTGGATCGTCGGGAGATCGAGGTATGGAGAGTAGATACAAAAGACAATACGGCAGATCCATTCACCAAGGCCATCCCTCAAGTCCAGTTCGAGAGGCTGTTTGAGATGTTGGGCATGCGGTACGCCAGCAACTGGATCTAGTGCAGATAGTGGGTACTCATTGCGCCAATTATAGGCCTTAGTGCAAGTTGGAGATTGTTGGATATATATGCCCTAGAGGCCTACATTATATAGGAAGCTTGGGATATGTATGTACATGACAGTCTTGCTTGATATGATAGTGCGCTATTTGATTTGTCTTTATCTTAACATATGATATATTTTGTGTTGTATTCATTTATATATTCATATTGATAAAGCCCATAGGGTGTTTGCCTGACTACCGGCGTTGTGATGGCAGTCATACTAGTGGGAGCTGGATAGTCAATAGGCACATCCTTAGATGTCCCTAGTCGCAGGAGTATCGAGACTGGGCATCGATACTCCGGAGTAGACTAGTGTAAACATATCTAGACCCTGACGAGGGGCGATGGATTGGTCCCGCAGCCATTGGTGGTGTGCACCTAAGATTGTATACAGATGCTCACTGGGTGTGAGTACACCGGACAGGACTCGCCAAGAACTGACTGGATGGTATTATACCTAACGTCAGATAGCAGTTCTCAGGTGACATGTGTGCAGATAGTCTGTTGACTTAAAGTCATCATTTGTCTCGTGTGAGTTCCCACTGTGCTTTGATTACTACCCTACCACGGCTCAAAGGAGTCGTGCAAACAGGTTTTAGTTGGGCACAGTCCCGAGCCACGTGGAGGCAGTGAGCGACTGTTAGGGATTCGTCTCTCCCGGTATAGAGAGTTGATATCGCACTGTGGTCGGTTGGTCATTACCATAAAGTCCCTGGCCAGGGCTGATTGAGAATTACTGATGGATTGATCAGTAGATTCTCGGATGGTATTGAGCCATACCGACATGACTTGTACGGTTATTAGGGGTCTGACGTCCACCACCTCCCCAGACCATACATGCGATACTTTTAGACGAACAGACCGGACTGCGCGGATATTGTCACGGACAGGCTCAGTAGGATTTCAGATGGGTTACCTCATCGGCTTTCTTATCGACAACTACCTGGGGACTGTTACGTACAGCTAGTGCCGCTTGCGGTTTGTGGTTAAACCCACTGCCAGCATAGTAGTTGAGTCTTTAGAGTCCCACACAGAGATTTCCCAAACCCAGGCGAAAAGATATAGAGGTCGTATGGTTTTACGACAAAGGTTCGGACGCATACGTGTTTGAACGCACGTACGACATTCGGACAGTTTTTACTAGCCGGCTTTGGTTTAAGCCATATTCTAGTATCAGGTTATTGGATTTATACAGTCTAAAGTTTTTCCGTGTTTTCACGGATGAGAGGGGCGTTCTCGTAATTTTCCGAGAAGCTTCTAGAAGGATGTGACTTGGAGGAAGAGGTGGCATTTTCATTTAATGATTTAGTGACTCATTGTGAGTGATTCATCATGTCATTAATGCATTATTAAATGCTTAATGACTCACATAATGAATCGCCCACTTGCAATAATGAAACATGATGAATAATCTCATATTATTCATTTCCTTTTAATTCATTATGTTTCATATATCAAGTGAGAAGCTACTTCATTATTATTATTATTATCATTATCATCTTCTCATTCTCTCTCTTCAAGCTCTCTCCTTCACCAAACCCTAATCCTACCACTCATGAGTTGAGAACAAGGATTAGGAAAGACTAATTACTCCATAACCTATCTCTACATCACCTTAGCTACTCTATTTAACAACTAGAGAAACTAAGTAACCTCAAGTTTAGAGGTTATAGCTTAGATTAGGTTTCTCGGGTGGATCGTCTATCACGGAAGGAAGCCGAGAAGGACGTGGAGATCCAAAGAGGCCGTAGATAACGTAAAGAAGAAGGACTAGAACCGTTTGGTATAATCTCTTAACATAATAGCTTAGAACTCTATGCTTTTTGTTAAGTATTGTTTAGAAACGATCTTCGGTTAGTTGATGTTCGCTTTATAAACATGATTGTTTTTCAAATTTCCGCCTCCCCGCAACTCGTGGGGTGTTGCACATCGACTTACAGTCGAGAGTTTTATGCTGATTTCAAAGTACTGGACATACCGAACTTCGATGTGGTTCTAGGAATGGATTGGCTTGGAACTTTTTATGCTACCATCGACTGTCGTCAAAGGAGGGTAGTATTCGAGATTCCAGACAATCCGGTCTTCTATTTCAAAAGCGAAGACCGTACACTGGAGCCAAGTACCTACAAAGCGAAGCCAAGAGAAGTAGTAGTTGCAGCAGCTCAAGCAGAGGAAGAATCAAGACCAGATGTGGTTCGAGAGTTCGACGATGTATTTCCTGACGATATATCAGGTTTGCCTCCCGATCGAGCTCTTGAATTCAGTATTGATTTAGTACCAGGAGCACAACCGGTGATCAAAGCACCCTATCGTTTATGTCCGGAAGGTTTGAAGGAAGTCAGAACACAGTTGGACGAATTACTGGCGAAAGGATGGATTCGTCCCAGCACTTCAAGTTGGGGATCACCTGTACTACTTGTGAAGTAGAAGGAAGGTTCATACAGAATGTGCATCGATTACAAAGCCTTGAACGAAGTCACTATAAAGAACAAGTATCCACTCCCGCGCATCAATGATTTATTCGATCAGCTAAGTGGATCTTGTGTTTTCTCAAAATTAGATCTTCGTTTAGGTTATCATCAAGTAAAGGTCAAGGAAGCTGATATTCACAAAACAGCTTTCAGAACTCACTATGGACATTACGAATTTTTAGTGATGCCATTTGGAGTGACCAACACACCCGCAATATTCATGAACCTTATGAATCAAGTTTACTGGGAGTACTTAGACAGGTTTGTTGTCATCTTCATCGACGACATCCTGGTGTATTCTAAGAGTCGGAAAGAACATGCAGAACATCTACGAATTGTCCTAGAAACTCTTCAACAACATCAGCTTTATGCCAAGTACAGCAAGTGCGAGTTTTGGCTAAATCAAGTTGGTTTTCTTGGACATATCGTATCAGGAGAAGGAATCTCTGTGGATCCAGCAAAAGTTTCGGCAGTTAGCGAATGGCCTACACCAAAGTCAGTGAAGGATATTCGAAGTTTCTTGGGTTTAGCTGGATATTACAGAAGGTTTATTGAAGGCTTTTCGAAGATAGCAACACCCCTGACCAAGCTCACACGTAAAGATGAAGAATTTGTGTGGTCAGAAGCATGCGAAAAAGCTTTCGTAGAACTCAAGTCAAGGTTGACATCAACACCTATTCTCGTCATACCGGATCAATCTGGAGGATTCGAAGTGCATTGAGATGCATCCGGTAAGGGATTAGGATGTTTTCTACATCAGCACGGTAAGGTTGTGGCTTATGCTTCAAGACAGCTGAAGATTCATGAGCGCAATTATCCGACGCATGATCTGGAGTTGGCAGCCGTCTTCTTTGCTCTCAAGATTTGGCGTCATTACCTACTTGGTGAACGAGTGAACATCTACACAGATCATAAAAGCCTGAAGTACGTGTTTACTCAGAAGGTGTTTAATATGAGGAAGAGAAGATGGTTAGAACTCATGGCGGACTTTGACATCAACCTGCAATATCACCCAGGGAAGGTGAATGTAGTACCTGATGCTCTTAGTCGCCAACCATTATCGATGAATCTCACCGCTCAGTGGAAGCTTCAACAAGACTTGCATCAGATGGAGATTGAAGTAGTCATGCCAGGTAATGCTTCAAGTTTGATGAATTTACAAGTTTAATCAACCATTGTCAATCAGATCAAAGCAGCTCAAGCAAGTGATGCTAAGTTACAAAAGATCAGAGAACAAGTGGAGAATGGACTTAGAACAGACTTCATCATCCATGAAGACGGATCTTTGAGATACGGCAGCAGATTGTGTATACCAAAAGGTCCTGTTCGGGAAGAGTTAATGAAAGAAGCTCACAGCTCTCCCTATTCAGTACATCCTGGAGGTACCAAAATGTACAAAGATCTACGTCTGAATTATTGGTGGCATGGAATGAAGCGTGAAGTAGCCAGAAGCGTCGCAAAATGCTTGGTGTGTCAGCAAGTAAAGGCTGAACATCACAGGACTGCTGGATTACTTCAATCGTTACTAATCCCAGAATGAAAGTGGCAACATATCACGATGGATTTTGTGACTGCTCTTCCTCACAGCACAAAGGGTAACGATGTTGTATGGGTCATTGTGGATCGACTCACAAAGTCGGCTCACTTCATTCCATTTCGAGTTGGCCAATCAACTGAGACACTAGCAAAGAAGTACATGGAGGTAATAATCTAATTAAAGATTTAAACTCTTTATAATGTACTATCTCTGATACCCATGAACTCATACGGGAAATTGTGAGACTCCATGGAGTACCGGTCTGCATTGTCTCCGATCGTGACATCAGGTTCCGATCGCAATTTTGGCAGAGTCTGCAAGCAAGCTTGGGAACAAGTATGAACTTCAGCACGGCTTATCATCCACAAACAGATGGTCAGTCGGAACGAACTATTCAGATCTTGGAAGATATGCTCAGAGCATGTATGTTAGACATCAAAGGATCGTGGGAAGATCACCTACATCTTGTGGAGTTTTCGTACAACAACAGCTACCAAGCAAGCATAGGAATGGAACCTTTTGCAGCATTGTATGGAAGGAAGTGTCGTTCGCCATTAAGTTGGGACGACATCGGAGATAGGGAAATTCTTGGACCAGAGATGATAGTAGCGACTGTTGATGTAGTTCGTACTATCAGGGAAAAGATGCGCATAGCCCAAGATCGATAGAAGCACTGGGCTGATGCAAAGAGACGACACTTAGAGTTCCAGCCAGGAGATCATGTATTCCTGAAGATATCTTCGATCCGCGGAGTGATCCGATTTGGAAGACGGGGTAAATTGAGTCCGAGATATATTGGACCGTTCGACATACTCGAACGAGACGGTGAAGTGGCATACCGCTTAGCGCTTCCACCCTCATTGGAAGGAGTGCATAATGTATTCCACATATCCCAACTCAGAAAGTATGTGAGTGACCCCAGCCATGTTCTCGATCATTCCGAGCTAACTATACAGCCCGACTTGTCTTGTGAGCAACAGCTCGTGGAGATCCTGGACAGGAAAGTGAAGACACTTCGGAACAAGGAAGTTAACTTGGTTCGAGTGATGTGGAGGAAAGACACTCCAGGAGAGTCCACTTGGGAAAGGGAGGATGAAATGCGTACTAGATATCCACACCTCTTTGTAAACTAGTCCTCAAATAAAAGTTGTAAATTTTGAGGACGAAATTTTTGTAAGGAGGGTAGACTGTAACAACTCCATTTTTAATGTACAAAGAATTGATTTAAATTCAATGTATACTTGGAGTATTTATTGCGGCTGATATCTCTTTAAGTATTTATTTCACTCCATAATTACAAGAAGGAGCTTGTAGCTCATTGGTAATACCTTGCACTACTGAACCAAGCCACCAGAGTTCAAAATCCCATGCCCCATATTATTTTTGTATTTATTTTTTTTTAATTTCTTTTGGAAGTCAACAGTCAAAAGGCCATAACTCCCAAAATATATACTGGACAACAAAAACTAAATACACCAAATTGTACCCCCGAAGTTTCCCCGGCCTCTGGTGGCCTGACTCGGCCCGACTCGGCGCCGCCGGCAGGCGAACCGGCCTACTCGGTCCGGCGTCCCCGGCCGGACTTGGCCGGACGGCCGAGTCACCAACAGCGAAATGTTGGGTCTTGAAGCGGTCAACCCTCCTGCACACTCTAAATGCTTGGATCGGCTATCATTTGGCCAATAAATCCCTTTTAATCCTAGGTTTAATGAGTTTTAATGAATTTTTATATTTTTTTAATTAAAAACCCTAACCCTAACCTAACCCTATATAAACCCCCCATACCTTCTACCCTCTCATCACTTTTTCTAAGTCCACTCTCCCAAATTCCAAGAGAACTTGGTACGTGAGAAAACGAGCGAAAGGCGAAGCGCTGACGAAATCGACGGCGAAATCCCAGCGATCGTACTAGGACCTCTTTACGACGTTTCGACGCACCGGCAAACCCACTACCTTCCTCTCATTTTCTAGCGTTGTCCAAACCCGTAAGTCCCCATTTTTCTACCTTTCTTTCTTCCATTAAAATACGATTTTTCAAACCCGACGGAAATCGGAACAAACCGATTTTCGATTCGGTTTTCTATCAAAACTCACTTATCACTAATTCCATAATGCTTAAACATATTCATGTTGACTACTAATCACTTAAAAATTAATTTGAACAAGTTTTCACACATGAAATGATAGCTTTTGCAATATACCGTATTTTTGCACTTAAATACCACCATATTTAGTTTATCACATTTAACCCTTTAACATCGCTATACCTTAAAGTAGATCACGAGGTAATGACCTACCTCCACACACACGCAAATACAACCCTAAATGATATCATCAAAACTTAGAATACGATAATATAAGATTTTACATTAAAATACCATTTTCTTAATAAAACCTTTTCTAAAATTTATAAGTTTTAAACAATTTTAAAACAATATCATTTAATAGGAAAATACGATAAGTTATGGACATAGATCGTTTATCTAAACTTGACTTTATGGTGTCTAGGAAAGTGTGTTTAAGGTGAGTGATTACTTAATTAGGACCACTACTTGTAGTGGAGAGCCTCCCACTCACCTGACACTTACCTGGCCGCAATTGGCGGCGAAGAGGCGATTTGAGCCTTCTAATGACTTGTTGTTTAGACCATTTAGAAATAGGCTAGTTGGCTTAGGAAAACTTAGCATCTAAAGTACGGAAATTTACACCTTTTACAAATAAATACCTTATCTTTATAAAACCATTTTCTAAATGACTAGTATTTATTAAATCTTTGCAAAGCGCCACTACAACCCACCTTTGGGGAACTCGTTAGGGATAGTACGGTTTATCGTGCACCCTCGGGCTTAGTAGTGCGAGATTCAGACCTCCGCAAGGAGCATTTGGTCTCGAAAGGTTTAAATTACGACATTTAAGAAAAATGAGATTTTTGGAAAATAAAATATTTATTAAAAATTATTCTTGTATAAACATATGTATATTTATCATTTAAACACCTATTTTATTATAAGATAAAGTTTCCACATTTTCCTAAAAAATTACAAGATTAAAAGTTACATTAAAATACCATGAATTTCAAAAAAATAAATATTACAAATTAATACCTTTATTTATGAAATTAGGATATTTTCACTAGAAATATCACAAAATAAATCACACTCATTATAACTATAAAGACGAATAATAAATACTTGAGGTGTATCTTGAAAACTATACAAAAGTATTTTTACATAAAACCCTCTCATGTTTTATAAATTACAATAATGACCCTAACAAATATAGAACTTCGACTTACATTTCTTTTAGTCTGACTCGGGGTTGAGTCTGATTATTTCTGACTTTAATATGATTCAAGTCAATCTATATTCTTTAATATTCCAACTCAATATGAACACATGAATCTCAGAATCCAGTTAATATTCTATACAACTTGAATGAATCAAACCATGGATATACATCCATTATCCCGTTATTCCATTTACCTGATTATGCAGTTACAATCTGTTTACTGATATCATGGTTTTGGTCAGTCATCGAACTTACACAATACAATACAACAATACAATCAAAACACTACGGGGTTTAAGGGGTAGATTGGTACGGAAGGTGTTAAAGGTGGCACGAGGTGGTCAGATTAAGACAGCTAACCTATATTCCGTTTCTGTTGTACCGTGGCTTAACGGTTCCTTGTACATTCCGTTTGCCCTGGTCTCTAGCATATAGAGACCCCTCTCGTATACACTGGCATCCTTATGTACCAAGCTACAAACAACAGCGTTAAAACAATATTCTACAATATTTTACAATCTCTTTAGAAAATACCTCTTATTCTGTCTTTTCTAATTCCTCTTTATCTTTGGGACTTACCGAGCGACCTGTTCGCTGACGACATTCTGTTTCTTTCTTCTTTGAATGTCGTCAGGTGCTTTGGACCCAGCAGAGATCGAGCCCACCGGTGAAGACTTGGAGCAGTTTCATGAAGACCTCGAGCTCTAGATATTGTACCTTTTTCTATGCAGTATTTTCATTTCCTGTTATGCCACTGTTTAGGCATCGCTTTTCATTTCAGTTGTATTTACTTTTCATGCATTGTACAAAAGAATGTTATTAATAAAGTTGCTGTTATTTCTATATCTCTTGTCTCTTGTGATTTACTTTTATATTGCTTAGATACGCTTAGTGTATGTACTTCTAAGTATATACGTAGCGGACCTCGTCGCGTCCACTTCGCCGTACACCGAGAAGCGGGGCGTGACACTAATGATCTCTCTAGGTTCGGATATGTGTATCTCATGAAACACAAATCTGAAGCTTTTGAGAAATTCAAAGAATTTAGAAGCGAAGTAGAGAACCATATTAACAAAAGCATCAAGATCCTCCGATCTGATAGAGGGGGAGAGTACTTAAGTAAGGAATTCAGGGATTTTCTAAAAGAGAATGGCATTCTCCCTCAGCTTACTCCTCCGTATACACCACAGCACAATGGCGTGTCGGAGCGGAGGAACCATACCCTATTGGATATGGTTCGCTCCATGATGAGTAATGCCGAGTTACCTCTTTCTTTCTGGGGGTTTGCTCTTGAATCAGCAGCATTCATATTGATTAGAGCGCCATCCAAATCAGTGTCTACCACTCCATATGAAGTATGGACTGGGAAGAGACCATGTCTTGATTACATTAAGATATGGGGGTGTTCTGCTTTTGTTAAAAAGCAGAATCTAGATAAACTCGAGGCAAGGTCTGTATTATGCAAGTTTGTGGGATAACCTAAGCATTCCAAGGGATATCTGTTCTACCACACTGAGGAACAGAAGGTGTTTGTATCTCGCCACGCTACCTTTTTAGAAAGGGAATTTCTTGCAAAAGAAATTAGTGGGAGTACGGTAGAACTAGAAGAAATTCAGGAACCACAAACTATAGCAGAAGATTTGGAAGAACCCTTAGATTCAGTTGTAGCCGACCAACCTCAGCCACTCCGCAGATCTAGTAGGATTTCTCATCCGTCCGAGAGATACTACGGTTTTCTCATAGATGGGGATCGAGAGATTGCATCTTGGAAGAAGATGATCATACTAGTTTCAGGCAGGCCATTATCAGTAGGGACTCTGATAAGTGGCTAGATGCTATGCAATCTGAAATGGAGTCCATGTACACCAATAAAGTGTGGACTCTGGAAGTTGCTCCACCTGGGGTAAAACCCATTGGATGCAAATGGATCTACAAGAAGAAACTTGGTGTAGATGGGCAGGTGGAAACCTATAAGGCTAGACTCGTTGCAAAAGGTTTTCGTCAAAGACCAGGAGTGGACTATGATGAAACCTTTTCTCCAGCAGCTATGCTCAAATCCATTAGGATCCTGCTTGCCATTGCTTCCTTCCATGACTATGAGATCTGGAAGATAGACGTGAAAACGGCTTTTCTAAACGGAAGTTTAGAAGAGTGCGTTTATATGGATCAGCCGGAAGGTTTTGTAGACAGTGGGAGCAGCGGGAAGGTGTGCAAGCTGCTCAAATCCATTTATGGATTGAAGCAAGCATCGCGGAGCTGGAACATCTGTTTTGATGAGACAGTCAAGGAATTTGACTTCATCAAGAACGAGGATGAGCCTTGTATTTATAAGAAGATTGTAGGACGAACTGTCATGTTCCTAGTCTTGTACGTGGACGACATTCTTTTGATAGGAAATGACATTCCTATGCTACAATCGGTCAAGCTATTCTTATCATAAAAGGTTCTCCATGAAAGACCTAGGTGATGCCTCGTACATTCTGGGGATCAAGATCTACAGAGATAGATCCAAGAGACTACTAGGACTTTCACAGTCCAGGTACATAGAGACCGTACTAAAGAGATTTAGTATGGCAGATTCCAAGTGCGGTAACATACCCGCAGTGCACGGTATCACCCTTTCCAAGGAGATGTCTTCCAAGACTGACGAGGAGAGGGTTCGCATGAGCACTATACCCTACGCTTCGGCTGTAGGATCTATAATGTATGTGATGCTATGTACAAGACCAGATGTAGCTTACGCGCTAAGCGTGGTGAGCCGGTATCAGTCAGACCCAGGTGAGAACCACTGGACAGCAGTAAAGAACATTCTCAAGTACTTGAGAAGGACTAAGGAAATGTTCCTGATTTATGGTAATGGAGACCTCAGGGTCGAGTCCTTTACCGACTCAAGCTTCCAGAGTGACAAGGATGACAGCAAGTCTGTCTCGGGTTTTGTGTTTACCCTCAACGGAGGGGCGGTATGTTGGAAGAGTTCCGAACAGGATACCGTCGTAGACTCGACAATGGAGGCTGAATACATTGCTGCAAGCGATGCCGCAAAAGAGGCGGTCTGGATAAAGAAGTTCATAGCTAAACTTCAGGTGGTTCCGTCCATTGTTGATCCGATACCAGTGTATTGTGATAACAATGGGGCTATATCTTTAGCGAAGGAACCACGGTCCCATCAGAAATCCAGGCACATCTTAAGGCGGTATCACCAGATCAGGGAGATCGTAGATCGCCAGGAGATCGAGGTCCGGAGACTGGATACGAAAGACAACACGGCGGATCCATTCACAAAGGCCCTCCCTCAAGCACAGTTCGAGCGACTTTTTGGGATGTTGGGTATGCGGTACGCCAGCAGCTGGCCTTAGAGCAGACGTTGGGTATTCGGTACGCCAATCACTGGCCTTTAGTGCAAGTGGGAGATTGTTGGATGTATATGTCTTAGAGGCCAGTATTGTATATGTATACATATGGATACTAGGGATATGTATATACAGAACAATCTTGCTCAGTTTTATAGTATATTATTTGACTTGTTTTTATCGGGATATGTGTATTTATTTGTATTGTTGTTTTATCTGGTTTGCACACATTGATAATGACTCGATACGGTAGTATACTATTATGGTTTTTCTTTATCTTAACATGGCATATGTCATACTCGTTATTACATATTGAGGTTACATGTTGATAAAGCCCCGAGGATCTTGCTTGACTACCTGCGTTGTGATGGCGATCATACTTGTGGGAGCAGGGTAGTTCATAAGCACATCCTTAAATGGTCCCTAGTCGCGTGAGTATCAAGACTGGGCACTGATACTCTAAAGAAGACTGGTGTGTACGTTTCTAGCCCCGTCGGGGGATGGTTGGTCCCACAGCCATTGGTCTGATGCACCTAAGATCGTATACATGTGCTCACTGGGTGTGGGTACACTGGACGGACTCACACAGAACTTCCATATGGTACTATACCTATCGTTAGATGGAAGTTCTCAGGTGACATGTGTACAGGTTAGTCTTTGGACCCGAGATCGGCATTTTTCTCGTTTGAGTTCCCACTGAACTTTGATCACTACCCTACCATGGCTCTTCTGAGTCGTGCAAACAGGTCTTGGTTGGGTTCAGTCCCGAGCCATATGGAGGCAGTGAGCGATTGTCGGGGATTCGTCTCTTCCGGTATAGGGAGTCGATATCACACTGTGATTCGATTGGTCAGGACCATAAGACCTTGGCCAAGGCATTTGGGATTTACTGATAGGTTGATCAGTAGTTTCCCAGATTGGTCCTGAGCCACATCGGCACGACTTATCAGGTTGTTAGGGTCTGACGTTCACCATCCCTTAGACCCGGTATGCGGTACTCTTTGACGAAGAGACCGGACTGTACGGATATTGTCACGGATAGGCTCAATAGGAGATCCGGATGAGTTTGCTCATCGGCCTTCTTTTCGACAGGTACCTGGGTAGCCGTTACGTACAGCTAGTGTCGCTGACGTGCTTGTGGTTAAACCCACTGCCAGAGTACTGTCGAGTCTTTAGAGTCCCACACAGAGGGTTTTCCTGATTCAGGCGAAATGATGTAGTAGCCGTATTGGATACGAGCAGGGTTCGATCGATTGATGTACTTGTTACTCGGATTTTCGATCGGACAGTTTGTAATACTAGCCGGCTCGGGTTTGAGCCGGATTATTAAATCAGGTATTGATTTAATAATTTACGTATATGTATTTCGATATATATATTCTAGTATTACGTTCTTCGTGTTATTCTATCTCTTTTAGGCGTTCGGATTTTTATCTGATTGCCGGTATATTTGTACAGTAGACTGAAATCCGTATTTATTACAGATTTCCTTCTAGAAGGTGGCCACCTCATTATGGATTTTCCATTTATTTGATAAATGGAAATGAGGTGTAAAGTGAGAGGTGAGGGAGGTATGGAGTTGACCATGCTTCAATAGTTTACAAATGAATTTATAATTCATTTTGGGTTTACTATTGAAGCATGGTTGCTATTGTTTAATGAAAGAAATGAACATACAAAACTCTTGTGTGTGAATTTCTCTCTCATGCTTGATCGTTATTTTTCTTGAGCCCCATTTTCTCTCCAAGCTCCTCCCTCCTCTTGCTTTCCTCCATCTTCTTCTTCTTCCTCTTCACTAACATTCTCATGTGTTGAGAAACAAGTGAAGAGGTTAGAAAAGAGATAGCAAACACTTAGACATCCAAACTACATCCTAGATTACTTGGACTAGCATCCCAAGTTCTTTAGTTGCTCTTTTGACACTTAGCAAAGAGCTAGAGCCATGGATTATATTCCCGGGGTGGATCATCAAGGACTAAGGAAGGCCGGAGAACAAGCTCGATCCCGGAGGACCGACGGAGCAAAGAAAGAAGATCAAGCAAGTTCAAGGTGGCTAGTAGGAGCTAAGGATGAAGAATGAAGACCGAAGGACTTGGTTCGTTTGGTAAGAATTCCTCATCATAGTAGATAGCTCTCCTAGTGTAGCTAGTTAGTTTTATGGAAAGATCCGGGTTTTATAGTTAAACTAGTGCCAATTTTTTGTTCGTTAGAAAATTTTTGTTCCGCATTTGGCCACGGAAGTTGGCCGGGGCACTAGGGTAACCCTTCAACGTTTAGCTGACCTCTTGCGGCTTGGGGCTGTTTGAAATGATCATCACCCACTGCCGGCGTATTGACGAGTCTTAGAGTCCCACAATGGAGTTTCCTAGTCCAGGAGAAACGATATGGTGCGCATATGAGATATGCGCGGCGACCCGATTAAATGCGCGTATGTGATACCGTATATTAATCGGGCGGTTTACTATTGGTCAGGTCGTATGTGATATGACCGGTTTGCTAGATCAAGTGTTGATTTATCATTGACCATTAGCTTTTTCACTTTAAACCCTTCTTGTCTTTTGTTGTATGCATGCATGTATGCATTTATTCTCATTGATGCACATATGGATGTGCATGCACACATACATGCATACACTCTTGTATCATGGTTGTTGATACAATGGATGGTGGCAATATAAGACTCACACACTTATAAATATGTTGTTATTTCTTTTTGGATAAAAGAAAATGGAAATAGAAATTCTGTCATGCTTGATTATTTTATTCACCCACTAACCTTTGCTTTAACCTTGAGTTAATTTCTATGGCCATTTTGTCTCCAAAAGAATATATCTAGATATTTATTAACTTGAGTTAGGAATGAGAAGAAGAAAATATATATATTTTATTTTCTCATTTTTATCTCAAGACTTATCATTATCTTGAGCTCTTCATTTGCCATCATCTTCTTCCTCCTCTCTCTTGCTCTCTAGCTTCCATTAGTGAGCAAGATAGTGGTCAAGTTAGGGTTTTGAAGTGAGAAAAAAATCACATCACCATTCTGCACTATACTTGCCCATTAGTTTAGAGTGTTGACTTCTACTTCTTCTCTTGATCAAGTGAAGCCTTGAGCTTGGACAAAGAGGACTCCGGGTGGATCGTCGTGGACTTGGAGGATCTTAAGCAAGCTTCTTTCAACCATCAAGTGGTCGAGGAGTATAGCGTAGGGAGCTACAAATGTTGTATTCTCTAAAACTAGCACTTTACTTCTTGTGGTTTGTGTTAATGTTTTTGTTACCCTAGCTTTTCTAGTGTGATCCTTAGGATAATTTCTCTAGCACCCTATAATTTTTCAATATGGCATGTGTGTTGCTACCAAACCCTTGTTGTGGTGCTGGAGAAAACCCTTCACACTGCATTATTATTGACGGCTCATGTTGCACGAGCACTGATTGTATGCCACACACACCGTCAATAATTTCCATGTCACGCACAACACAAATATAGATATGATATTGTTTGGTTAGGGGTATTGAGATGTTGATTCATATTTCTTTATGCATATGATATATAGCATACCTGTATACCTACATGCTTACACATATGCCTTGACATGCTTACATGCTATATACCAGATACCTATAGGGTCTTGTACCATTAGCGATAGGTACATACACACATAATGACATAGCTACATGTATACCTTGCTATACCTTTATGTTTACACATATATCTGGCTTTAGCTACATGTTTACCTTTATTTGATGTTTCGTATGATATATTATATTAACTTGTTGCAGTTAATTAGCGGCTTTTCCTTTATATGCTCGCATTTTAGTTTATGTTGCGTATATTACATTCATGGATTTTGGCATCGAGTTATGGATTTTTCATGATGCTTTCTGGATTTGAGGACCGTGGTAGTTTCATGAAATTATGCATTATTTGAAAAACCCGGTTTCTCTTGATATGATATTTCAGCATCGACCATGAGATTTATCGGTTCTGATATATAAATACCCCATGCGAGGAAAGGAGGGGGCCATGTGCGGGTACATGGTGGGGCCCGGAGGTACCCCGGGGCAAGAGTCATGGAGTAGACGATGAGTTAGTGGGGGAACCATACCATCCGGTGACACTACCAATGACTCGGTGGTTATCTTAGGGATACCGACGGGAGTCATGTACGTATGGTTACGTCGAGAGGCGAGGGTCAGAGCTAGGCACTCGAGCTTTCGGTATAGCGTATGATACGTATCTATCAGGGTGCCAGTCGTGGTGACAGCACCTGATAGATCAGCATTTTTGTGTCGATGCTTGACACATTGGTTTCATGATATTTTACTCCTAAGTATATATATATATATTAGTGGAGTGGGACGCTAATATATATGTATACATATCAATTTATATAAACCATCATATTTATCCATGCAAATATACCTAGGATATAAGAGATTCACTTGATATTGGATTTAGGACATTTGGGATTACGTGATATTGTACATTCAGGATATATGAGATTTACTTGATATTGTACATAAAGGATATATGAGACTTACTTGATTTTGTACATTCAGGATATATGAGATTTACTTGATGTTGTACATTCCGGATTTATGAGACTTATATGATATGAGAGCCAATTTGGGGGCTGATTTGAGGAATTGGGATTTGGATTGTCTTGATGGACTTTGGTCCTACCACGATGTCAGGATTCCGTGGAAATGACATGATTCACCCCATACTCCACATTTATTGTTTATGCACTGCTTTATGTATTAGTAGTACCTGTTAGTGTACCTTTCATGACTGTTGCATTTACATACTTCATTTTATATGCATTGCTTCATGTGTTAGTTGTACCTGCTAGAGTACCTTTCATGACTGTTGCATATATACATTTTCATATCATTATTGCATGATTATTGCATACCGATTGTCATATTATTGCTTCATGTATTTGTAGTACCCGTTAGTGTACCTTTCATGACCATTGCATTCATATGACCTTTTACTGATATTAGCTTACATATGTTAGATTCGCGCTGTACGTGCATACTTGCGATTACCTGCATATGTTATTTACTATTTTCGAGTTGGCAACTCACCCCCGTTGTGCCACAGGGTTTTGCAGGTTGTTCCGCAGAGTAGTCGAGGCAGGCTATTCATCTATCTTATCATCTTTTGCTGCGGATACCGCTTCAGCTCATAGTGTGCAGTTTTGCTTAGGTGGGTTTTGTGGTTATCCGTTCATGATGCTTTACTTATATTTATGTTGTACCCATTTTTGGGGCTGGTTTTTACAAAGGAGGTGCTGCCAAATTTTAAAGGAAATAAAGTTTGGGACTTTAAATTATTTGGGTTGTGATTTCAAAGGTTTTAAAATTTCTATTATTTCTTACTACTTTTGATGGTTTAGATTTCTGGGTTTTCGGCTTACTTAAGTTGCGTTACGCCTGTGGGCGTTGCGTAGTTTTAGGGCCTACATGTGCCAATTTCGGGTCGTGACAAAGTTGGTATCGGAGCGCTAGGTTTTACCTTTCAGAGTGTAGGATGACCTGAGTATGATGGAGTAGGTAGCTTAAGCAGAGTAACGCAGTGTGTGTATGTCCGCGGCATACTCACGACGCGGTACTCCGCCTAAAGTGACATAAGTACAAATTGCTTGAAATTCCTTCCTTGATGTTTATCCTTGTGATTCGATTTCCGTGTTCTTATCGAATCCTATTTCCATTTATAGCCTTTGTCGCCGATGACTATAGGGACTCAGAGTGATGCAGCGATGGCCGAGGTCAGAGTTGGCTTGGGTAGGACAAGGACTGATCAGGATGGCATGCTCGTTGCACAGGACCAGATGGATCCGCCATCAACAGATAGTATCGCTAGGCTAGTGGCAGAGATGCTGGACATACGCCAGACGATGAGTTCATTGGTTGAGGCCATTCGAGCGCAGCGACAGGAGGTTGCCACCCCTGTTACCTAGTTGTTCCTTGCGGTCAATACACAACATTCTGTCACCTACATAGCACCAGTGGATGCAGCCCCAGTTGACGAGGCACGTCTTCCAGAGACTTTGGGAGTTCCGGAGCAGTGGAGGACTCGTACCGGTGTACCAGCTCAGAGACAGAGGCCTAGTCGTCGAGACAGATTTCGTGACCGTCGCGGGAGTAGTAGAGGCTTGGGACGAGGACAGTCGTTCAGCTCTCATCCCCAGGAGGGTCAGCAGTCGTCGCGTGGATGTTTCTGGTGCGGGAGCCTCACCTCATCAGGGATTGTTCCTTAGCACCGCGTCAGACTCGTATTCGGAAAGGTCATGGTCGCGAAGGGTTCGCTCAGAGGGGACAGGTTGGCAGAGGAAGATTTCAGTAAGTTGCGGGTAGAGGGCAGACACGAGAGTTTGCTTCTACTCATCGAGACGCGTGGGCGTCCAATGCAGAGTTTTCAGGTATTCTAAAATTCGTATGTTCTTTTGATGTAATTGTTTGTTTTACACACTTTGTGTCGTGGTTGGGATGAGAGTCGTGTTAGCTAGATCAGCCGTTTGTTGTGTTAATTTCTGTCAGCGATTCTTTTGTTGCGCGACACGTATTTCGGTGGTGTGCCAATCTGATAAGAGATAGAGATTCGTCCGTCGTTTTGATCCTTCTAGAGATGTTGGATTTGACGTTCTCCTTGGCACGGACTGGTTAGCTACGTGCTAAGCGTCTGTGGACTACCGTGAGAAAACAGTCAGGTTTTGTTTTCCCGGCGAGTCGGTTCTTGTTGTGCATGGGAGGACAGTGGTGTCGCCTCTCACAGCTTGAATTCAGCCTTTTTCGCTAGTCAGCTTTTGAGGAGAGGATGTCGAGAATTCTTGGCGTTCATTCGTGATACCGGAGCCACAGAGGGTTTGTTGGACCGGGTTCCTATCGTGCGAGAGTTTTCCGACGTTGTTCCAGATGAGTCGGCGGATCTTAAGGATCTTAGGATCAGCTGCAGAGTTGTTTGTTGGGGGGCTTGTGAGTCTGAGTGTTTCGCTTTGGGGAGCTCTTATTTCTGTTCTTCAAGGAGAAGGACAGTAGTTTGAGGTTTTGTATCGATGGATCGTCAATTGAACCGGCTTACGGTGCGGATAGGTATCCTTTACCTCTCATTGACGATTTCTTCGATCAGTTCCAGAGTGCGAGACATTTTCTAAGTTTGTTTTGGATCAGGTCATCATTGTTGCGGGTTCGGAGTGATGACATTCCGAAGACTGCTTTTCCGCGTGCTACGGGTAGTACGTGTTTTGGTGGTGTCGATTGGACTCACCAATACCCTGCCAGCATTCGTGGATGTGATGAGCCAGATTTCTTCGGGCCGTTCCTCGACCAGTTTATTGTTGTGTTATTGATGACATTCTGGTCTATTCAAATGTTTCGTGAGGAACAGGAGCAGCACTTGAAGATTTGTTTTGTAGACATTGGGAGAGCCCCAGCTGCTTGCTAGATTCTTGGAGTATTCCTTCAGGCTTGATTGTATTGACTCCTAGGTGTTGTAGTTACGGGAAACAGTTTTCGTATGGTACCGAGGAAGATCGAGGCCGTACAGCTTTGTCCCAGACTTGTGTACGGGACGGAGGTCCGCAGATTTTTGGGCTTAGCAGGTTTTTACCGCCATTTCATGCAGGATTGCTAGTGTATCGCTGCACCGTTGACTGAACTGACCAGAAAGGAGGTTCCTTTTCTTTGGACTGAGGCATGCGTGCGGAGTTTTCGGCAGTTGAAGACTCGGTTGACAACTGCACCAGTTCTTTCTTTGCTTTTTGGTTCGGGCGACTTTGTTGTTTAACTATAATGTTTCGCGAGCGGGGCTCGATTGTGTACTGAGGTGACATTATAGAGTTATCTCTTTTACTTCCCGACAGTCGGAGGAAGTACGAGCAGGATATCCCACTCATGATCTGGAGATGGCCGCGGTGGTCGTGCGTTGGAGATTTGGAGACACTACTTGTTCGGAGAGTCGTGTCAGATTTTCATGGACCACCAGAGCTTAATGTACATCTTCCTGCAGCGGGTTTCGATTGTTGAGACCGTCTTTTGCAGATTTAGAGTTCTTGTGCGATCGTTGAGTACAGCTTAAGTTCGCCTCTACTGAGGGGACGACTTGCTCATGTCCGCGCCCGTCCACTTTTCCTTAATCGCTTTCGCGAGGCACTGCCCGCCGATGCTCGTTCATCAGAGATTCTTGAGCATACTCGGCTGGGTAAAGATTCGGTGTCCTTGATTGGTGACCAAATGTGCTATGTTTAGGGACGCGTTTGTGTGTACCTGTTGCTGATGGGCAGAGACGCGAAATCCTAGAGCATGCCTATCAGTCAACTCTCTGTATTCATTCAAGTTCCACCAACATTCGATGTGACTTGTGAGATAGTTACGGGTGGACCGGGATGAAGAGTGAAGTTTCGGATTTCGTTTCAAGGTGTCCGTCTTGTTGTGAGCTTAGGTTGAGCATCTGAGACCGGCTGGAGAGTTGCAACCTTTAACCGTTCCGGAGTGGGAATGGGAGCAGATCTCTATGAATTTCGTTGTGGTGTCTACCCAGGTTTAGTCAGGGTATGACTCCATTCGGGTGTTTGTTGTCCGGTTATGCTCAGTTTGCTCAGTTGTTCTTTGTTAAGTTTGTGCGTTTGCACGGAGTTCCTTCATGCGTTGTATCCAATAGTGGCACCCTGTTCGTTTTCCGTCTTGGGCAGGAGTTTCAGAAAGCCTTGGGTACTGGTTGAGCTTTAGCTCCGTTTTTCCATCCGCAGGATGATGGTTTTGTGAGAGCGGGCTATACCGACTCTGGAGGTTATCCTTGTGCGTACGTACTAATTGTTGTCGGCAGTTGGGATCGTCACTTACCATTTTTAGGGTTCTCCTTCGATAGCTGTATCAGGAGACACTCCAATTGGCAACTTTTAAGTTTTGTTTGTTAGGTGGTGTCGATCTCCAGTCTGTTTTTCTGACTCTGCGTAAGTAGGATTTTTGGACCCCAGCTAGTCTAGAGACTTCGGAGATGATCCAGTTGGTTCAGATCAGGATGAGGACAGCCCAGTGCAGACAGAGGTCTTATACCGACCATGGTGGTAGCAGACTTGAGTTCGTAGTGGGAGATCATGTATTCCTACGGATTTTTCCGATGAATGACGTGTTGAGTTTTGGGAAGCTTATCCCAGGATGGTAGGTCCTTTCGAGATCCTTAAAGTGAGTTAGTTCCGTTGCCTATAATTTGGCACTTCCGCCCAGATTATTGAGTATTCACCCCGTATTCCTTGTGTCGATACTTTGAAATTACCTTCATGACCTTTCTCACATAATTCAGTACCAGACCATTTAGCTTGGACGCGATCTTTTGTTCACCGGCAGCCAATTGTGTTAGTGGCTCGGCAGGTGGAGAAACTTCGGTCAAGGGTCTTGCCATCTGTGGAGGGTTTTCTTGGACGTAGCGGTATAGTGAGGTGATCACTTGGGAGACTGCGAGCGAGATTTAAGAGTTTTGTAATCTTCTCTTTGAAGGTACGCTTAGTGAAAATTTTAAATTCGGGGACGAATTTTTAAAGGGGGGGAGATTGTAACGCCTTAGATTTCGGTTAGTGTTAGTTTAGACGTTAATGCGGGTTTACTGTAAAAAGTTTACCAATTCAGATTCCTCACATTTTATAACATTTAATTAATAATTTATTATTATTTGTTATGGACATGCACGCACTTGTGCACGTTAATGTGGGGGTTTGTTTTGTGTTTATCTTGTTCTTAGCAACCATAAAACTCAACCATTTATCTAATCTTTGCTTTAAATCCTTTGCCTTAACCCTAATCCTAGATTTTCTTTTGTGGTGAGAAGATATTTGTTTGGAAGAGAAGAGGTGGAATGGTGACTTGGTGTGAATGCATTGATGGTGCATTAATGCAAGAGTGCACTCACCCTTAACCTCACCTCTCTCTCTCTCTTTTCATCATACTCTCTCTCACACTCATTTCATTCTCTTTTTCTTCATCTCTCTCTTTCTAAACTGAACACTATCAAGTTCTACACCAATTCATCTCAAATCCTTCACAAATATCACAAAAATCACATCTTTGAACATGATTTGCCTCTTGGATGCCATAGAGCTTGCAAAGCTTGGATCTTTGAGTTCTTTTGTGTAGGTAATGATCTCTATATATTCTTTATGTAGTTTTTGTATTGTGTAGACTTTTAGTTTTAGTTTTAGTTTAGATTGTTTAAAGTTAAGTTTATGTGCAAATATCGTATTTTTAGTGTCGTATATGACATCGGTGATCTGCTGTGACCCGGAGAGTTTACTAGAAAACCAAACAATGTAGTAGTGTTGTACCTGAGACCATAGGACATAACCTGAAGAACGAGACCCCCCTGCTCGGACCACGGCCGGCGACACGAAGGAGAATTCCGGCGACATCGGTTTTGGAGAGGAGTTAGGGTTTGGGTTTTTCTGGGTAGGTATCTGCAGTGGTTTAGGTGTTTTTGGTCTTGTTTGGTTGTTGGGTTTTCTCTGTATGGAAAATCTGGGATCACCTAAGTAGTTTCTTGTGTTACGTCTAAGCGCGATACGTTATACGACACGGATCGTGCACTTTGTGTGATTTTTGCTCTTGGGTTGGTTTCGTCGTGTCGCTACGCACGTTAGCCACAATACGAACACTTGAGATGTATGTTTTGTGTTGTCGCGTTGGTCAGCGTAGTTTGTTCGTATTTTGGGTCTATTGATAATATATACTTGCTTTGTTGTTTTGTTGTTTTGTTGTTTTATTGTTTTAGGTTCGCAGGCGGGGACTTCGGACGCTGCGACGAAAGGAAAACAGGTGGTTGGCTTCACTTAGCCAGGAGCGTTGGCGAGTAGATTTAACATCTACAGGGGAATCGCCCGCATGGCGTTATGCGTCTGGGCTAGAGATGACTTGAATTGCGCATACACCTTATTGTATAGTTAATTGTTGTGCTTAGACTAGTACTCTTAGGACACTGCACTATTATTGACGGCTCATGTTGCACGAGCACTGATTGTATGCCACACACACCGTCAATAATTGCCATGTCACGCACAACACAATTATAGATATGATATTGTTTGGTTAGGGACATTGAGATATTGATTCATATTTCTTTATGCATATAATATATAGCATACCTGTATACCTACATGCTTACACATATGCCTTGACATGCTTACATGCTAGATACCAGATACCTATAGGGTATTATACCATTAGCGATAGGTACATACACACATAATGACATAGCTACATGTATACCATGCTATACCTTTATGTTTACACATATATCTGGCTTTAGCTACATGTTTACCTTTATTTGACGTTCCGTATGATATATTATATTAACTTGTTGCAGTTAATTAGCGGCTTTTCCTTTATATGCTCGCATTTCTGTTGCTTATATTACATTCATGGATTTTCGCATCGAGTTATGGATTTTTCATGATGTTTTCTGGATTTGAGGACCGTGGTAGTTTCATGAAATTATGCATTATTTGAAAAACCCCGTTTCTCTTGATATGATATTTCAACATCCACCATGAGATTTATCGGTTCTGATATATAAATAGTCCACGCGAGGAAATGAGGGGGCCGTGTGCGGGTACATGGTAGGGCCCGGAGGTACCCCGGGGCAAGAGTCGAGGAGTAGACGATGAGTTAGTGGGGGAACCATGCCATCCGGTGACATTACCAATGACTCGGCGGTTATCGTGGGGATACCGACGGGAGTCATGTACGTATGGTTACGTCGAGAGGCGAGGGTCAGAGCTAGGCACTCGATCTTTCGGTATAGCGTATGATACGTACCTATCAGGGTGCCAGTCGTGGTGACAGCACCTGATAGATCAGCATTTTTGTGTCGATGCTTGATACATTGGTTTCATGATATTTTACTCCTAAGTATATATATATTAGTGGAGTGGGACGCTAATATATATGTATACATATCAATTTATATACACCATCATATTTATTCATGCAAATATACCTAGGATATAAGAGATTCACTTGATATTGGATTTAGGACATTTGGGATTACTTGATATTGTACATTCAGGATATATGAGATTTACTTGATATTGTACATAAAGGATATATGAGACTTACTTGATTTTGTACATTCAGGATATATGAGATTTACTTGATGTTGTACATTCAGGATTTGTGAGACTTATATGATATGAGAGCCAATTTGGGGGCTGATTTGAGGAATTGAGATTTGGATTGTCTTGATGGACTTTGGTCCTACCACGATGTTAGGATTCCGTGGAAATGACATGTTTCACCCCATACTCCACATTTATTGTTTATGCACTGCTTCATATATTAGTAGTACCTGTTAGTGTACCTTTCATGACTGTTGCATTTACATACTTCATTTTATATGCATTGCTTCATGTGTTAGTTGTACCTGTTAGTTATATGTATGCCCTAGAGGCCATTACTGTACATAGGATGTATATTGTAGTGGATGCTGGGACATATATAGGAAGGACTTTCTCGCTCGACATGATAGTATGCTATCTGGTTACTCTTTACCTTAACGTGTATACTGACTGTCTCTCTGTTACATGTTGGTAAAGCCCTTAGGATATGTACTTGACTACCTGGACTATGATGCGGATCATACTAGTGGGGACAAGGTAGTCCATAAGTACATCCTTCAAAGTCCCTAGTCGTGGGTGTATCGAGATGGGGCATCGATATACCAGAGTAGACTAGCGTGTACCTTCTCGACCCATACAGATGGGCGATGGATGATCCCATATCCATCGGTGTTTGACATCAGAGATGATATACGGGTGCTCAGTGGAGACTGGGTACACTGGACGGACTCGCCGAGAACTCCCAGATGGTATTATACCTCACGTCAGATGGCAGTTCTCTGGTGACACTGGTACAGAGTAGTCTGTTGACCCGAGATCGTCATAGAGTCTTGTGTGGTTCCTACTGTGCTTTGATTTCCATCTTACCACGTCCAAGAGGGCGTGCAAAACGGTGGTTTTTGGGTACAGTCCCGAGTCACATGGAGGCAATGAGCGATAGGAGGGGATTCGTCTCTCCCGGTATAGGGAGTTGATGTTGCGCTGTGTTCGATTGGTTATAACAGGAAATCCCTAGCCAGGGTTGCTGAGATTTACTGGTAAGTGTTACCAGTAGTTTCTCGAAGTGTTATAGACCTCATATCGACACGACTTATCGAGCTATTGGGGTCTGACGTTTACCACCCCTAGGCGAGATATACGACATATCAGACGATCAGACCGGACTGTACGGTAGTGTTACTGGTCGGATTCACTGGAGTGTGAGCGGGCTTGCTCGTCGATCTTCAGATCGCTCAATACCCGGGTGGCCGTTACGTTTAGCAGACCGCTTGCGGCTTGTGGGTGTTTGATATGATCATCATCTGCTGCCGGCGTATTGACGAGTCTTTAGAGTCCTACACAGAGGTTTCCTGGCTCAAGCGAAACGAAATAGGAGCGCATATGAGTTATGTGCGGGACCGAGAATAATGCGGGTATGTGATACCGTATTCTATTCTCGCGATAAATGTATCGAATGGTTGTATGCGATATAACCTAGTTATCGATTCAAGCGTTGATTCGATAAGCCGATATATTGTATACTAGTCGGTTGTGTGCGACATAACCGGATCGTTAAATCAAGTGTTGATTTAATGATTTAATGCATATTTATATATTTGATATATTACTTTGCATCAACTAGTACCGGTTTACTTAAGATGGATTTTCTCACTCGGATTGTGCGCATTACATATGCGATATGATTTTGTGCACTTGATTGTATCATGTTTGATGATACATGATTACTTGGTTAAGTGCAAAGAATAAACCATGGTTAAAAGAATGGTTAGGGTTTCATTTCCTTTATTTATTCATTTATTTATTTGTTTATTTATTTTGGAAAAGAGGAGAAAAGAATGGTGGCTTAATTTGGAGTTTAGTTGAAGCTTCATGAATCTTTGATCAAGTCAACCATTCTTATCTCATCCTTAACCCTAACCATTCCCACTAACCATGATTCATTCTCTACACTTGACTAGAGTTAATATTATGATAAGTATTGTTATTCTTTTCTTTTTTGAATAATCTTATCATAATATTCATCTTCTTCTTGCTTTCTTCTTCTTCTTCATTTCAAAGAAGAAAGCTTCATGTCCATCAATGGTGATTGATGATTAATAGTGAGAAATCCAAATCTAAAGTCTACCCACTTCCTATTTCTTCATCCTCTACCTCTTGCCAAGTAGTAGAGTGTGTTTCCTTCACAAGTTTTTGGACTTGGTGAAGTTGTGAGCTTGATCTAGCGATGCCTCGACGTAGATCATCTTCGGCATGGACATCGACGACCTAGCTTGCCCATTCTCCGACGAAGCCGACGCTAGAGCCCGGATTTGATTTGGACAGCGGAGAGCACTTCGTTGCGGAGCTATGGAGGTGGACAAACGGATCTACAAAGGTTGTAATTCCGTATTCTCATTAGTTAAGTGTTAACTAGTTTTTCTTTTCGCCTAGATTTCTAGCAAACGATCCGTACATTAGAGTTTCCCGGCACTAGAATTTTTGAAATTGGCATGATCGATGCCTTGTGAGACCTCACTAGAGTGCCTAGGAACCCTACAGTGGTATCAGAGCCTAGCTAGAGCCTTAGGCGAAGTCCAGACGGAAATTGAAGTCCGAACGATCCCGAAAACCCAAACCTTACATGCTCTCTGTCCAGATTTTAAAATTGTGGATTTTTCAAGATTAAAAATGTCCAGAAAGTCAAGCAGGGTTTTCTAAGAATTACTGTAAAATTCGTGGACCTGATTCCACTTTCCCACCGCCCTTCCGCGGCATGAGCATGGCTCGTGCGGCGGAAGCGCGGCGATTTTGTCCTTTCTGGCGTCCAAATTTGTACAGTAATTCACAGTATGCTGTTATGGTTTTCCTGGGTATTTTTAATATTTTTTCAAGAGTTGAATTTTCAGAGGTGGTTTTGGGGTTTCGGAGTTTCAATCGGAATATCAAATTTTGTCTGTGTGGCTTTCCGGATAAATTTTAGAATATGTTAAAAAGTTCGACCGGATATAAATACCCAATTTTTCCCCTGTTGGGAAATTTCCAAGTGTTGGATTTTTCCGTAGTTTAACGACGTTCTAAGTAGTGCAAGTAACGCAATGGACCCTCTAGAAGACAACAAACCTTAACTCGATTATGTGACCGTCTTGAACTGCCCTTTGAACCTTCGGGTTTGGGGAAGTACGGCGTGCTACATGTGAGGCGTTGGCTTGACCCTTCTACGGCTGGACCGTTGGTACTGAGGCATGAACGGAATGTTGTTAGACTTGTTTCATGTGTTGATCTGTATCGGGAAAACTTGGGTGTTCGATTGTTCGATCGAAAAGTTTAACATTTTCTGTTTATCTGGAATGGGATACAACAATTGGAATTCACAAAAGTTATGTGATAACTGAATGAATGTTATAAACGTAGCAATTTAGTCTCACTTGATCGGTTGCCACGAAATTTTGATGTGATCAAAAGTCCGTCGCAATCACGTAGCGTACGCGGATACTCGCCGGGTAAACTTAATAGACAGCCTCACTCCATAGCCCCGACCAAGTGACTGTAGGAGAACCCCGTCGCCGAAAGCATCCGTCCGGGTGCTCGCGGCAGCGGTGTTTCTCCTTGGTGCACTTCGTTGACGGTATCGGGGGTGCGGCCGCCTACTGAAGTTTGCGACGAGCATTCGATCAGAATGTCGGGATCCTGTTGAATTGCCCGACTTCATATTGAAAAGAGTTTTCGATAATGAGACTAAAATGCGGGGTTTATAATTGTTAGGCATGCGATGTCTAAGGAATTCATTTGGTCAGGCATGCGATGTCTGAGGTGGTTGCGGATTCCAACTGTTGTAGTTTTACACTTTTTTTTCTGTGACCGTAAGTGTAATATGTGATATCGCCGGTTTCGTTGCTATATGTCAACGACAATTGGGATGGACATATTTACTTACGTTGATGACATGTGATGTTATGTGTTGCTGGATATGTAATATTGGATCGTCGTGTATGAATAGCCGGGGGTTTTTATGTGAGATGAGTGTTTTTCATTATCATTCATGTAAAAACTTGTATGTAATATTCTTTTATTTGGGGCGCTTCCAGGTTGCGGAAGTTGTCACCGTTTGTATATTATTTACTTTTCCGCACTAGGATAGACCCAAGGAGGAGGGCACAAGTAACCGGGTTCTGGAGTCCAGTGGGAGACCAACTCGAGGAGTCGAGTCCGGGTCTCCTAACTCTAGAATTGGTAGGGTTACTTGCCGCTCTCGTAGGGGTCTAGGGGTGTGGGTTTGGCTATTCATCACGACCGTGGAATCCGTGTTTTATACTGGCTCGTATTGAAAACACGGACGTCCTAGTATATCCAATATTTCATATGATTCTTCTGCTGCGATATCTGTGATGTGATCATGTGATGTTCTTTGATAAATACAGTATATAGTATATATGATATATTATATAGACGTTACTTATGTTTTACACCCGCGCTAGCCCTGCCCCGCTCTGTCGTTAGTTACCTAACCTAACGGTGCACGAGGGGACATCGAGGCGAATGCGGATGGCATAAGTGTACGTCGTATTTATCTGTAATGTTTAGGTACTTAAATGATGGGACTTCATTAATGAGATTAATGAAATAAAAGAAACCTAAGATGTTGTAGAATCGAATTTCAAAATAAAACAGGTAGCTACAGTTCTTGCTTTGCACAGCGGTATATGTGATATATCCTGCACCTTATTCGATAAGGAAAGGACCGAGATCCCTTCACCGGGAGTGACTCCTTTAGCAATAACTGGCAGATGCTACACTCTCGGTTTGTCTTTTGATAGCTTTTAAGTGTTTTTGCTTTGCACAGTGATATATATGATATATCCCGCACCTCATTCGACGAGGAAAGGACCGACGATCCCTTCACCGGGAGTGACTCCTTTAGCAAAACTAGAAAAGCCTCAAAAGCACTCCATTTCAAAATTCATTTGATCCTACAACGATATCAAGTTCATTACGCAATAGGTTTTTATAAAAACCTGTCGTAGCCCTCCGTCATTTCAGATAAATCCTGTTTAGTATTCGTGCTGCGTTTGTTGACCTTGTCAAGGCGCAGTGTGCGGTAGCTAACCAGTATTTATCTGCTTATGCATATGATGCAGATTGGGTTAGGGTAGTCGTGCGGCCTTGTTGACCTTGTCAAGGGTCGTGCGGGTGGGTTTGATTCAATCAAGAAATGACGGGTTGAACTTGACTTGCGGTCTATGGTTTGTTGACCTTGTCAAGGTCATAGATCGTTCGGGGCAAAATATTATCGGGAATTTCAAGTGTTGAAATTTGCAATGAGATTGCATACCTTCTATGAGATAGTTGGATCCCGATACCCGCTGCGAGTAAGAGTTACTCCTGGGAGAGTTTTATACATTACAATTAGCCGATCAAGTAGGTGTCTAGAAAGGTGTTAACGAGGTTACGCCTCTGGGAAAACGAGGTTTACATTAATTAGGTTCGTGCGAAAGCACGGGGGACCTCCCTCAAAGTACCGACACTGGCCTGGCTGAAAGATTGGCGAACTTGTAGTGTGTAATTAATCCCGGCTAGTCTTTCCTTTTAGGGTTTGAAGGAAGATTTGATAAAAAGCAGTGGGAGCCATCCTGATTAGATAAAATAATAAACCAATCTATTCTTGCAAGAGCGCACGCTGAGTGTTTTCTTCTCTCTCTCTCTCCTGGTAGCGACCATGTCACGCCTTAATCAAGATAATAATACGGATTATTGACCGAACCCGCTTGTTATACTGAGCTGGGGAACGTTGGTCCCGCTCCAACTTATAATTGTTATAAGACAGAGCAGGAAATTGGGGAATACCAGATTTCCCGTGCCGCCCAAACGAAGAGAGTGCATGCTGATGCATCATCTTCGGGTGTGTCCATTATACAGAACTGTTTCTCAGTATCCTCCGCATCCTTGGTATATGATACCGGATCAGGATCCCAGATATGTAAGATGTTACATAGGGCTACAAAAATGGTAGAAAAACTGAGAACGGGTGATAAGTTTCATGAGGCAGAAAACGGGGCAAGTGTTGCATCCAAGTCTGTTGGTCACTGTCACCCTGTATTGTAATACATTGATTCTGAACGAACGTTATTAGATACCGAACCTGATATACAAAATCATATCAGTCTCTTTATTAGTAAAGAAATGATAAAATTTTGTATTGTTGGATAATGTTTTGAACATTTCCTATATCAAAAGTTGATCGTTTCAGGCACGTTATCTAAAAGCGTTGATGTTCTAAATCAAACTACAGTTCTTAGTATACAGAACACACACAAGAGGATTAGTTCAGAATTGAACCATTCCTTCTTGAGGTATTGTAGACTAGGTCATATCAATGCGACCTGACTAGCTGGAGTTACATTTAGATGCATATTTAAATCTGTTTGAATTTACATCTTGTGAAACTCGCCAGTCATGTCACAAAGATAAGATGACCATAGCTCTGTTTAGTGGAAACAGAGAAAGAGTTAGTGAACTCTTGGGATGATACATGTTGATGTATGTAGGTCCCCTGTCTACACATACCAAGACCGGTTCTTTATACTTCATTACGTTCTCTGATGATCTCTTTAGATTCAGACCTATGTTCCTGTTGAAACACAAGTCCGAACCTTTTGAGATATTCACAGAATATAAGTTAGAAGTAGAGAACCAATATACGGGTATAAGTATTATGTCCTCTGATGTGATCAAGGAGGAGAATACTTGTGCATGGAATTCCTGGACTATTCTAAAGGAGAATCAGATTCTCTCTCAGCATTACTCCTCCGTATACACCATAGCACGATGGTATATCGGGGCGGAGCAGATACACCCTATTTGATATGGTGTGCTCTATGATGAGTAATACTGAGTTACCTTTTTCCTTAGGGGGTTATGCACTTGAGAAGTTGCATACCTATTGAATAGGGTTCGAATCAAATCAGTGCCTACCACTTCATATGTGATATAGAAGGGGAAGAGTCCATATCTTAAGTTAGTTAAGATTTGGGGTTGTCCGGCCTATGTCTAAAAGCAAAATCCGGACAAGCTCGAGGCAACTTCTGTTATGTACAACTGGAAATGTTCCAGCCATACAAATTGCAGCTGATGATTTGATAGAACCAAAGGATTCAGTAGATTCCAACGAACCTCAGCCTCTCCGCCGATCTAGTAGGGTTCCTCACCCACCTGAGAGATACTTCTGTTTCTCTATGACAGTGGGAGCGAGGATTGCATCATGAGATGATGACCCAACTAGTTTCGAGCTGGCCATCAGGAGTGAGACTCTGTAAGAATGGCTGGATGCTTAGCGATCTGAGATGGAATCCATGTACACCAGCAAAGTATGGACTTTGGCTGCTATATCTGAAGGGTTAAATCCCCATCAGGAGCAAGTATATCTTGAGAAGATTACTTGGTGTAGATGGAAAAGTTGAGACTTTCAAAGCTAAACTTGTTAAAAGTTTGCGTCATTGACCAGGCGTGGATAATGATGAAACCTTTTTCAAGTAGCTATGCTTAAGTCCATCCAGATCCTACTTGCCACGGCTACATACCATGACTACGATATCTGGTGGTTGGGTGTCATGACAGCTCTTCTAAAATGAGTTTTGGAAGAGAGTGTCTATAAGTACACAGCCAGAGGGCCTCGTAGACAGTGGAAGCAGCGGAAACGTGTGCAAGATGCTTTATAGGATAAAGCAGGCATCGCGGAGTTGGAACGTCTGTTTTGATGTGTTTGTCAAGGAAGTTGACATCATCAAAATGGTAGATGAACCTTGTATATACAAAAAGGTAGTAGGGAGTATGGTGGTGATCCTCGTAGAGTACATGGATGACATACTCTTGATAAGAAAGGAGTTTCTTATGCTACGCTCGGTCAATCTCCGTTTATCACAAAGATTCTCCATATAGGATCAAAGTGATACCTCCTAAATCCTGAGTTTTGGATCTATGAGATAGATTTAATTGGAAATTAGGATACTCACTAGTTGTAGTGAGATGGTATCAATCGACCCTGAGGAGAATCACGGGAAGTGTTCCAGAGTGATAAAGACGACTGAATGTCAGTCGCAGGCATTGTCTTTACCCTCAGTAAAGGGACGGTATGTTGGAAGAGTTCCAAGCTAGATACCGTGACATACTAGACGATAAAGGCAGGATACATCGCTACTTAAGATGCTACCAAAGAGGTTGTTTGGATGTATATTAGTTCATGAGATGAACTTAGTTCCTACCATTGTGTGACAATGGAGTTGTGGCTTATGCCAGGAACCCCCGTCCCATCAGTGATCCAGACATATTCTAAGGCAGTATCACCGGATCATGGAGATGGTTGATCTCCAAGGTGATCGAGGAAAGGAGAGCAGACTTAGAGGATAACGCAGCGGATCCACTCACGAAGGCCTATTCCCAAAGAGAGACTTTTATGGAATGGTTGAGTATGAGATACTACGACCACTGCTACAGATGGCCCTAGTGCAAGTGGGAGATTGTTAGTTATATGTATGCCCTAGAGGCCATTACTGTACATAGGATGTATATTGTAGTGGATGCTGGGACATATATAGGAAGGACTTTCTCGCTCGACATGATAGTATGCTATCTGGTTACTCTTTACCTTAACGTGTATACTGACTGTCTCTCTGTTACATGTTGGTAAAGCCCTTAGGATATGTACTTGACTACCTGGACTATGATGCGGATCATACTAGTGGGGACAAGGTAGTCCATAAGTACATCCTTCAAAGTCCCTAGTCGTGGGTGTATCGAGATGGGGCATCGATATACCAGAGTAGACTAGCGTGTACCTTCTCGACCCATACAGATGGGCGATGGATGATCCCATATCCATCGGTGTTTGACATCAGAGATGATATACGGGTGCTCAGTGGAGACTGGGTACACTGGACGGACTCGCCGAGAACTCCCAGATGGTATTATACCTCACGTCAGATGGCAGTTCTCTGGTGACACTGGTACAGAGTAGTCTGTTGACCCGAGATCGTCATAGAGTCTTGTGTGGTTCCTACTGTGCTTTGATTTCCATCTTACCACGTCCAAGAGGGCGTGCAAAACGGTGGTTTTTGGGTACAGTCCCGAGTCACATGGAGGCAATGAGCGATAGGAGGGGATTCGTCTCTCCCGGTATAGGGAGTTGATGTTGCGCTGTGTTCGATTGGCTATAACAGGAAATCCCTGGCCAGGGTTGCTGAGATTTACTGGTAAGTGTTACCAGTAGTTTCTCGAAGTGTTATAGACCTCATATCGACACGACTTATCGAGCTATTGGGGTTTGACGTTTACCACCCCTAGGCGAGATATACGACATATCAGACGATCAGACCGGACTGTACGGTAGTGTTACTGGTCGGATTCACTGGAGTGTGAGCGGGCTTGCTCGTCGATCTTCAGATCGCTCAATACCCGGGTGGCCGTTACGTTTAGCAGACCGCTTGCGGCTTGTGGGTGTTTGATATGATCATCATCTGCTGCCGGCGTATTGACGAGTCTTTAGAGTCCTACACAGAGGTTTCCTGGCTCAAGCGAAACGAAATAGGAGCGCATATGAGTTATGTGCGGGACCGAGAATAATGCGGGTATGTGATACCGTATTCTATTCTCGCGATAAATGTATCGAATGGTTGTATGCGATATAACCTAGTTATCGATTCAAGCGTTGATTCGATAAGCCGATATATTGTATACTAGTCGGTTGTGTGCGACATAACCGGATCGTTAAATCAAGTGTTGATTTAATGATTTAATGCATATTTATATATTTGATATATTACTTTGCATCAACTAGTACCGGTTTACTTAAGATGGATTTTCTCACTCGGATTGTGCGCATTACATATGCGATATGATTTTGTGCACTTGATTGTATCATGTTTGATGATACATGATTACTTGGTTAAGTGCAAAGAATAAACCATGGTTAAAAGAATGGTTAGGGTTTCATTTCCTTTATTTATTCATTTATTTATTTGTTTATTTATTTTGGAAAAGAGGAGAAAAGAATGGTGGCTTAATTTGGAGTTTAGTTGAAGCTTCATGAATCTTTGATCAAGTCAACCATTCTTATCTCATCCTTAACCCTAACCATTCCCACTAACCATGATTCATTCTCTACACTTGACTAGAGTTAATATTATGATAAGTATTGTTATTCTTTTCTTTTTTGAATAATCTCATCATAATATTCATCTTCTTCTTGCTTTCTTCTTCTTCTTCATTTCAAAGAAGAAAGCTTCATGTCCATCAATGGTGATTGATGATTAATAGTGAGAAATCCAAATCTAAAGTCTACCCACTTCCTATTTCTTCATCCTCTACCTCTTGCCAAGTAGTAGAGTGTGTTTCCTTCACAAGTTTTTGGACTTGGTGAAGTTGTGAGCTTGATCTAGCGATGCCTCGACGTAGATCATCTTCGGCATGGACATCGACGACCTAGCTTGCCCATTCTCCGACGAAGCCGACGCTAGAGCCCGGATTTGATTTGGACAGCGGAGAGCACTTCGTTGCGGAGCTATGGAGGTGGACAAACGGATCTACAAAGGTTGTAATTCCGTATTCTCATTAGTTAAGTGTTAACTAGTTTTTCTTTTCGCCTAGATTTCTAGCAAACGATCCGTACATTAGAGTTTCCCGGCACTAGAATTTTTGAAATTGGCATGATCGATGCCTTGTGAGACCTCACTAGAGTGCCTAGGAACCCTACAGTACCTGCTAGAGTACCTTTCATGACTGTTGCATATATACATTTTCATATCATTATTGCATGATTATTGCATACCGATTGTCATATTATTGCTTCATGTATTTATACTACCCGTTAGTGTACCTTTCATGACCATTGCATTCATATGACATTTTACTGATATTAGCTTACATATGTTAGATTCGCGTTGTACGTGCATACTTGCGATTATCTAAATATGTTATTTACTATTTTCGAGTTGGCAACTCACCTCCGTTGTGCCACAGGGTTTTGCAGGTTGTTCCGCAGAGTAGTCGAGGCAGGCTATTCATCTATCTTATCATCTTTTGTTGCGGATACCGCTTCAGCTCATAGTGTGCAGTTTTGCTTAGGTAGGTTTTGTGGTTATCCGTTCATGATACTTTACTTATATTTATGTTGTACCCATTTTTGGGGATGGTTTTTACAAAGGAGGTGCTGCCAAATTTTAAAGGAAATAAAGTTTGGGACTTTAAAGAATTTGGGTTGTGATTTCAAAGGTTTTAAAATTCTATTATTTCTTACTACTTTTGATGGTTTAGATTTCTGGGTTTTCGTCTTACTTAAATTGCGTTACGCCTGTGGACGTTGCGTAGTTTAAGGGTCGTCACGTGCCAATTTCGGGTCGTGACACGGAGAGACCCTCAGAAAAACATGATCGCCAACGGCGAACTCGAGTCTGCGACGGCGTCTGTCAGCATACGATTTCTGCCTACTCTGAGCTATCCTCATCCTACCTCGAATCAACTGTATCTTCTCGGTCGTCTCCTGTACGATCTGCGGCCCCAAAATACTGCTCTCGTTGAGCTCTGTCCAACAGACGAGCGATCGACATCTCCTCCCATATAATGCCATCCGAATCGTATCCTGGAAGCTATTATTGTAGGAGAACTCTACCAACGGCAAATGACGATCCCAGCTCCCACCGAAATCTAGAATACAAGCTCGAAGCATGTCCTCAAGAGTCTGAATAGTCCGCTCTGACTGGCCGTCGGTCTGCGGATGGAATGCTGTTCTGAAACTCAAGCGGGTGCCCAAAGCCTCCTGAAGTCTCTGCCATAGTCGGCTGGTGAACTGGGTGCCTCGGTCGAACACGATACAAGTCGGGACGCCATGCAATCGTACAATCTCGTCAATGTATATCTGGGCATACTGAGAAAATCCAAAAGTGGTCTTCACTGGTAGAAAGTGAGCTGCTTTCGTCAATCGATCCACGATCACCCAAATGGAGTCTTACCCTCGACTGGTCCTGGGTAGACCCACAATGAAGTCCATAGAAATCTGCACCCATTTCCACTCCGGAATGGGAAACGGCTGTAGCTCTCCTGCGGGCCTATGGTGCTCGGCCTTGACTTGCTGACAAGTCAGGCATCTCGAAACGAAGTCTGTGACGTCCCTCTTCATCCCTTCCCACCAGTAAACATCTCTCAGATCATGGTACATCTTGGTGGAACCTGGATGAACACTGTATACCGATCGATGCGCCTCCTCGAGAATCTCATGCCTCAGCCCCTCAGAATCTGGTACGCACAGTCGAGTCCTAAATCGCAGTATCCCCTAATCATCGATTACGAACTCGGAGTCTCTTCCCTGTCTAACCTGCTCCCTGATCTCTGAAAGACGGTCATCACTGGGCTGCGCCTAACGGATACGGTCAAGAAAGTGTGTGTTGGGGTTCCTTAGCACCCTACTGGGTTTCCACAGCAAGCACCATACCAATTTAAAATTTTCTAAGGTGCTAATGAACCATAACCAAGGATCAAGCTAAAGTAAATAGACAAACTATAACATGTAATCAACCATTACAAGTAGTGAGCAAGGAATACAACCTTTGTAGATGACACGACCCATCCCCAAACACAGATGGTATTGTTCGCTCTGGCCGAAACCGCACGGTTTTGTCCCTTTGAATGAACCCGGGGCTACTTCCCAGTGGGTCACCCATCCCAGAATTTCTCTGGCTCAAGCAAGCTTAACTACGGAGTTCTTCAAACTCCGGAGTTTCGATTCATCCAAAAGGCGCCTCTCTGTATTGAAGAGTGGTATCATTCCATTTATAGTACAGATATGCCCTCTTTCGGAATGTATTCCGAAGATTCCCCATTGTTTTATAGTGGGTTGCCATGCTTATCTGGTAGAAATGGGTATACCGGATAATACCTGAGGTATTACATTCTCCCCCACTTAGAACAATGGTTCGTTCTCGAAGCACAGGCCTACTATTGAGGAACCATCTCTGATACCATTCTTCAATACAGAGAGGCGCCTTTTGGATGAATCGAAACTCCGGAGTTTGAAGAACTCCGTAGTTAAGCGTGCTCAGGCCAAGGAAGTCTTGGGATGGGTGACCACTGGGAAGTAGCCCCGGGTTGGGTCTGGTTTGTAAGTGCACGGCGGCGCCCCGGCCGTCAATCCGACGCCGAAATGCGGAAGCGGTGATTTTCTTTAACTTTTCAAACCGGCACCACCGCGCACTATAAACCTGGATCGGGCCATTAAGCTAGTCCTAGCTATCAAGAGAAGGGGTAGAGAGATATACCGAGCGATCCGTGTCCTTCGGTCTTCTCGTCGTCGTCCCGATCTCCCCGCGGAATCTCCGGTCTCCACCTCGTCGCCGGAAGGGCACCACGTCGCCGGCTTCTTTTACGGGCTCCCACCTCTGTACCGAGGCAACTCGGGCACGAAGTTGGCGAGTCGACGTGCCCAAGATTTGCTGTAGAATGTAGTGTAGAACTTGTGTCTCATTTTTGGGGTAGTGGATGTTGCCTTTTAATGGAGGGATGATACAAGCTAATGGAGATTGATCTTGTGGGATTTTTACCAAAGCAAAAGCACAAAAACCCCACACATGAAATTTGGACAGCCCCTAAGAGCTTGGCAGGCCATGCTCATGGGAGTGGAGAGAATGAGAGAGGGAGTGAGTGTATGTCCAAGGGGATGAGGATCAATGATCATGCAAGTAAAGAATGATGATAAAAAGCAATGATCACAACCACATCCACACTCAACAACAACCATCATAACCAAACATCATCATCAAGCATGATGACTTTAAAAAGGTCAAGCCATCATGAATCATCATGAACAAGGAAGTCAATATGATGGTGGAACTATCATGATACAATAATATGCAAAGACCACCCTCCAAATAGCTAATTTGCACAAATGCAAATAAGCCCTCCTCCACCAATCTTCGGCCAATGAAAGATACAAAGAAATATGGCCGAAACGGAAAGCAAACTGGCAACTCCAGAAAACTGGTCCCGTAATAAATTACAGGAAAACCCCGATACTGTGTATACACACCCGCATCTGTATTCCGACCGAATACAAATGCAAAGAGACAAAATCTACACTGTACTATACTAGGATCCGGCTTAAACCAAAGCCAGCTAGTATTATCCGTCCGATCCTGATCCGTGCAATACCGCACGTATCTGATTGAACCCTACCATATATCCATACGGCCTCTAGTACTAACCGTCCGATCCTGATCCGTGAAATACCGCACGTATCTGATCGAACCCTGCCATATCTCCATACGGCCTCTACAGCGTTTCGCCCGAAAACTTGAGTAACTGAATGTGGGGGACTCTAAAGACTCGTCAATACTATGGCTGTGGATTTAACCACTAGCACGTCAGAGGTATTAGCCATACGTGACGGGCTACCAGCTATTGACCAAAAGGGACGTCGATGAGCGAACTCATCCTGACACCCTACTAAGCCTGTCAGTGACAATATCCGTACAGTCCGGTCCGTTCGTCTATGAGCATCGCATGGCGGGCCTAGGGGGTTGGTATAAGTCAGACCCCTAAAAGCGGTACAAGTCGTGTCGGAGTGTAGCCCAGAACACCCTGAGATACTACTGGAATACCTACCAGTAAATCTCCTGCCTTGGCCAAGGACTTCGTGTAATGGCTCTCCTAGACACAGCGCGACCTCACCCCCAATACCGGGAGAGATGAACCCCTGAAGATCCGCTCACTGCCTCCATGTAGCTCGGGACTGTACCCAACTAAAACCTATTTGCACGTCTCCTTTGAGCGTGGTAGGGTAGTAATCAAAGTACAGTGGGAACTCACACGAGACAAATGACGATCCTCAGGTCGATGAACTAACCTGTACACATGTCACCAGGGAACTGCTATCTGACGTCAGGTATAAGACCAACTAGCATATTCCCGGCGAGTCCTGTCCGGTGTACTCATAACCCAATGAGCACCTGTATACATCTTAGGTGATCCAACTGACACTAGTGGCTTATGAGACCGGCCACCGCCCCTCGTCGGGGTCTCGACTGTATACACTAGTCTACTCTGGAATATCGATGCCCTGTCTCGAAACTCCCACGACTAGGGACCTTTTAAGGATATGCTTATAGACTACCCGGTCCCATGTATATAATCGCCCTCATACTGCCGGTAGTCAAGCAAGAATCCTAGGGCCTCTATCAACATGCAATAGTGACTTGTAGGGTCACCTAAAGTAGTACACGATGATAATGATAAACCAGATAGCATACTATCATCTTGAGTAAGACCGTCCTACCAGAATAGGCCCTCCCTCAATCATTGCAATCACGTGCCTATGATCCAATAATTGACTCTGAGGGCATTATCTCCAACAATCTCCCACTTGCACTCAAGGCTAATTATTGCGATGTCGCATACTCACAGCCCATGTGATACCGAACACCCAACTACTCTACTAGTCAGTCTCACAAAGCTCGTTTGCAAAACTATTGCGTTCGAGGAATAGCCTCAGTGAGTGGATCCGCCTAGATGTTTCTTTCTATGTCTCTCTTAATCTCAAGTTCGCGAAGAAACCTATCTCCCGAAATGAGCAATACCTGTCTTAGAATGTGTCTGGATGTCTGATGGGACCTAGCTCATAAATGAACTCCAAATCCAAACTTCTTAGACTGTATCGTCAACTGAACCTAATCAGTATCCTGCGCCATGCCTCCCTCAGTATTGACTTGGACCACCTGTCAAAAATACTGCCCCTCGTCAGAAGGAAAACTATAACTCTGACAACCTCTTTGTCGTCCAGGTCACCTTGGATGCTTGGAATGATAACTGTCTCCCGAATGAGGCTGTCGTTATCATATCCCTAGAACATCCACTTATGTTCTAAAACTGCTTCCGACTGCTTCTCGGGGATAGGATCAATGTCAACTTATTGCATCTAGTGCAAGAACAACATCTGGTGTGGTACTTGACATCTCATGATTGACTCAATTGCCTGAGCAAGTGATCTACCAATCATGCACATCCCTCTCCCTTTTAGTCTGTAAGACACCTTTAGAGAGGGTGACTCCATCACCTGCAGGTACACCACCATGCCAGGAGTCGTCCATTCTAAATACTCTTAGAATGCTGTCTAAGTACCCTGATTGGGAAACCACCCAAATCTAGATCTAAAACCATAGATCTAGTAACCAGTATGTCTGATATAATGTCCAAGTCCCATGTGGAGAAACCACTGTGTGACGACCAAAGTATAACCGATCGTAGTATAGGAATATCACTTCCTACTCTGTGTATGTCACCCAAATACCATGACATCACACCCTACTACCTTCTCAACAGATCCATACCCTATTCTGATGAAGTCAAACCTATGACTGTCACATCAGAAATAGATGATCTATCTCCGCTATATCTGCTTTAGTCTATAAATAGACATAAGCCACCTGTCCACCAATGCTTCCGCTGCTCCCACTGACTACGACAACCCTCTGGCAGAGTCATATACACGTACACTTCTAAAGCTGGTTTAGAACGACGCTATACTCATCTTTCTGCCGGGTCTTGCAGCATGGAACAACAGCAATGGCAAGTCTGGGTAAACAAGAACTTCCCTGTCACCGTCCTTGAGGCTACCGGAGTACCTCTCGGGTGCCTGAAGTTACCCACCTTATCTGCGGAGTGGCCAATGGAATGTCAAACCAGATTGAATCTTTAGGTTCCTATCAAATCTTCAGTAATCGTTTGTGGTTCTGGAATCACTTCCAGTTCTACCATACTCCCACTTCTGTTTTCTGAAAAAAAAACCATTTTTAATAAAACTGTGGCGAGTCTAGAACAATATCACTATTGATCTTCCAGATGGTAGAAAGTCAACCCTCGTCATAGCCTGGGTCAACCTATAAACAGCCATTACAGAAACGTGCCTAGAGTTATCCAGAGTCTGGTTTTAAGCATAGGCCGGACAACTCCCCGTACCATAACATCGTTAAGATATGAACTGTTCTATATCCAATATAGTGTAAGTCCATGCTACCTCTCCCGGTGCTTTCGGGCATGCGGAATTTGGTGAAAAACAATTTTGTAGAGGCGGTAACATGGACTCAAAACCGGATCTTTGTTAAACATCTAACTAACAACCTAACTAGGAGTTGTTAACTACTCGGTTAGGGGGTTATACCTTTCTTTCTTGAACTCCTTCGTCTTCAAGCCTCGATGGTTGTCCGGATCGGCTTCACCCCGTCGTCTCCTTGCGCCGAAGATCGATCCACCTGAAAGCTTCTACCTTTGGCTTCTTCTTCGAGCTTTGAAGAAACTAGTTCACTCGGTTTGCTAAACCTTGTGAACTAGAGTGAGTAGAGGAGAGTGTGTTGGGATTTTTCTCTATGGTTCTTGGTTCTCAACACATGAGACAAGTGAACCATAGACTAAAGAGAGGGAGAGCAAGAGGAAGAAGATGAGAGCTCAAGAACACAAGAGAGAGAATGAAAATGATAGAATGAGAAAGACTTTTCTCTCTTGGCTCTCATAATCTAAAGCCATCATCACAAATCATAGCAATCAAGTATTATGTGATGGTTTAAGCTACAATAGCCATATCATTTCATGCACTCATTTTTCACAAGAGAAACAAGCAAGTAAAAAGTCTTTGCCATGAAATAATAGCCATTGTCATCATGATGGTCAACTAGTCCAACCTAGTCAACCGGTCAACAAAGTCAACAAGTCAACAAAGTCAACCCCTCAACAACCATGTCACCATAATACTTAATTAATATTATTGTTAATTACATATCATATTCTCATTAGGGTTGAGCAAAAAGTCAACAGTCAACAGTCAACAACCCTAATGAGAATCCTCTGCCTCTGTCTCTCCGTCAACTGTGCATACACACCCGCATCCGCGTTCCGAGGAACACGAATACATACTGGATAAATCCAATCCCAAAACGTACACTAGGATCTGGCTTAAACCAAAGCCCGCTAGTGTTAGCTGTCCGGACACTTTACGTGCATAAGTGCACGGATGTGACCGAACCCTGTCGCAAAACCGTGCGACCTGTCGCAAAACCATGCGACCACTACTCTTTTGCCTAAAGGCGAATAGCTCTCTGTGTAGGACTCTAAAGACTCGACACTACGCTGGCAGTGGGTTTAACCACAGACCGCAAGCGGCACTAGCTGTGCGTAACGGCCCCAGGTAGATGCCGACAAGAAGACTGACGAGGTGAAACCCATCTGAACTCCTACTGAGTCTGACTGTGACAATCTCCGTACAGTCCGGTCTGTTCGTCTGATACATCGCATGGCGGGCCTAGGGGGACGGTAAACTTCAGTCCTCTAATAGCGGTACAAGTCGTGTCGGAGTGAAGCCCAAAACACCCTGAGATAACACTGGAAGCCTACCAGTATATCTCGATTGCCCTGGCCAGGGACTACACGTGTAATGGCTCTCCTAGACACAGCGCGATGTCAACCCCCAATACCGGGAGAGACGAATCCTGTCTAACCGTCACTGCCTCCAAGTGCTTCGGGACTGCACCCAACTACTACCTGTTTGCACGACTCCTTTGAGCCGCGGTAGGGTAGTAATCAAAGTACAGTGGGAACACACTCGAGGCGAAGTGACAGTGTCAAGTCAGTGGACTAAGTTGTACTCATGTCACCTGGGAACTGATAACTGACGATAGGTATAATACCAACCGGTCAGTTCCCGACGAGTCCTGTCCAGTGTACTCGTAACCTAACGAGCACCCGTATACTATCTCCAGTACGACGTACTAATGGCTGTGAGACAGACCATCTCCCATACTGGGATGAGAAGCGCATACGCTAGTCTACTCCGGAGTATCGATGCCCTGTCTCGATAGTCCCGCGACTAGGGACCTGTATAAGGATGTGCTTATAGATTACCCAACCCCCACTAGTGTGACTGCCATCACAACGCTGATCAAGCAAAGATCCTAAGGGCTCCACTGTAACGTTTTCAAAATAATAAAATATGATTTTTGGGAAATTTTATAATTTAATATTATTTTAATGAATATTTTAATATTCCGGTATAATTAAATACAAATAAATGGGGGAAAATTATGGAAAATTATAAAATAGGGTATTTTATGGAATTATGCCATTTTAATGTTTTTAAGACTAGTTATATGCTAAATTAGTGTTAATCGCGATTAAAAATCGCTAATTGGATTTTTAGCATTTTTGTGCAAAAATGTGCACATATCATTTTCCACACTTGTTACACTTGTGTTACATTTCTATTGCCATGGTTGTTCTTTTGGGTTCACTATTGGAGTGAGAAGGAAAAGAAAAGAAAAGGAAAAAGTAAGTATGATGATGAGAGAGAATGTCTAGGTCAAACCTCTTTTGACCCATGCCCTCCCATCATTTCCCTTCTCATTTTCTCTCCCCTCTTCCACTTGAGCTGCTGCTCCTCCCTCTCCCTCTCTCTCCCTCTTCATGAAACCCTAGATCCACAATGAAATCAACCCCAAAACCCCATTCCCACTTCACAAAACTTGCTCCCAAGCTCACTAGCTACACATTGAACCTAGCAAGGTTGGATTTGGAGGACTTTGAGCAACTCAAGAATTTTTTTGAGTTGCCAAAGGAGGTAATTTCTGCACCTATTAGAGTAGTATCTCATTTCTTGTGCATCAATTCTAGTTTCATATCGATATTGTGTCGTTTTGTGGGCTTTGGAGAATTCAAGTTAGGGTTTAGGGTTAGACCTGAAATCAAAGTGAAATTGAGGCTTGTTGTGACCTTAGAACCCCTTGTGTGATGCTAATTTGGACCCAAACCTGAGCTAGAACACAGAATACGGAATTACGGAATCGATATCGGGAAAAACTGTAAATCTGGGAGTGTTTTGTGGAATCTGCTATCACCCCGAGACCCCAAAAATAAAATTGAGTTGACAGTAAGATGTGCATGCACCATGGAACCACCACACCAAACCCTAGCCCCCAACTCCAAAGTACGGCCGCCAATTTATTCCTTCTGGCCGCAATTTGCGGCCAGAGCAGGAGGGAATTGCCTCGATTTTTGTGCATGGCCCTATTTCCTCTAGTCTTGACCCTGGGTATGTCTAGTTTTGACTGATTCCAGTTAGGGTAAAATCTGGGTTGATTAGCTTGAGTTGGTGTATGATTTACAACTTGTTTTAGCATGGATTTTGGTATTTGGTGATTCATTCCTGTCGGGTGGCGTTTGGACGTCAACGACAAGCGGATATTGATCGTGTTTACATGCGAGTCGATAGGTTTTTACCTATGCGGGTAGCGTGTGCTATTTTGGTTTCCGATGTGATTTTCATGTGCTTTAGCGTTGTGATATACTTGTAGGTACCCTACGAGATGTTGAGGCAAAGAAGATGAAGATGGCGACATCGGCACCGATACATGAGAAGCAAGGTGAGTAGATTATATCTACGGGGAGAAGTCTGGTGGATGGCGTATAGCACCCCCGCAGTCCGTGGTGATGTATACGAATACGTATACACACATATATTTATTATGTGTTGTTTAGGATTATTGATGGTAATAATGGTATTATTGATAATAAGGATGTATTGGTTTAGTATAGTGCGGAACCCTAGAGTAGTGGTTGCACCTGCACATACACGTACACATATACTTGCATGCATTCTTTCATTTATCTGTGCGCATATAGAGGTGTGTATATCTACACATGGGTATGGGACTATGTGTTCATATACGGGATTGAGGATGATACATGGGATTGAGATGTGATATGATGGTAGTGATACCGGATAGGTGATGAGATGAATGTGATATTGACCCGTACTCAGCTATTGGGATGCCGTACGACGATCTACCGTACGAGCTTTATATTGATATTAGATCCGCACTCATGACTCGAGGATGTTATATGATACTGTATCATACGTGATACTATTGAGGCGAGATCACCGACTATATATATATATATGTATATCGACTCAGATTTAGGTGGTTTCCATACCCCTCCCGATTGACTTGATTGTTGGGTTCGTAGTTCACATAGTAGGCGTTACACTAGACCCGAGTCATACCTATTTCAAAACTAACGAATCGGGGATATTTTAAAGATAGGCAAAAAGGGTTTATACGGATATTTTCAAAAGACGCATCTTTTCTTAAATCACCGTAGCCCTTATTTTACCAAAAGCCCTGATTCGTCTTATTTCAAAAGGCAAGGTTGCATGATATATTTATTGGGGCAGGTTCTTTACTGTTGCGTTGATTATTCGATTCCGCATATTCATGCTATTTGCATTACATCGCTTGTATTGTTGATATATTTCAGTCATGCTGCTAGGACACCAGCACCATTATCGATGATGCGTATGTTCCACGTACACTGTTGCCGGCTCACACACTTCATCATCGATAATTGCCATGTCACTACACTGTAGTACTGTTGCATTCAGGATATGATTCTTGCATGACAGACTGATGTGCTTACATTTCTTTTACATGTCACACACATCATGCTTGGTGATTATACGCATTGAGATATGTTGTTTCCATGATATTTCTGGTTTTGGGAACCGTGGGTGTTTAAAAAGAGAATATGTAACTGTTTTAAAACCCGGTTACCCTTAATATGATATTTCAGTGCGTCCACCATGTGTTTTCTCGGTGCTGAGAGCGACATGTGAAACCCGATTCGAGGAGGCGGATTAGGCCGATTGCGGGTACATGGTGGACCCGGTATGGTTCCCCGGGGCAAGAAATGTTTTTCGTAGAGTAGACGATGAGCCTGGCAGGGTGGCGAGTACCTACCGGTGATTGGTTGGACCTGGCGGTTTTCCGGAGGATACTGACCAGAGTCGATAGATGGATATGGGCGTACTGCCGGGGCCGAGGGCCGATACCGCAGACAGAGCCCGTGGGCCGATCCGGACTGACGGAGCCCGATATATGAGGATTTACGTGCCGATGCTGGGCACAGTTTTCATGATGTTTTCGAGTGCCGATACTGGGCACTCCGGTTCCATGATTTTGACGTGTCGCGAGGGACACCGGTGGTTTATATCCTCATATTTCCATGCATATGCTGATGATATTTACATGCATGATGGTTTTGTCATTGGGTGACGAGTGGACGGGATCCACGTACTTGCATATTTGATTTCAATGATTCTACTTCACATTTATGATATGCTATTACCTGAGGCACTGGCACGAGCACTTGGCACTACACTCATGTATAGAGATTACATTGCCAGTTTAGCATGCTTCAGACTTATTCATATTGAGGTTTATTTATATCTGATCGTATCGACCTAGGATGGGTCATGCATTCGATCTCTGCTTGTAGATATTTTCTATTCACGAGTTGGCAACTCACCCCCGTTGTGCCACAGTTCTTGCAGGTTTTGCCGTACAGATTCCATAGCGGCATTTCTGGCACACTGCTTCCATATGGGTGACTTGCGTTGGTAGGTGGGTTCTTTTATATCAGAACCGCCATTGTTCATGTATTATTCATTGTATCTAGAGATTCCATCAACCAAAACTTGTATATTGTTTCAGACTTAGAAAACAGTGTTGTATTATTTTGACCTTAGAGTCGCGCAGTAGTATTACGGTTTTCTGGCTGTTTTGAGTTTCTTTTTGGGTTTTGATCCTCGCCCTTTGGCGTTGTATATTATTATTGCTTGCATGGTTGTGACCGTCGATTGACGAAGAGCTAGCTCCCGCTTGGGGATGCCTTTTATCATTTCATATATATTATTCTTGTTGTACCCCGTTTGGGGCCAGTTTTTACAAAGGAAACTCTGCCGAAATTTTCAGAAAAGGTTACACAATTTAAAATGCATATTCGGCTTAGTTATTTAAAAACTTTGATTTTCGAAACGTGATTTCTTTACTTCTTAAAACCAGTTTTCCTTATTTACTCTTTAAATGGTTTTAGATTTCTGGGCTTTTGGCTTACTTGGATCAGATGGGGTCCTATAGACTTCATATGGTTCAAGGGCCAGTCACGTGCTCTTTCGGGTCGTGACAAAGTTGGTATCAGAGCGCAAGGTTGACCTTGGTTCGAGTCTGAGTTTGACTATGTGGTGCCTAGGGCGTTATTTATATACGGAACTTAGGCTTGACCTTACGGAACTTAGACTTAGTCGAGGGGGTATTAGACCCGAACTTTCGTCGCGTAGGATGACCTTTGGTTGATGGAATAGGTGACTAAACTAGAGTGACGTACCGTGGGTATGTTCCGCGGCATACTTACGACACGCCACTCCGCTTAAGAAACCTTAGGATGTACATTTCCTTGCACCGTATTATATTCCTTCCTATGATCTATCCTCATCGATACTAGTTATGGTTTTACCGCCACGATTGCACGGGCAGAGTGAGCTATGGCTCGAGTTGCGTCAGCATGAGCTCGTCGTGGACGAGGGCTGACCAGGGCGTGATTCCAGAGACATACGATTGCAAATTGAGGCGTCGTCTTTTTGTGTTTTCGCGCCATGAGCGTTAGGATTGATTGCTTTTACGAGATTTCCGGATGTGCTGATCGGCACCAGAGGATTGAGCCACTGATAGAGGCCAGCCAGGATGCGATGACCGTTGATATTATCGCTTATTCATGATGATCGAGGCGCTGTTCAGCGTACGGATGAAGGAACCAGTTGCTGCTGCGGATGAAGAGATAACGCCCAGATGATTGGAGCTACTGCAGCATGAGCATATTCTTAGAGATATGATAGTGAGTCACTAGTCACCGAGAATTAATGACTAGGACATGTGGTTCGTTCGCTTACCCCGATGCGAGGTCATCAGGTAGATTGATGCTTGCTAGAGGCGACTTCACGCAGATTCGTTGAGAGTCGATTGAGACGATCGAATGTCAGGAACCCATTTTCTAAGTTTAAAGTATTCGGAAAGACATGCAAGCGATTCTATGGACCCTCTAGAAGAATGAAACCCTAACTCGACATAATGACCGTGTGAAAGCCTTTGAACCTTAGGGTTTGCGGCAGTTCCGCGGCGCCATTAGTGAGGCTTGGGTTTGCCCTTCTACGACTGGACCACCGATATTGTGGTATGTACTCGATACTATTAAACTGTACCCGAGATGTTGAGCTCTTGGGGGATTATGAGGTTCTGACGAGTCGATCGGACGATTCGACATCATTCGGATATCATGTGATGGGACACTGCTTGGGAGACTCCAGATACGAGCGCAGCCGTCGGAGCGCAGTCTGTATAGCCACGATGAGATGAGTCCGAATCAGTCGATATTGAAGCAGAGTGGAGTAAAGAGTTCGCATGAGATTTCGACGAGACGACGTTTCACTCCGCTGACATCAGAGATGCGATATGCACGCTGAGGACGTGTTCGGCTAGATATCTCCTACTGAGTGATGAGATACAGAGTTCGTGATTTCGAGTCCGTGTTAGAGACTTCGGAGGGACCGTAGCCGAGGACATTGCAGTGCGCAGATAAAGACGCGACACCGAATGGTCGATGATACAGACAATCGGGAAAAGAAGCTCGTGCGAGATGCAGACGAGCTGTTACTACACCCCGTTAAGATTAAAGGTCGGACATGCATACAGAGGCGCAGGGATGCGACCAGCTTCCGAGGAGATGTTGTACTAAGGGTGCAGATGTTCAGAAAGCGAGGAAAGATTACGCCAGAGTACCGGCCTCCTTACAGTTTGGCTTAGGCAAGATCAGAAGAGACCTTGAGCAGGGATTCCTTCCAGTACACTGCTGCAAGAAGATTTGCACCAGGAGCCGATGTGTGAAGTGCATTTAGAGGACCAGAGGTCGACGCCAGAGATGTGCTGCTTTACGAGCGGTCGTGAGGATTGACCGAGAGATGACGTGAAAAGTGCCAGAACGGAATCGTTCCTGTCAGCACACCTGACCGGGCCGATGAGCCGATGGATTGCGAGATTGGTAATCTACAGGAAAGATAAGGAACCAGAAGCAGAGGACGCCAGCCGTGAGCAAGAGGCCAGTAGATATCTTGCGCCGCTAGTATTGGATGTACCGGCACCTTCTCGACTCGAAGGAAGATATACCGACGACAGTATTTATGGTTTATGATTTGTGATTTTGTGATTTGACTATCACGTATCCGTCGCTTGGATTTCGGTATTTTGGACGATCTATTCGCATGATTTAGTCTTGATGACTGAGTTCCAGGATATTTGATTTTGTGCACCATGGTTGCACTTACTGGGTATTTATACCTTGCACATAGTTATTACTCTTGAGGTGTTGATTGTGATTTCATGCCTATTTTATGCCGGTGATTTGATTTACGCTTCCAGCCTAGTTTCATGTACTTTTAGTGTTTCGATTTTGCACTCGGTATAGCTTATATGTGCTTGTAGTGCATTGATATGTGTTTTGTGCACGCAGTTGCACACGTTTATGATTTTCTTTATATCTGGGTACACTTAGTGTTGCTGCTTACGCATTTGAGTTATTGCTGGTATTTGTGCATGGGATGCACAAGTTCTATACTTCGTGCGTTTGTCGCCCCAGTTTTATGTTTCTTGCGTTTATCGCATCAGATTTATATTTCGTGCCTTTGTTGCACCGGATTTATATTTTGTGCATTACGGTTGCACCTGACTTCAATTTGATGTCTTTCGATATGTCGATTTTGATTCTGGTATTGAAGTGGATTCTTGCACTCCGTGCTTTTGACTGGACTTACGCACATTCGGCGTTTTCTATTGGATTTTGTGATTCCGTGCATGTTGAGTGCGCAAGGTTTAGATTTTCATTCGTGCACGATGGATGCACCGATTTGGATTTTCGCGCATGTTGGGCGCATGTTTTGAGATACGATTTTGGTGCACACCCGATGCACTAAATCGAGATTCTTCGTGCATGTCAGATGCACCGGATTTTGGCTGTCAGGCACACACGTTGCCTATGACAGATGTTTCGTGCACACCCGTTGCACCTAGATGTTGTTTTGTGCACCTGTATGGCACATATATGGATTTTGATTTCCGTGCGCACCAGACGCACAGGGTGGTGTTATGTGCATTTTTGGGATTTATTCCTTTTGGAGCAGTACATTTTTATGATATTGGATATTTGTTTTCATACTGAGCAGGACTAGTCAGAGGACGGTACCTGGATATATTTTGCATGCATTGATAGTTCGAAGGGATTTCCAAGAGCGAGCTATGGTCTCGATATATATATACCTATGTGTCCGATATGACACGAAACGTTTAAAAACAAGGAAACCCTTCTAAATTGTTTTCAAAATGGCGGAACGTACCTATTAAACAAAGGATATATATATATATATATATATATATATATATATATATATATATATATATATATATATACGTATATAGTTATTTTCTTGTGAAAAAAAACGTCCGCCACTGTGCGGTGTTACGCGCATCGCACAGCGACTTAAAAAGATTTGGCATGCATTTACATCAGCTATTCACATGTATAGTTCTGATTTATATCATATTGATTTTGTATTGGATTTGACATTTGTGTCTTTACCATGACTCCGATGATTGCGGGATGCTTGATGGAGTGTTGCTTTTGAGTTATCTGCTCAGTACTCATGCGCATGCATTGCGCTATGATACGTTTTATGTATTGCTGATTTCGGAGCCCCGATGACTTGGAATTTGTATTGAAATATTTTAGCATTTGGGGGTTGTTTCCTGATTTAAAATCAGAAAAGCTTATGGAAAAAGCTTCAGATGAGGGTCACGTGCTTACACGTGACCAGCAGTCACGTGTTGGCACGTGACACCTAAAAGTATCGGCAAGGCAAGTTCAGTTTCCCAACTACATCAAAGAAAAGGGCTTCAGAAAGGGTCACGTGCTCCCACGTGACCTGAGTCACGTGTTGGCACGTGACAAATAAAAGCGGCTTCAAAGGCAAACCGGTTCCCTGATCAGATCAAGGAAAAGGCTTCAGAAGAGGTCACGTGCTCCCACATGACCAGGGTCACGTGTTGGCACGTGATAATCAAAGCAGCAGATTTGTTCTCCCGCTAAACCAAGAAAAAGAGTCCAGACAAGGGTCACGTGCTCACACGTGACCAGGGGTCACGTGGTGGCACGTGACGGTTAAGCAGCAACCAGAAGACAGAGCGCAAAAAGAAAGAGGAAGGCTCGTTCCAAGGGGGTCACGTGCCCACACGTGACCAAGGGTCACGTGGCCACACGTGACCGACTTCAAAGCCCATTTGTTAACAGAATTAAATTCTGAGAAAGACCTCTCGAATCTTTCCAAAAGCAATCGATTGAATTAAAGATTCAGAGGTGATTAAATATCATCTATCTATGGGAAAATCTCGAATTTGGAAAGATTTCCCCTTCAAATCTAACAGAAATAACAAAGGAGAATCCCTGGATTTGAAATCCAATGGTGAATAAAATTCACCTAATAATCCAAAGGTCCAAAACGAATGATGGATGCAAATCAAATCTCTCAAGGAAGATTCGTCAAAAACTAATTGACTCGGCTGCTTCTCCTATAAATAGGAGCCAAGAGACATACAAAAGATATATACGCAGAGGGAAGAAAAGGGAGAGAAAGCCTGGATACTTTGAGGAATTTGGATCTTCTGCAAAAGAAAACCCTAGGTAAGAAAGGGAAGGCTTTTTGAAAGAAAGAGAATTTAATTCTCAACAGAGTTTAACTCTGATATAAAACAGAAGGACACATTTCTTCTCTCTTGGATGGAGGATCCGTAAAGTGCACATCTCCCCTTGAAGTTGAGAATTTAATTCTCAATGGGTTGAGATCCTGCCATGCAGATCCAAAGCATAGAGAGGGAATGCAAGCACGAGAATTTAATTCTCACAGAACTATAGGAATTTAATTCCTTTAAAATAAAATTAGGGTTTGACCCTGTTTAACCCTAGTTAAGAACTTAATTCTGGTAAAACACCAGGAATTTAATTCCCTTAATCTTACTCCCCAGAATAATTCTCTAACAGAGAGTGGGAGTTTAATTCCTTAAAGCTCTTATTAGGGTTTAACCCTATTAAGTTCTTCATATATATGAGGAATTTAATTCCTACAGAAAATTCAGAGTTCAACTCTTCAAAAGAAACTAGGAATTTAATTCCTTTGAAATTATTGTCAGGGTTCAACCCTACGAGGGATTTAATTCCTGAAAGGGATTAACAGATCTTCTAACAACTACAGAAAAGAAGGGTCACGTGTCACCACGTGACCCCTCCCAAAAGATCTACAGAAAGCCCTTTGAGGCAGTGTCTCACGTGACCCACGTGACCCTTGGCAGAAGCTTTAACATACCTCATTTAGACACCCGTCACGTGATGACACGTGATGCTCCAAAAAAAATGCGATCTCCTCAGAAGAACAAATGAAGGGAGGGCGCTCTCACGTGTTGCCGCGTGTCTTGCCTTAGTGTTTAACACTAAATTGGAACTCCCGAATCCAGTGTTAAAACACTGTTGGGCCTTAGTGTTCAACACTAATCAAAGAACTTTATTTGCAGTGTTCAACACTGATTACCTTAGTGTTTAACACTAATTTGAGATCTCCGTTGCCAGTGTTTAACACTGATCTGTTTTGGTGTTTAATACTAATTTGAAAGCCTTGTTGCTGGTGTTTAACACCAATTATCTTTTAGTGTTAAACACTAACTTGTCAATCTCATTCCCAGTGTTCAACGCTGATTGGTCTGTAGTGTTTAACACTAGGTATTGGCCCAATTGGCTAAATGGCCAGAGACAAAGTCTCTCCTTCAATGGACCAACAGGAAGCCAATATTCCAGACATGATTGTACTTAGCCCAAGCTGGCCATAAGTCCTCAATTCGTAATTAACTGGGCTAATGGGCTCATAACATAATTAATTGGTCTTGATCCCAAATTGGGCCCAGGACTATTTAATCCACTCCAGTTCCAAGGTACATCTCTTCACTCCTTTGATACTTGGCATTGTAATCCCTCGATGTCTTCAAAGAGGTGACGGGTCCCGATGACCACATATTGATATGGACTGTGGGGTCCTTAAACCTATGGACTACGACGTCCTTAACCTTGACCGAGATGTCTTAAAACTAACAATGGACTGTGGGGTCCTTAAACCCATGGACTACGACGTCCTTAACCTTGACCGAGATGTCTTAAAACTAACAATGGACTGTGGGGTCCTTAAACCCACGGACTACGACGTCCTTAACCTTGACCGAGATGTCTTAAAACTAACAATGGACTGTGGGGTCCTTAAACCCACGGACTACGACGTCCTTAACCTTGACCGAGATGTCTTAAAACTAACAATAGACCGCAATGTCCTTAAACTACCCATAGACCGCAATGTCCTTAAACTACCCATGGACCACTATGTCCCTAAACTGGAACAATAGAGCCACGCATGCTCTCTTGCCGGATCTAAACGATCCCGTTTAAGCTGATCTTAGCCTTAAATATGGCTAACGTATCCTTAAACCTTCAAACAGACTGGGCTATGAATCTCCCCCAATTAACTCTGGTTCGAAGGTACATCTCTGAACTCCTCTGACATCTGTCGTTGTAATCCTTCAACGTCGTCAGAGAGGTGATGGGTCCCGACGGCCATACATACGATGGACCACTATGTCCCTAAACTGGAACAATGGAGCCCAAATGCTCTTTTGTCGGATCTAAACGATCCCGTTAAGTTGATCTTAGTCTCAAGTTAGACTAACGTATCCTTAACAAACATTTGAGTTGATCTTAGCCTTAAGTATGGCTAACGTATCCTCAAACCAAACCCCCAAACCCAAATCTAAGATAATACGGATTTGGACAAGTCCACGCCCTACGGGCGACGACATAACTCGGTCTCCGTAAACAATCCACGGGCAACAAAACATAAAATAAACACACACGACACGAAGTGACCATCTGGAGAAGGAGAAAGTTGTTACCGCGATGCGGTAGCGTAATTAACTGCAGGGGCTTGCGCCTGCAGGGAAAAGCGTCCCCACAATCAAAAACCCCTCAAACGAGGGGGAATTTGACGAAGTCTGCTACATCGGCCGCATCCGTTTAAACCTTCGATACATTGTGCCATAAATCAACTTGGCATCTTCGGAGAGGTGGACGGATAGCAACGATTAGCATCTGCCCCGAATTTCAGGCGAGACGCCATGTCGCGCCGTCCTTCGGAGGGGAACAGGGGTTTAAATTTAAATTCGGGGACCGAATTTCTTTAAGGGGGTAGATTGTAACGTTTTCAAAATAATAAAATATGAGTTTTGGGAAATTTTATAATTTAATATTATTTTAATGAATATTTTAATATTCCGGTATAATTAAATACAAATAAATGGGGAAAAATTATGGAAAATTCTAAAATAGGGCATTTTATGGAATTATGCCATTTTAATGTTTTTAAGACTAGTTATATGCTAAATTAGTGTTAATCGCGATTAAAAATCGCTAATTGGAATTTTAGCATTTTTGTGCAAAAATGTGCACATATCATTTTCCACACTTGTTACACTTGTGTTACATTTCTATTGCCATGGTTGTTCTTTTGGGTTCACTATTGGAGTGAGAAGGAAAAGAAAAGAAAAGGAAAAAGTAAGTATGATGATGAGAGAGAATGTCTAGGTCAAACCTCTTTTGACCCATGCCCCCCATCATTTCCCTTCTCATTTTCTCTCCCCTCTTCCACTTGAGCTGCTGCTCCTCCCTCTCCCTCTCTCTCCCTCTTCATGAAACCCTAGATCCACAATGAAATCAACCCCAAATCCCCATTCCCACTTCACAAAACTTGCTCCTAAGCTCACTAGCTACACATTGAACCTAGCAAGGTTGGATTTGGAGGACTTTGAGCAACTCAAGAATTTTCTTGAGTTGCCAAAGGAGGTAATTTCTGCACCTATTAGAGTAGTATCTCATTTCTTGTGCATCAATTCTAGTTTCATATCGATATTGTGTCGTTTTGTGGGCTTTGGAGAATTCAAGTTAGGGTTTAGGGTTAGACCTGAAATCAAAGTGAAATTGAGGCTTGTTGTGACCTTTGCTAATTTGGACCCAAACCTGAGCTAGAACACAGAATACGGAATTATGGAATCGATATCGGGAAAAACTGTAAATCTGGGAGTGTTTTGTGGAATCTGCTATCACCCTGAGACCCTAAAAATAAACTGAGTTGACAGTGAGATATGCAGGCACCATGGAACCACCACACCAAACCCTAGCCCCCAACTCCAAAGTACGGCCGCCAATTTATTCCTTCTGGCCGCAATTTGCGGCCAGAGCAGGAGGGAATTGCCTCGATTTTTGTGCATGGCCCTATTTCCTCTAGTCTTGACCCTGGGTATGTCTACTTTTGACTGATTCCAGTTAGGGTAAAATCTGGGTTGATTTGCTTGAGTTGGTGTATGATTTACGACTTGTTTTAGCATGGATTTTGGTATTTGGTGATTCATTCCTGTCGGGTGGCGTTTGGACGTCAACGACAAGTGGATATTGATCGTGTTTACATGCGAGTCGATAGGTTTTTACCTATGCGGGTAGCGTATGCTATTTTTGGTTTCCGATGTGATTTTCATGTGCTTTAGCGTTGTGATATACTTATAGGTACCCTACGAGATGTTGAGGCAAAGAAGATGAAGATGGCGACATCGGCACCGATACATGAGAAGCAAGGTGAGTAGATTATATCTACGGGGAGAAGTCGGGTGGATGGCGTATAGCACCCCCGCAGTCCGTGGTGATGTATATGAATACGTATACACACATATATTTATTATGTGTTGTTTAGGATTATTGATGGTAATAATGGTATTATTGATAATAAGGATGTATTGGTTTAGTATAGTGCGGAACCCTAGAGTAGTGGTTGCACCCGCACATAAACGTACACATATACTTGCATGCATTCTTTCATTTATCTGTGCGTATATAGAGGTGTGTATATCTACACATGGGTATGGGACTATGTGTTCATATACGGGATTGAGGATTATACATGGGATTGAGATGTGATATGATGGTAGTGATACCGGATAGGTGATGAGATGAATGTGATATTGACCCGTACTCAGCTATTGGGATGCCGTACAACGATCTACCGTACGAGCTTTATATTGATATTAGATCCGCACTCATGACTCGAGGATGTTATATGATACTGTATCATACGTGATACTATTGAGGCGAGATCACCGACTATATATATATATATATGTATATCGACTCAGATTTAGGTGGTTTCCATACCCCTCCCGATTAACTTGATTGTTGGGTTCGTAGTTCACATAGTAGGCGTTACACTAGACCCGAGTCATACCTATTTCAAAACTAACGAATCGGGGATATTTTAAAGATAGGAAAAAAGGGTTTATACGGATATTTTCAAAAGACGCATCTTTTCTTAAAACACCGTAGCCCTTATTTTACCAAAAGCCCTGATTCGTCTTATTTCAAAAGGCAAGGTTGCATGATATATTTATTGGGGCAGGTTCTTTACTGTTGCGTTGATTATTCGATTCCGCATATTCATGCTATTTGCATTGCATCGCTTGTATTGTTGATATATTTCAGTCATGCTGCTAGGACACCAGCACCATTATCGATGATGCGTATGTTCCACGTACACTGTTGCCGGCTCACACACTTCATCATCGATAATTGCTATGTCACTACACTGTAGTACTGTTGCATTCAGGATATGATTCTTGCATGACAGACTGATGTGCTTACATTTCTTTTACATGTCACACACATCATGCTTGCTGATTATACGCATTGAGATATGTTGTTTCCATGATATTTCTGGTTTTGGGAACCGTGGGTGTTTAAAAAGGGAATATGTAACTGTTTTAAAACCCGGTTACCCTTGATATGATATTTCAGTGCGTCCACCATGTGTTTTCTCGGTGCTGAGAGCGACATGTGAAACCCGATTCGAGGAGGTGGATGAGGCCGATTGCGGGTAGATGGTGGACCTGGTATGGTTCCCCGGGGCAAGAAATGTTTTTCGTGGAGTAGACGATGAGCCTGGCAGGGTGGCCGTGGCGGTTTTCCGGAGGATACTGACCAGAGTCGATAGATGGATATGGGCGTACTGCCGGGGCCGAGGGCCGATACCGCAGACAGAGCCCGTGGGCCGATCCGGACTGACGGAGACCTATATATGAGGATTTACGTGCCGATGCTGGGCACAGTTTTCATGATGTTTTCGAGTGCCGATGCTGGGGACTCCGGTTCCATGATTTTGACGTGTCGCGAGGGACACAGGTGGTTTATATCCTCATATTTCCATGCATATGCCGATGATATTTACATGCATGATGGTTTTGTCATTGGGTGACGAGTGGACGGGATCCACGTACTTGCATATTTGATTTCATTGATTCTACCTCACATTTATGATATGCTATTACCTGAGGCACTGGCACGAGCACTTGGCACTACACTCATGTATAGAGATTACATTGCCAGTTTAGCATGCTTCAGACTTATTCATATTGAGGTTTATTTATATCTGATCGTATCGACCTATGATGGGTCATGCATTCGATCTCTGCTTGTAGATATTTTCTATTCACGAGTTGGCAACTCACCCCCGTTGTGCCACAGTTCTTGTAGGTTTTGCCGTACAGATTCCATAGCGGCATTTCTGGCACACTGCTTCCATATGGGTGACTTGCGTTGGTAGGTGGGTTCTTTTGTATCAGAACCGCCATTGTTCATGTATTATTCATTGTATCTAGAGATTCCATCAACCAAAACTTGTATATTGTTTCAGACTTAGAAAACAGTGTTGTATTATTTCGACCTTAGAGTCGCGTTAGTAGTATTACGGTTTTCTGGCTGTTTTGAGTTTCTTTTTGGGTTTTGATCCTCGCCCTTTGGCGTTGTATATTATTATTGCTTGCGTGGTTGTGACCGTCGATTGACGAAGAGCTAGCTCCCGCTTGGGGATGCTTTTATCATTTCATATATATTATTCTTGTTGTACCCCGTTTGGGGCCAGTTTTTACAAAGGAAACTCTGCCGAAATTTTCAGAAAAGGTTACACAATTTAAAATGCATATTCGGCTTAGTTATTTAAAAACTTTGATTTTCGAAACATGATTTCTTTACTTCTTAAAACCAGTTTTCCTTATTTACTCTTTAAATGGTTTTAGATTTCTGGGCTTTTGGCTTACTTGGATCAGATGGGGTCCTATAGACTTCATATGGTTCAAGGGCCAGTCACGTGCTCTTTCGGGTCGTGACATCCACTAATGTGTATAGGTGATATACTAAAATAAACACATGTACACATTGAAGTAGAAACAAACCAAGTAGCATACTACTATATTGAGCAAGATTGTTTATACAAGGTGAATATCCCAAGCTTCCATTAAGTAATATACAAACTAGTATGATACAGTAATGGCCTCTAGGGCATATACACTAACAATCTCCCACTTGCACTAAGGCCATGTACTGGCGTATCGAAGACCTATCATCTCGATCAGCCGCTCGAACTGAGTCTGGGGCAAGGCCTTGGTGAATGGATCTGCAGTGTTATCTTCTGAAGCGACCCTCCGAACCTCGATCTCCTGGCGATCCACGATCTCCCTGATCAGGTGATACCGCCTCAAGATGTGTCTGGATCTCTGATGGGACCTGGGTTCCTTCGCTAAAGCTATAGCCCCGTTGTTGTCGCAATACAGAGGTATTGGATCAACAATAGACGGAACCACCTGAAGTTCTTTCAAGAACTTCCCCATCCAGACAGCTTCTTTTGCGGCATCAGTTGCAGCAATGTATTCCGCTTCCATCGTCGAGTCTGCAACGGTTTCCTGTTTGGAACTCTTCCAACACACCGCCCCTCCATTGAGGGTAAAGACAAAACCCGACATGGACTTGGAATCATCCTTGTCACTCTGGAAGCTGGAGTCAGCAAAGGCCTCGATCTGGAGGTCTTTTCCGCCATACACCAAGAATATCTCCTTAGTCCTTCTCAGGTACTTGAGAATGTTCTTTACCGCTATCCAGTGTTTCTCCCCAGGGTTTGACTGATACCGGCTTACCACACTCAGTGCATAAGCTACATCCGGTCTGGTACACAACATCGCATACATTATAGAGCCTACCGCAGAAGCGTAGGGTATAATAGACATGCGATCCCTCTCCAAATCTGTCTTGGGAGACATCTTTTTAGAGAGGGTGATCCCGTGACAAGCCGGTAGGTTACCGCGCTTGGAATCTTCCATACTGAATCTTTTCAGTATGGTGTCGATGTATCTGGACTGCGAAAGTCCTAATATCCTCTTGGATCTATCGCGATGGATCCGGATCCCCAGGATGTATGAGACATCACCCAGGTCTTTTATGGAGAACCTGTGTGACAAGAACCCCTTGACAGATTGTAGCATAGGAATGTCATTTCCTATTAAGAGAATGTCATCCACGTATAAAACGAGGAATACTACATTTCTCGCTACAAATCTACTATAGATGCATGGTTCATCTGGATTTTTGATAAAGCCAAATTCCTTGACCGTCTCATCAAAACAGATGTTCCAACTCCGCGATGCCTGCTTTAGTCCGTAGATGGACTTAAGAAACTTGCACACCTTTCCGCTGCTCCCACTCTGAATGAAACACTCTGGCTGGTCCATATAGACACACTCCTCTAAATTTCCATTTAGAAAAGCGGTCTTTACGTCCATCTGCCAAATCTCATAATCGTGGAAGGCAGCAATGGCAAGAAGGATCCGAATGGATTTCAGCATAGCTACTGGAGAAAAGGTCTCTTAATAGTCCAAACCAGGTCTTTGACGAAAACCCTTTGCAACCAGTCTAGCTTTATAGGTCTCAACCTGTCCATCTACACCAATCTTCCTTTTGAAGATCCACTTGCATCCAACGGGTTTTACCCCGTCTGGAGCAATGTCCAACGTCCATACTTTGTTGGTGTACATGGACTCCATTTCGGTCAGCATTGCATCCAGCCATTTTACCGAGTCAATGCTACCGAGTCAACGCTCTGAACGGCCTGCTGGAAGCTAGTTGGCTCATCATAATCTATGATGCAATCCTCTCTATCCCCGTCTATGAGAAAACCGTAGTATCTCTCGGGCGGATGAGACTGCCTACTACTCCTGCGGAGCGGCGTAGGAATGTCCTGTTCTTTTGAACCCTCTGGTTCTACTAAGCTTTCAGTAATAGTCTGTGGTTCTGGAATTTCTTCCAGTTCTATTTCGCTCCCACTTGTTTCCTTTTCTAAGAACTGGTGTTCCAGAAAATGGGCATTACGAGAAACAATGATCTTTTGTTCCTCTGCGTAATAGAAGAGATACCCCCTGGAGTTCTTTAGGTATCCCACAAACTTGCACAGTACTGAGCGTGCCTCGAGTTTGTCCGCATGCTGCTTTTTGACAAAAGCCGGACATCCCCAGATCTTCAGATATTGAAGATAGGGTTTCTTCCCACTCCATATTTCATATGGAGTGGTAGGCACAGTCTTAGTCGGAACTCGGTTCAAAAGGTATGCAGCTGATTCTAGCGCATACCCCCAGAATGATCGCGGTAACTCAGTGTTACTCATCTTGGACCGTACCATATCCAATAGGGTTCGGTTCCGCCTCTCCGATACACCGTTATGTTGCGGAGTGTATGGAGGAGTAAGCTGAGAGAGAATTCCGTTCTCTTTTAAATAGTCCAGGAACTCGGCACTCAAGTATTCACCACCTCGATCCGATCTTAGAATCTTGATACTTTTGCCGGTTTGTTTTTCTACTTCATTCTTATATTCCTGGAATTTTCCAAAGGCTTCGGACTTATGTTTCATTAAGAATACATAACCGTACCTTGAAAAGTCATCCGTAAAAGTAATGAAGTAAGAATAACCGCTTCGCGCATGTGTAGACATTGGACCGCACACGTCGCTGTGTACGAGTCCCAATAGCTCGCTCGCTCTTACTCCGTGTCCAGTGAACGGAGTCTTTGTCATCTTTCCTTTGAGACAGGATTGACAAGTGGCATACGATTGATATTCGAACGGATTCAAATATTCTTCTGTATGTAACTTCGTCAACCTTCTCTCATTGATGTGACCTAGTCTACAATGCCATAAGAAAGTCTGATTTAGTTCCGGAGACTTTCTTTTGTGTGTATTCTGGACATTGAAAATCTGTGGTTGGTTTAATACGTATATACCATTGCTCAATGTACCTGACCCAATCAGAACTTGATTAAGGTGAATGTTTACAACATTGCTTACAAACGCAAATTCATAACCTTCTTTAGAAACCAAAGATACAGAAATGATATTACAAGTTGCGTTGGGTACAAAAAAGCAATTACGCAAAACCAAAACATGTCCATCTGACATTCCCAGGTGATAGTCCCCCACGGCCTTAGCATCCATGCTAGCTCCGTTTGCAACTTTGAGGGTCATGTCACCTGCCTTCAAAACCCTACGGTTTCTCAACGCCTGCAAAGAATTACAGATATGAGATCCTGATCCGGTATCCAATACCCAGGAAGTAGAGTTTATTGAAAGACAGTTTTCAATAACATACACACCTGAAGCTGAAGCCGCAACCTGCTTCAATTCCTGTGTCCTGGCTTTCCAAGCCCTGCAATCATTCTTCCAGTGTCCCTTCTTATGACAATAGAAGCATTCTTCTTTATCCACAAGCTGCCCCGCTTTCTTTGTTGCCTTTGCCTTTCCCTTCGTATCCACTTTACCAACACCGCCCCTTAGTTTGGCGGGGGCTTTCTTCTTCTTTCCCTTGGCTTTCGCCTTGGACCTAGCAGAGGAAGATCCTCCTACAAACAAAGTGGATGTTTCCCTACCTTTCTGTAGGGTGCCCTCTGCCTCAGCATGTTGAGGAGTTCTGAAAGTTCAACTTCTTTTTCTTGTAAGTTGAAGTTCAGGATAAACTGGGCGTAAGTGGAAGGAAGGGACTGGAGAATCAAGTCCGTATAGAGCTCGTTCTCTAACGTGGTCCCAAGTTCCGCGAGCTCCTCAACGAAGCCAATCATCTTAAGCACGTGTTCCGCTATCGATGATCCGATGGCCAACCTTGCCGAAAATAACTTCTTCGACACTTCGTATCTTGCGATACGAGATTGCTCTCCATACAGTTCTTTTGTATGGAGAAATATGGATTCGAGGTCCATATTCTCCTGCCTCCTCTGATGTTCGTTGTCCATAGAGGCAAGTACGAGGCACTTGGCCTTCGCGCTATCAATCTCCCAAGTCTTACGGATTTCCTTATCCGCGACGCTGGAGGTGGGGACCTGGGATAGGGGGAGCTTTGGTGGTAAGAAGATACCCCAGCTTGTCGTAAGTGATTGCCATTTTGACATTCCTGAGCCAATCTTTATAGTTTGGCCCTGTCAGTATGTTTTTATCTAGAAGTAACTTAAGTCCAGTCATGTCGATTGGTCGCTGCAATTAGGAGAGAGAAGAAGAAACACTCAGCATGAATGCTCTTGCAAGTTTAGAGTGGTTTTTAGTTTGTCTAAACAGGATGGCTCCCACTGTTTCTCGAATCCTCCTCAAACCAAAAAGGAAGAATTAGTCAGGATCAATCTCACCGTACAATACTTGCTTAACCGTTCGGCCAGGCTGGTGTCGGTACTTCGAGGGAGGTTTTCCAACGCTTTCGCGAAGTTCCTTAATTTAAGAACCTCTTTTCCCTGGGGGCGTAGCCCCGCTAACACCTTTCTAGACACCTACTAGGTTTATAGCATTGATCGTTAAGTGAGAAATTTCCCGAGGAGTAGCATATGCTCACAGTAGGATCGGGATCCAAATATTATCGCGTGACGAAACTGAAGGAATCCTACCAGAATCATCACACTCCAAATGGTATGCAATACTAGCAAGTTTCAGTTCTTTTGAAACTCCCGATATGGATTTTTGCCCCATGCTCTTATGACCTTGGCGTGAGGTCAAAATGTCATAAGTCACATGTCAAGTTCTTCCCATCATTATCCAGGTTAATTTGAACCCACCCGTACTTACCCTTGACGTAGGCCAAAATGGCAGTACGACTGTCTCAAACCAACGCATTCTATCTATGCAACAGATAAATATCCGGCAGCTACCAATCACTATGCCTTGGCGTGAGGTCAAAATACATAGCTTGAATACTACCGAATATTTAACTGAAATGATGGAGGGCTACGGATGGTTTTGGCAAAACTGTGAACGTAGTGAACTTGATATGATCGATGGAACGAGATAGCTTTTAAAAGGAGTGGCTCAAGCTCCGCATTTAAAAGTTAGTTTTGAAAAGAACCGAGTGGTTTTTCGAAAGTGTTCCAACGACTTTTACTTGGTTTATTTTCTTGCATTAGTTCTTTTAATGCGTGATATTCTTGCATTAGTTCTTTTAATGCGTCCCATCATTTAATCCTACCATTGCAGAAAACAACCAAAATATGACGTACGCTTATGCCATTCGCATTCGCCACGGGGCCCCATCATTACCCGTTAGGTTACTTAACTAACGACAGAGCGGGGGCTGGGCTAGCACGGCTGTAAAACATAAGCAACGCCTAAATAATATCATATATAGATATACATTGCAATGATAGCCATTTCAGATCACAGATGAACACATTGGATATACTAGGAACCCGCAATCGTACGAGCCTGTAACGAAAAGCAGATTACACGGTCGCGGTGAATAGCCAAACCCCACCCAAGACCCCTACGGGTGCGGCAAACTACCCGCCAAGTACCCAAAGCGAAGCAACCTCCCTCAACCCCGTGAGTAGGCCGCTCGGCACTTCGGCATACCCGGTAGTTTGTGCACCCCCTCCATGGGTCTATCCTAGGAGCAAAAACAGTAAAAAAAAATTATACAATGACGGCTACAACCCCGACCCGGTTGTGCGGCCATACAAATAATTATTACATCAATTTACAATTTACATGAATTGAAGGAAAAGAAAACTCTCGTCTCACAACCCCGGCTATTCACCCGCGACAATCCAATGAATTCATATACACATTCAGCAACATTATAGATCACAGATTTGTATAACCCCCAATAATCGATATATAGCGATTAGCAGACGTTCAATACAAATATCACATCACAGAAAAAACCCGTCAGCTTAAGTCTTTAGAAGTTCGATAAAAAATACGGATTTTAGGCCCCAAACACAAAATTTTCGTTCTGGAAAATCTGGGCTGTAAGACATTCAAAAATCCCAAAACAACCCAGAAATACACTGCACTAAATTGGACCTCGGCCGAGTCAACTCGGCCGCGGAACCGCGGCGGGAGCGTGCTCCTGCCGCGTTTCCGCGGCGCTTTGATCGGTTCGTGGGGACCAAATTTTGTGGTTATTCTATAAAAAGCCTGAGCCGATTTTTAAGATGAAATTTATCAATTTTTGAACAGAAGAAAAATCGGAAGAAACTTGACACATCGGGTTCGTTTCGTGACTTTTTCTTTGATCGATCTTCTAGTTACTTTGCTAACATATTAGATAGAGTTTAACTAGGCTTTGATACACTGTAAGTCCATGCTACCTCTCCCGGTGCTTTCGGGCATGCGGAATTTGGTGAAAAACAATTTTCTAGAGGCGGTAATATGGACTCAAAACCGGATCTTTGTTAAACATCTAACTAACAACCTAACTAGGAGTTGTTAACTACTCGGTTAGGGGGTTATACCTTTCTTTCTTGAACTCCTTCGTCTTCAAGCCTCGATGGTTGTCCGGATCGGCTTCACCCCGTCGTCTCCTTGCGCCGAAGATCGATCCACCTGAAGCTTCTACCTTTGGCTTCTTCTTCGAGCTTTGAAGAAACTAGTTCACTCGGTTTGCTAAACCTTGTGAACTAGAGTGAGTAGAGGAGAGTGTGTTGGGATTTTTCTCTATGGTTCTTGGTTCTCAACACATGAGACAAGTGAACCATAGACTAAAGAGAGGGAGAGCAAGAGGAAGAAGATGAGAGCTCAAGAACACAAGAGAGAGAATGAAAATGATAGAATGAGAAAGACCTTTCTCTCTTGGCTCTCATAATCCAAAGCCATCATCACAAATCATAGCAATCAAGTATTATGTGATGGTTTAAGCTACAATAGCCATATCATTTCATGCACTCATTTTTCACAAGAGAAACAAGCAAGTAAAAGTCTTTGCCATGAAATGATAGCCATTGTCATCATGATGGTCAACTAGTCCAACCTAGTCAACCGGTCAACAAAGTCAACAAGTCAACAAAGTCAACCCCTCAACAACCATGTCACCATAATACTTAATTAATATTATTGTTAATTACATATCATATTCTCATTAGGGTTGAACAAAAAGTCAATAGTCAACAGTCAACAACCCTAATAAGAATTCTCTGCCTCTGTCTCTCCGTCAACTGTGCATACACACCCGCATCCGCGTTGCGAGGAACACGAATACATACTGGATAAATCCAATCCCAAAACGTACACTAGGATCTGGCTTAAACCAAAGCCCGCTAGTCTTAACTGTCCGGACACTGTACGTGATAAGTGCACGGATGTGACCGAACCTGTCGCAAAACCATGCGACCACTACTCTTTTGCCTAAAGGCGAATAGCTCTCTGTGTGGGACTCTAAAGACTCGACACTACGCTAGCAGTGGGTTTAACCACATACCGCAAGCGGCACTAGCTGTGCGTAACGGTCCCCAGGTAGATGCTGACAAGAAGACTGACGAGGTGAAACCCATCTGAACTCCTACTGAGTCTGACTGTGACAATCTCCGTACAGTCCGGTCTGTTCGTCTGATACATCGCATAGCGGGCCTAGGGGGGCGGTAAACGTCAGTCCCCTAATAGCGGTACAAGTCGTGTCGGAGTGAAGCCCAAAACACCCTGAGATAACACTGGAAGCCTACCGGTATATCTCGATTGCCCTGGCCAAGGACTACTCGTGTAATGGCTCTCCTAGACACAGCGCGATGTCAACCCCCAATACCGGGAGAGACGAATCCTGTCTAACCGTCACTGCCTCCAAGTGCTTCGGGACTGTACCCAACTACTACCTGTTTGCACGACTCCTTTGAGCCGCGGTAGGGTAGTAATCAAAGTACAGTGGGAACACACTCGAAGCGAAGTGACAGTGTCAAGTCAGCAGACTAAGCTGTACTCATGTCACCAGGGAACTGATAACTGACGATAGGTATAATACCAACCGGTCAGTTCCCGACGAGTCATGTCCAGTGTACTCGTAACCTAACGAGCACCCGTATACTATCTCCAGTACGACGTACTAATGGCTGTGGGAGAGACCATCTCCCACACTGGGATGAGAAGCGCATACGCTAGTCTACTCCGGAGTATCGATGCCCTGTCTCGATAGTCCTGCGACTAGGGACCTGTATAAGGATGTGCTTATAGATTACCCAGCCCCCACTAGTGTGACTGCCATCACAACGCTGGTAATCAAGCAAAGATCCTAAGGGCTCCACTAATGTGTATAGGTGATATACTAAAATAAACACATGTACACATTGAAGTAGAAACAAACCAAGTAGCATACTACTATATTGAGCAAGATTGTTTATACAAGGTGAATATCCCAAGCTTCCATTAAGTAATATACAAACTAGTATGATACAGTAATGGCCTCTAGGGCATATACACTAACATATAGAACCAGAGGCGCTGATTTAATTGAACCAGATTCAAATCATGCAACTGTCTCCAGTGCATGTCAACTAAATGGAAGGAGGCCGATCAGCGTTACTCAACCTAGGAATGCTTCCAATTATGAGTAACCTGAAAGAGAAGCAAGTTCTCTTAATCACTACTATCAACTGAATACCATACTCAAGTATCTACATCTCCGATCACTTTGAAGAATCCCGATACTTGCAATATCTGGTTCTCTACTTTATTCAAATACCTATAACTTCTTAAAATTCGGACCCTGTGTTTCCACGAAACACCTGTCTAAAAACTAGAGAAGTCATAAGTAAACCGAATATAGTACGAGAACCAACCCCTCTGTCCTCATGGACGCTGGACAACATACAATAATATGTATAAGTCCCTTGAGTCTGATAACTCATTCACTGTGTGCCGTAGGTTGAAAACTGTACTTATGGTTATGAAGAATTACACCGCTGTTCAATGCTCCTTACCTAACCATCCACTGATATAGGTAAATGTCATAGACATAATTTTAAAAAGGTATATCTCACTCTATGAAAATAGACGTACAGATATATCGAATTGAAATTGGTGCATAACAGCGGATATTCAAAACCAATATTTGCCGACCGGCAACAGCCCAGGTGATTTCCTCAAATATCACCGATTACAACGAATCCCGATATAATGAGGATGATCACCTAATTCCCAATAACTTACTCCCACTCATCATCTATAAAAATATACAGATGTGAGAATCATACCTGGTAAATACATACCCTGGAGTAAGTATCTAATTGGGAAATCAGTTCTCTTTTAACAGTACACAGTGAAACTGAAACATTGAAATGTTTCGTAGGGGTATCCTGGTATTCCTAGTAATGCCTCTTCCATAATCCATATTCACAACTGTAACCGTGTAATTCTTTGCCACCTTTCCAAATCCCTTTCTATGTCTTTAGTCATTACCTTCTGTACACCCCTTTAGGCCAAATGTTTTTCTTCCTTCCCTACCGTTCGGCACCAGCCTATGGTTTGGAAGAAGACTATCCAATAAGCATAATGGGTGTACTGTCCTAATCCTAGGAGCACTCGCAATGCGAGAGAAGGTGAGGATAAAAGACAACCGAATAAACCTTATTCCTATCTCTCCTGAACCAGAATCCATCCCCGAACTGGAACAAGTTCCTTTCGAGTTCGTATATAACCATACGATGGAGTATCCGATAAACTGTGGATCTTCGTAGTGATACGGAGTGTTCTGGAGAAATACAAAGGTGATTTTAGGATTGGCGAAGAAATACTTGGTTTGGTCGTGAATAGTAGTCGCAGTTTGCTTTGCCCTCTTACTAATCCCTTGCTTTGTCTTAACTTAATACCTTCTGCATACCATCGTTATGCTAATTGGTTTTCTTCATTCCCCACCGTTCGGCACCAGCCTAAGGTTTGGAAGAAGACTATCCAATTTGCGTAATAGGTGTACTATCTCCTAAACCAAGGAGTACTCGCAACCTGAGAGAAGGTAAAAGGAAAAGACAACTGAATAGTCCAATCCTTTTTCTCCAGAACCGGAAACCATCCTCGAATAAATTCCTTCGAGTTCGTATATAACCATACGATGGTTTTGTCCAATGGAAGTGGACGTTCGTAGTAATACGGGGTGTCCTGGAGAAAAGGGTAAAAGTAGGAGTAGCAATGAGGTTTGCAACTCTGACAATCCAAAAGCCAGTGTTTAAGAAGGTTCGGTCAACTTGGTCACTGAGTCATAGTCTTAGGGTCGGGTCAATGGTCGCTGCCGAAGAGAGAGAGAAAAGAAACACTCAGCGTGCACTCTAACCTAGATCAGAATGGTTACCAATTTATCTAATCTGGAAACCTCCCACTGTACCGTTAAATTCTCCTCCAAACCTGAAAGAAGAATTAGTCGGGATCACCCGAGGAGTAAACCAACTCATCAGTAGGAATCGGGATCCAACTATCATCGCATGATAACGTGACGGAATCCGCTCAAGTCATCACACTCCAGAAGGTATGCGTATATCTGGCAAGTTTCAGTTTCTTTAGAAACTCCTGATGTGATTTCTGCCCCATGCTCTTATGACCTTGGCGTGAGGTCAAAATATCATAAGTCACATGTCAAGTTCTGCCCATCATTATCCAGGTTAATTTGAACCCACCCGTACATACCCTTGACGTAGGCCAAAATAGTAGTACGACTGTCCCAAACCAACGCATCTATCTATGCAACAGATAAATATCCGGCAGCTACCAATCACTATGCCTTGGCGTGAGGTCAAAATACATAGCTTGAATACTACCGAATATTTAACCGAAATGATGGAGGGCTATGAATGGTTTCTGGCGAAAACCTTTAATGTAATGAACTTGATATTGTTGAAGGAACTGATAGCTGTTTAGAAAAATATAGTGACGAAAACCATTGCTAAAGAGGTCACTCCCGGTGAAGGGATCTCGGCTCTTTCCCCATAGAATGAGGTGCAGGATATTCCAACTGAATACCACGGTGCAAAGCAAAAGTAATCGACTATAGCGAAGTTATTGCCCTGACGCAAACTTCTGTCGAAGGGGTCACTCCCGGTGAAGGGATCTCGGCCCTTGCCTCGTCGACTGAGGAGCAGGATATTCCAACTGAATACCACGGTGCAAAACAAAAGTGAACGTCCTTGCAATAACAGCTTTTTGAAAAATGTTCCAACAACATCAGAATAGGTTTGTTTTTAACTTGCATTGATCCGAATCAACGCAGTCCCATCAATTGATCACACCACAAAGAACGAAAATATATTGATGTACGTATATGCCATCCGCATTCGCCACTGGGTCCCGTCATTACCCGTTAGGTTAGCTAACCAACGACAGAGCGGGGACTGGACTAGCGCGGATGCAAAACATATACAACATCTACTAATATATATCAATATATAATTTTCGCTCAAGGCATGATAAAATGCAACATCACAGAAATATACAGCATCACAGAACAATACAGATATCTGGGATCCCCGGGTTTCACAGAGCCGCTACTGAAACCCGACATTCCTCCGGTCGTGTGGATAGCCTGTGCAATGAAATCCTAGACCCCTACGGGCGCGGCAAGTTACCCGCCAAAACCTGAAGCGAGGCAGCCCCCTTCAGCAACGTGAATGGACCATCCGGCACTTCACGGAATCCGGTAACTTGGGCACCCCTCCTGGGTCAACCTGTACCCCCTACGAGTGTGGCGAATAGCCCGCCAATTCTAGAGTGAAGCCCCCTCCGTCTCAATGCTATGAGATGCGGGCCCGTTGCCCTCTAGAACCCGGCTATCCGTGCACCCCTCCACGGGGTAATCCTAGTACAGAAAGTAAAATATACATACAACGGGTACATCGACCGCAACCTGGTCGTGCCCCAAAAGAATAATATACAATCAGGCAGTGACGGCAGTCCACATGTCGGACGCTCGCCCCGCAATATCAAATGTACATAATGCAACAAAAACTGTACTAGCATTGCATCCAGGCTATCCCCCACGACCGATCCGCAACATCACAGCATAACACAGAACATCAACATGAATGTCACGTTCGCAAATCCGTCTAACCGGGCTATAGCAGTTAGACAGGATTTACCGATCAAGTGACATTCACGGTCGCAGATATAATGTAAATACTGTGAACTAATGTGTTTAAAATATCCGATCGATCAAAATTTACCAAGTGGGCCCCAAGCTTTACTGTAGCACTCAAAGAAATTCTGGGCCCAAAAATAATATTCCAAAACCCCTATTTTCCCTGTAAAAAGATTACTGTGCAAAAATGGCGCACTGAAGACACTAAACTGCGGCGGAACCGCGGCCAGAAGGGGGGTTTGGCCGCGGTTCCGCGGTCATCCTGAAGCATCAGTTCACCAAATTTTCACAGAAGTCTTATCTTTCCCTACACATCATTCTGCAATGACCTGAAAAAATTTCGAGCTAAAAAAATTTCGACAGAAAACTGATGTTTTGAAAAACGCGGTTTTGGAACATTTGTCCGATCGGAAGTGTAAACACATTAGACCAAGCTAGACTAGGTTAATGGCGAGGCTCTGATACCACTGTAACTGCACGGCGGCGCCCCGGCCGTCAATCCGACGCCGGAATGCGGAAGCGGTGATTTTCTTTAACTTTTCAAACCGGCACCACCGCGCACTATAAACCCGGATCGGGCCATTAAGCTAGTCCTAGCTATCAAGAGAAGGGGTAGAGAGATATACCGAGCGATCCGTGTCCTTCGGTCTTCTCGTCGTCGTCCCGATCTCCCCGCCGAATCTCCGGTCTCCACCTCGTCGCCGGAAGGGCACCACGTCACCGGCTTCTTTTACGGGCTCCCACCTCTGTACCGAGGCAACTCGGGCACGAAGTTGGCGAGTCGACGTGCCCAAGATTTGCTGTAGAATGTAGTGTAGAACTTGTGTCTCATTTTTGGGGTAGTGGATGTTGCCTTTTAATGGAGGGATGATACAAGCTAATGGAGATTGATCTTGTGGGATTTTTACCAAAGCAAAAGCACAAAAACCCCACACATGAAATTTGGACAGCCCCTAAGAGCTTGGCCGGCCATGCTCATGGGAGTGGAGAAAATGAGAGAGGGAGTGAGTGTATGTCCAAGGGGATGAGGATCAATGATCATGCAAGAAAAGAATGATGATAAAAAGCAATGATCACAACCACATCCACACTCAACAACAACCATCATAACCAAACATCATCATCAAGCATGATGACTTCAAAAAGGTCAAGCCACCATCATGAACAAGGACGTCAATATGATGGCGGAACTATCATGATACAATAATATGCAAAGACCACCCTCCAAATAGCTAATTTGCACAAATGCAAATAAGCCCTCCTCCACCAATTTTCGGCCAATGAAAGATACAAAGAAATATGGCCGAAACGGAAAGCAAACTGGCAACTCCAGAAAACTGGTCCCGTAATAAATTACAGGAAAACCCCGATACTGTGTATACACACCCGCATCTGTATTCCGACCGAATACAATGCAAAGAAACAAAATCTACACTGTACTATACTAAGATCCGGCTTAAACCAAAGCCGGCTAGTATTATCCGTCCAATCCTGATCCGTGCAATACCGCATGTATCTGATCGAACCCTGCCATATATCCATACGGCCTCTAGTACTAACCGTCCGATCCTGATCCGTGCAATACCGCACGTATCTGATCGAACCCTGCCATATCTCCATACGGCCTCTACAGCGTTTCGCCCGAAAACTTGAGTAACTGAATATGGGGGACTCTAAAGACTCGTCAATACTATGGCTGTGGATTTAACCACTAGCACGTCAGAGGTATTTGCCATACGTGACGGGCTACCAGCTATTGACCAAAAGAGACGTCGATGAGCGAACTCATCCTGACACCCTACTGAGTCTGTCAGTGACAATATCCGTACAGTCCGGTCCGTTCGTCTATGAGCATCGCATGGCGGGCCTAGGTGGTCGGTAAAAGTCAGACCCCCAAAAGCGGTACAAGTCGTGTCGGAGTGTAGCCTAGAACACCCTGAGATACTACTGGAATACCTACCAGTAAATCTCCTGCCTTGGCCAAGGACTTCGTGTAATGGCTCTCCTAGACACAGCGCGACCTCACCCCCAATACCGGGAGAGACGAACCCCTGAAGATCCGCTCACTGCCTCCATGTGGCTCAGGACTGTACCCAACTAAAACCTGTTTGCACGTCTCCTTTGAGCGTGGTAGGGTAGTAATCAAAGTACAGTGGGAACTCACACGAGACAAATGACGATCCTCAGGTCGATGAACTAACCTGTACACATGTCACCAAGGAACTGCTATCTGACGTCAGGTATAAGACCAACTAGCATGTTCCCGGCGAGTCTTGTCCGGTGTACTCATAACCCAATGAGCACCTGTATACATCTTAGGTGATCCAACTGACACCAGTGGCTTGTGAGACCGGCCACCGCTCCTCGTCGGGGTCTCGACTGTATACACTAGTCTACTCTGGAGTAAGATGCCCTGTCTTGAAACTCCCACGACTAGGGACCTTTTAAGGATATGCTTATAGACTACCCGCTCCCACGTATATGATCGCCCTCATACTGTCGGTAGTCAAGCAAGAATCCTAGGGGCTCTATCAACGTGCAATAGTGACCTGTAGGGTCACCTAAAGCAGTACACGATGATAAAGATAAACCAGATAGCATACTATCATCTTGAGTAAGACTGTCCTACCGGAATAGGTCCTCCCTCAATCATTGCAATCACATGCCTGTGATCCAATAATTGACTCTGAGGGCACTATCTCCAACATGGTTCGCTCCGAAGGACAAAACGTACGGTTTCGGCCAGAGCGGACAATACCATCTGTTTTTGACACGATCCACCCCCAAACACAGATGGTATTGTCCGCTCTGGCCGAAACTGCACGGTTTTGTCCCTTTGAATGAACCCGGGGTTACTTCCCAGGAGGTCACCCATCCCAGAATTTCTCTGGCTCAAGCACGCTTAACTACGAAGTTCTTCAAACTCCGGAGTTTCGATTCATCCAAAAGGCGCCTCTCTGTGTTGAAGAGTGGTATCATTCCATTTATAGTACAGATATGCCCTTTTTCGGAATGTATTCCGAAGATTCCCCATTATTTTACAGTGGGTCCCCATGCTTATCTGGTATAAATGGGTATACCGGATAATACATGGGGTATTACAGTAGACCGGTCCTTCACTTCTAAAGCTCCGTGTTGAAGTCACTGCGCTGCGATCATGAATCTCCTGATACTCTAGTATGGGTTCCCTTGGAGAAATGAACGATCTTGCTCATAGTATTCGAGGCCGAAGATGATCTACGTCGAGGAGACCTAAACTCAAGCTACCCCCTTCACTAGGTTAAGAACTTTATGAAGAGAACACCCTTTACTACCCAAGCAAGTGTATAGGATGATGAAGCAGGAAGTCGGCTCACTTTAGATTTTATTTTCTCACTTGATTTTGTCATCTCTTTTGAAGCTAGAAAGAAAAAGGAAGAAGATGAAGAAGAATAGCTCAAGAATAATCAAGTGAATGAATTATCAAATCTATTTGCAACCATGGGTAAGTTAGTGTCATACACTAACCATTGTAGAGACATAACCAAGGTTAACTCTAATGGTTTGGTTTAAAAATATCTTAAGTAAAACAAAGTGTGTGGACTTGGTCAATGGTAATCCAAGCTTCATGAAGCTTCATGCCATGACAAATAAAGCCACCATTTTGAATTTACTTAAAATAAATAAAACCTCACAATTATAAGTAAGCATGGTGTAAGTCATACACACACGCATGTTTACATGTATTATCAAGCATGATACAATCATGTACACAAATATATATCACATATACACTATGTGCACAACAAGTGAGAAAACAATCTTAAGTGAGCCTATACTAGTTAATGTAAAGTAATATATCAAATATATAATTATACATTAAACCATTAAATCAACACTTGATTTAATGATCCGGTCATATCACATATAACCGACTAACATTATGTGTATCAATTTATCGAATCAACACTTGATTCGTTAACCCGGCTATATCGCATATAACCGACCGATGATACAAATCGCGAGAATTGAATACGGTATCACATACTCGTATTAATCTCGGTCTCGCACATATCACATATGTGCTCCTACTTCATTTCGCTTGAGCCAGGAAACCTCTGTGTAGGACTCTAAAGACTCGTCAATACGCCGGCAGTAGGTGATGATCATATCAAACACCCATAAGCCGCAAGAGGCATGCTAAGCATAACAGCCACCCGGGGTATTGAGCGATCAGAAGATCAACAAGCAAGCCCGCTCATACTCCGGCGAATCCAATCAGTAACACTACCGTACAGTCCGGTATCTTCGTCTGATATGTCGCATATCTCGTCTAGGGGTGCTAAGCGTCAGACCCCAGTAGCTTGATAACTCATGCCGATGTATTGTCCATAACGGTCGAGAAACTACTGATAACTCTTACTAGTAAATCTCAGCAATCCTGGCCAGGTATTTCCAGTTATGGCCAATTGAGCATAGCGCAACATCAACCCCCAATACCGGGAGAGACGAATCCCCTCCTATCGCTCATTGCCTCCATGTGACTCGAGACTGTACCCAAAAACCACCTGTTTGCACACTCAGTAGAGCCGTGGTAGGGTCGAAATCAAAGCACCGTGGGAGACACACAAGACTCTATGACGATCTCAGGTCGACAGACTAACCTGTATAAGTGTCACCAGAGAACTGCTATCTGACGTAAGGTATAATACCATCTAGGAGTTCGCGGCGAGTCCATCCAGTGTACCCAGTCTCCACTGAGAACCCGTATAGCATCTCTGATGTCAAACACCAATGGATATGGGATCATCCATCGCCCATCTACATGGGTCGAGAAGGTATACGCTAGTCTACACTTGTATATCGATGCCCCGTCTCGGTACACCCACAACTAGGGACATTAAAGGATGTACTCATGGACTACCTTTGTCCCACTAGTATGATCTGCATCATAATCTAGGTAGTCAAGTACACATCCTAAGGGTTTTACCAACATGTAACAGAGAGACAATCAGTGTACATGTTAAGATAAAGAGTAACCAGATAGAATACTATCATGTCGAGCAAGAAAGTCCTCCCTATATATGTCCAAGCATCCACTACAATATACATCTCATGTATAGTAATGGACTCTAGGGTATACATATAACTAACAATCTCCCACTTGCACTAGGGCCATCATATAGCAATGGTTGAAATATCTCATATTCAACCATCCCATAAAAGTCTCTCTCTTGGAAAAGGCCTTTATGACTGGATCCACTGTGTTGTCCTCAGAGTCTACTCTCCTAACCTCGATCCCCTGGAGATCAACCATCTCAATGATCAGGTGATACTGCCTAAGAATATGTCTGGATCACTGATGGGACGGGGTTTCCTGGGCATAAGCCACAACTCTATTGTCACACAATGGTAGGAACGAAGTTCATCTCAAGAACAAATATACATCCAGACTGCCTCTTTGGTAGCATCGTAGGTAGAGATGTATCCAGCCTTTATCGTCTAGTTTGTCACGGTATCTAGCTTGGAACTCTTCCAACATACCGTCCCTCCACTGAGGGTAAAGACAATGCCTGTGACTGACATTCAGTCGTCCTTACCACCCTGGAAGATCTCCAATGATTCTCCCCAGGATTGATTGAAACCATCTCACTTCACCTAGTGAGAATCCTAACATCCATTTAGATCTATCTCATAGATCTAAAACCCAGGATTTAGGAGTATCATCTTGATCTTATATGGAGAATTTTTGTGATAAGAGGAGATTGACAGAGTGTAGCATAGGAAACTCCTTTCTTATCAAGAGTATGTCATCCACGTACAATACGAGGATAACCACCATATTCCCTACTAACTTTTTGTATATACAAGGTTCATCTACTATTTTTGATAAAGTCAAACTCTTTGACTACCACATCAAAAGAGATGTTCCAACTCCGCGATGCCCGCTTTAACTCATAAAGCAACTTGCACACGTTTCTGCTGCTCCTACTGTCTACGAAGCCCTCTGGCTGTGTACTTATAGAAGTTCTCTTTTGAATCAGTAATAAGAAAAGCAGTCATGCCACCCAACCGCCAGATATCGTAGTCATGGTATGTAGTAATGAAAAGCAGGATCCTGATGATGAGAACCTTTTACAACAAGTCTAGCTTTGAAAGTCTTAACTTTTCCATGTACACCAAGTAATCTTCTCAAGATATACTTGCTCCTAATGGGGATTTAACCCTTCAGATATTGCAACCAAAGTCCATACTTTATTGGTGTATATAGATTCCATCTCAGATCACTTAGCATCCAGCCATTCTTATAGAGTCCTCACTCTTGATGGCCTGCTCGAAACTAGTTGGGTCATCATCTCATGATGCAATCCTCGCTCTCAGTGTTATCGAGAAACCGAAGTATCTCTCACGCGGATGAGGAACCCTACCAGATCGGCGGAGAGGCTGAGGTTCGTTGGAATCTATTGAATCCTCCGGTTCCACCAAAACATCAGCTGCAGTTTAAGATATTCCCTTGCGAATGCTTGGGATATCCAACAAACTTCCACAGAACCGACCTTGCCTCGAGCTTGTCCGGATTTTGCTTTTGGCAAAGGCCCGACAACCCCAAATCTTAACTAGCTGAAGAGATGGGCTCTTCCCATACCATATCGCATATGGAGTGGTAGGCACTGATTTGATTGGAACCATATTCAATAGGTATGCAGCTTCTCAAGTGCATAACTCCCAAAAGGAAATAGTTAACTCAGTAGTACTCATCATAGAGCGCACCATATCTAATAGGGTGTGATTGCTCCGCCCCGATACACCGTTGTGCTATGGTGTATACGAAGGAGTAATGCTGAGAGAGAATCTCATTCTCCTTTAGAATAGTCCAGGATCTCCATGCTCAAGTATTCTCCTCCCTGATCTCATCATAGGACTTAAATACTTATATCCGTTTTGGTTCTCGATTTCTGACTTATATTCTATGAATTTCTCAAAAGCTTCAGACTTATGTTTCAACAGGAACATGTGTCTGGATCTTGAGAGATCTTCAGTGAATCTAATGAAGTGCAAAGAACCAGTCCTGGCATTTGTCGACAGGGGACCACATACATCATCATGTATCAGTCCCAAGAGTTACTAACTCTTTCTCTGTTTCAAGTAAACGGAGCTATGGTCATATTATCTTTGTAACATGACTGGCAAGTTTCACAAGATGCAAATTCAAACTGATTGAAATATGCATCTAAATGTAACTTAGCTAGTCGGGTCGCATTGATACGACCTGGTCTATAATGCCTCAAGAAGGATTCATTCATTTCTGAACTCTTCCTCTTGTGTGTGTTCTGTACGTTAAGAACTGTGGTTTGATTTAGAACGTATATGCCATTAGATAACGTGCCTGAACCGATCAACTCTTGATATAGGAAATGTTCAAAACATTATCCAACAATACAAAATTATATCCTTCTTTATGTAATAAAGTGACATATATGATGTTGTATATCAGGTTCGGTATCTAACAACATTCGTTCAGAATCAATGTATTTGATAATACAAGGTGATATCTGCCAACTGATTTGGCTGCAACAATTGCACCATTCTCTATACTTAGAGACATATCACCCTATTCTCAGTTCTCTACCTATCTATAGCCCATGTAACAGATTACATATGCGGGATCCTGATCCGGTATCTCATACCCAGGACGTAGAGGATACTGAGAAACAGTTCTCTGTAACGAACACAGCCGAAGAAGATGCATCATCATGCACTTTCTTCGTTTGGACGGTATGGGAATCCTGGTATTCCCCAATTTCCTTCTCGGTCTTATAACAATTATAAGTTGGAGCGGGACCAACGTTCCCCAGCTCAGTATAACAAGAGGGTTCGGTCAATACATCCATATTATTATCTTGATTAAGGCGTGACATGGTCTCTACCGAGAGAGAGAGAAGAAAACACTCTGCGTGCGCTCTGGCAAGATTAGATTGGTTATATATTTTATCTAATCAGGATAGCTCCCACTGTTTTTATCAAATCTTCCTTCAAACCTTAAAAAGAAATACTAGCCGGGATTAATTACACCCTACAAGTTTGCCAATCATTCAACCAGGCCAGTGCCGGTACTTTGAAGGAGTTTCCCTGTGCATTCGCACGGACCTAATTAAAATAAATCTCGTTTTCCCAGAGGCGTAACCCCGTTGACACCTTTCCAGACACCTACTTGATCGGCTAATTGTAATGTGTAAAACTCTCCCAGGAGTAACTCTTACTCGCAGTGGATATCGGGATCCAACTATCTCATAGGAGGTATTGATTGATTCTTTTTCTCGTTGTCGGTTAAGAAAATTAATAGATAATTCACAACCAAAAAATATTTGACCGCAATCAATAATGGTGTCGGATGTAGCGCGTTAGTAAGTGTGGATCGTCCACAGGGATTGTGCGATTCGTTCGTATTTTGATTTGTTCGAATTGAAAATTTAATAGAAAGGAAAAGAAAACATGATTCAAGATTTTTATCGATGAGTTTCAAGTATCACTATTCTAATCAAGAATCAAGAAAATGATAAACATCAAGAATCAAGTATCGATAGAATTCCAATCACTTTAGGGTATCAAGATTTGAAGTAAAGCTCGTAAGAATCGAGTAAATTGTAGATTTGATGAAGATTCAAGATTTCGATTTCTTATCTATTAACAAATTGATGCTAAATCGATGTAGAATTCATCGAGGATCAAGGATCTTGCGAAGAATTAAGGTTCCTCATCCTATCCTTTGTCCTTTCGATGAATAACATTCACTAGATAGCTTCTTGAAAGTCGAATGATCAATTCTTGATCTCTAGATCGTGCGAAAGGAATCAAGAACACATTCGCATCGATCTAGATCATCGATCAATCGATTTTCAAGATTTTACAATTGTTTTAAGACTTAAGAAAACGTTTAACAATTCATCAACATCATCATTCTACAATTGTTTCGATTCCTCCACGAGCGGAGTTTTATTCAAGCATCATCACAAAGAATATATTCAAGAATTGAAATATAATCATAATGCTCGAATTGAAATGTAAACAAGTTTAAAGAATCTTCACCTTTATTACATCAACAAGTAGTTACAATTCTCAAGATTTACAAGAGGTAGGAATTTCGCTCGTCGAATCTAGCATCGCTCGGCTTCTTGAGTCTTGGATCACTTCGATCTCGTGCTCCGTTGAAATCCGGTTCCGCTTCTAAAGGATCTTGAAGACTTGCTTGGCTTGCACTCAAAGAATCTTGAAGTTTCTTGATTTTGGATTGGATTAGGGTTAGGGTTTTGACACAAGCCTTGTCACTAGACTTGTGGGTGGAAATTGGGGAAGATGAAGAAAGGGAGAGATTAGGGATTGATGAGCTTTTCACCACCAAAGAGCAACCAAAGATTGATTAGCCTTCAACAAGTGAGCCTAGGGGTCTATTTATAGGTTTCCCAAACCCTAGCTTTAGGAATTCAAATTTGAGTTTTCCCTCCAAAAGTTAGTTAGAGGAAGAGGCTTCTAGAAGTAGTTAGTTAGGGGATTAGCTTCTACCCTAAGCTAGGAGGTTAGGGGGAAGGTTCTAGGTCCTTAATAGAGTTTAAGTGAAGCTAGTTAAGGAAGCTATGGGTGTTTAGTTAGGAACCCTAGGTTTGCTGAACTGGCAGAAGCTTCAGGAGTATTCTGGAACTTGCAATGGCTTTCTGAAGTGTAGGTACAGAGATAAGAGTTATGAAGCAACTTTGAAGTGCTGATGTGGACAAGCCGCCGCGGAACCGCGGCGCAAGGCGGCTCCGGCCGCGGTTCCGCGGCCATGTGGCTGAGATAGGGCTTCATCTTTGCAGTGTTGGCTTCTTCTGTACTTTGATGTATTTTATGATATGTTGAATCTCTGAATTCATTATAGATCATTGCCAGATTCCAATTCCTTGAGTTGGCGTATTTTTTTAGCAGTCTTCATTTGTAAATTTGACCGATCTTCTGTAATGTCCTGCACAGACTTCGAAACACAAGTTGCGATATATAGGAATGATGCCATGCTATGAAATGCAGTCAATTTCCCTTATAGTGACGGTTTTAAAGCCTAACACATGCAATCTGATATTTAACGACTGTTTTGCTAATATGTGCTATATGAATGCCGAACACTTCTAGATGAGTGCAAATGATAGGGAAATTGCCGGTTAAAAGATGCAGTATTTTCGACTGATCAAATTCTTCCAAACTTATTTTCGATCGTCTCGAGCGAACAGTTTTATTTAAAAGAGAAGGAGAAAATAAAGAAAGAGAAAAACAAACTAGCACAATTTCGTAGGCAACACGATTACACTGAGCACGTGCAACAAGCCTTTAAACCTCTAGGTATCCCTAGTAGGAGGAGTGTTGTCTTCTGAGGGTTTTCAGCGGATTGCACCCACAAAATCGAATAATAAAAGGAAGATCATGAAATTTACATTTAAAGAAAAGAATTGTAAAAGAAAGACTTTGAAAATTAGGGTTTCCAACTAAGCTAGCTTTTTGGTTGTCATGAGCCCTATCTTAATAGTCATGAAAAGATGTCGGAAATCACGTCCTCCCTCAATAAAACATCGTCTTATTCTTCATTCCTAACTTTCTTCCAAACATCGATCATATAACCCTGCGTGTGTGTAAAGACATCCCTACACCCGGAGAATTCAATTCAAGCTATCATACTCTTGCCCATCAGCCTTAGTACTTTTTAATTAATGAATATTTAGATGAGATTGCTCACACACTTTCATGCGACCGTGAATACTTCTTGAGGTACTAACCGACCGATTACTCTTGTGCTTGCTTACTTGGTGTATTTTCCTCGTCTTGCACCACTTAAGGCTTAGCAGTGACTCCAAGACCAGTTGGCCTTAGGGCACTAGGTGAACAGGCACCCTCGCTATATTTTTTTATTGCTGCCTTGGCGATAAAAAAACCAGTGTTCATTTTTCTCACCACTTTATATTTTCTTCATTTTTTATTTCCTTCATACTTTTGGCTTTAAGACAAGAGCATTTCAAGGTATCCTCTACTATCCCGAGTTTCAAGATGTGTGTAAGTGCGTATAGTAGGGTATCAACGTTCAAAATGTTTGGCTTCCAGAATAGAAACTATTTTTCAGACTTATTTTTATCCTCAGATTAGTGACGTCCTTCATCTTACTAACCCTTGGGACAACGGCTCATAACTACTTATTACTAGTTCGTTTAAGAAAACTTCTAATTTTCTTGGTTTTCTTAAATTTTTCTAATCTCATGGATGTAATTTTTCACTATCTAATCTTTCATTATCTTATTTATGTACAAAAAATGTTTAAATATTAAAATATTTTTATATTTTGAAAATTTTAAATTTTTATGGATTTTGAAAATTTTGAAAATTTTTATAGGTTTTTAAAAAAATGTTTTGTGCTTATGCAAATGATATGCAAATGATGCAAAAATAAGCACAAACCTCCCCCAAACTTGTTTTCAACAGTGTCCTCACTGTTGCCAACCGTTATATCTACAAAACCTGTAAGCCTGGGAGGAATTTATTAGTGGGGGAAAAATATATAAGTGAAGAACCTCCCCCAAACTTACTCTTTTCACTCACCTCTATTCAAAAGATGATGCAGTGATATGCAGGACATGGGGTGAGACGGAGGAATTTTAATCCAGATAAAATGGCTCCTGCAAGAACAGGAGCTCCTCCGTGGGGTCAGTGGAAAAATACGGCATTAGTCTATGTCCATTCACTTTGAAAAAGGTGCCGTTTTTAACATTTTCTACTTCTACTGCCCCGTGCAGGTATACAGACCGCACAACAAAAGGTCCCTTCCACCGAGATCGAAGCTTACCCGCGTGAAGGTGTAATCGTGAATCATAAAGAAGGACTTGTTGACCTGGTGAAAATGTTTTCCTCAAATTGTTTTTATCGTGAAAAACTTTAGTCCTATTCTTTATGATTACAGCGTTATCATAAACTTCATCACGGAGTTCGCTTAGCTCATTTATTTGCAGCTTCCGAAAGTTGCAGGCTTGGTTTAGGTCAAAATTTATTTCCTTAATAGCCCAGAATGCTTTATGCTCAATCTCGACGGGTAAGTGACATGCCTTCCCAAACACCATCCTATATGGAGACATCCCTAGGTCGGTTTTAAATGCAGTTCAGAATGCCCAAAGAGCATCCGTCAGTTTGGTCGACCAGTCTTTTCTATTCTTAGCAACAGTCTTTTCCATGATTAGTTTGATCTGTCTGTTTGAGATCTCAGCCTGCCCGCTCATTTGGGGATGATAGGGTGTAGAAAGTCGGTGGTTGATTGAGTATTTCCGCATCAGAGTCTCGAAAGACCTGTTGCAGAAATGTATCCCATTATCGCTAATAATAGCGCGTGGGTGTCCAAATCGCGAAAAGATATTCTCTTTTAAGAACTTAATGACAACTTTCCTGTCATTAGTGCGACATGGAATGGATTCAACCCACTTTGAGACATAATCAACCGCCAGCAGTATGTACAAATTCCCAAAGGATTTGGGAAAGGGACCCATAAAATCAATGCCCCAAACATCGAAAATTTCAAAAACCAGAATGGGTTGCTGAGGCATTTTATTTCTCTGGGAAATTCTACTCGTGTACTGACATTGTGTACAGGTTTTGCAATGCTCAAATGCGTCCTTGAATAAGGTCGACCAATAAAATCCACATTGCAAAACCTTTTCCGCCGTCTTTTTAGGACCGAAGTGACCCCCGCAGGCCTGATCATGACAAAAAGAAAGAACACTCTTGAACTCTTCTTTCGGGACACACCGGCGAATGATCTGATCAGGACAATACTTAAACAAATATGGATCATCCCAGTAAAAGTGTTTTACTTGGGATAGAAAGCGGTATTTGTCCAATTTTGACCAATTGCTGGGTATAAGTCCCGTGACAAGATGGTTCACAATATCCCTGAACCAAGGTTAATTGGATACGCTCAAGAGTTGTTCGTCAGGAAACGAATCATTGATCGGCAGGGTCACAGGGGAAGAAGAGATGCATGAAAGATGGTCGGCTACTACGTTTTCACATCCTTTCTTATCTTTAATAACAAGATCAAATTCTTGTAGTAGAAGGATCCAACGTATTAGTCGACCTTTTGCATCTTTCTTCGCCAGAAGATGTTTTAAGGCGGAATGGTCAGTGTACACAACTATAGATGAGCCAATTAAGTAAGGCCTGAATTTTTCTAATGCAAATACAACCGCCAAAAGTTCTTTTTCGGTGGTCGTATAATTGATTTATGCTTCATTCAGGGTCTTACTTGCATAGTATATCACGTGTGGCATCTTTCGATGTGCTGTCCTAAGACTGCACCTACTGCAAAGTCGGATGCGTCACACATCAGCTCAAAGGGGTAGTCCCAATTTGGAGACGATAGAACGGGGGCTGAAGTGAGGGAGTGTTTAAGTGAGTCGAAAGCTGTCTCACAGTCCGAGTCAAAGTGGAAGGTCGTATCCTTGGCCAGGAGAAGAGTTAAAGGTCTAGCAATTTTGCTAAAGTCTTTAATGAATCTCCTATAAAAGCCCGCATGGCCAAGGAAAGATCGAATGTCTTTGACGCTTTTGGGATGAGGGAGGTTTTGAATGACATCTATCTTAGCTCTGTCAACCTCAATGCCTTTCTATGAAATAACATGTGCAAGTACAATTCCTTCTTGGACCTTGAAATAGCATTTTTCCCACTTCAAAGTTAAGTTCTTCTCTTTGCAACGAGTAAGAACTGCGTCAAGATTCGATAGGCAATCAAAAAAAGAGTCTCCAAAAATCGAGAAATCGTCCATAAAGATCTCCAGAAAATTCTCTACCATGTCAGAGAATATCCCCATCATACACCGCTGAAATGTAGCGGGAGCATTGCATAACCCAAAGGGCATGCGACTGTAAGCAAAGGTACCAAAAGGACAAGTAAAAGTGGTTTTATCTTGATCCTTTTTGGCTATGGGGACCTGATTATAGCCTGAGTATCCATCCATAAAGAAATAATACTCTCGTCCCGCTAAGCGTTCCAGCATTTGATCAATGAATGGTAGAGGAAAGTGGTCTTTCCTCGTGGCAGCATTGAGTTTTCTATATTCAATACATACACGCCACCCAGTTTGGGCGCGTGTCTGAATCAACTCATTTGCCTCATTGGTTATAACAGTGATGCCGGATTTCTTAGGGACGACATGTATAGGACTCACCCATTGGCTATCGGAGATTGGGTATATAATACCATTATCTAGGCATTTGACGATCTTTTTTATTACCGCTTCCTTCATGACGGGATTCAACCGTCTCTGTGGTTCTCGGGTTGGTCTGGCATCTGTTAGTGTTTATGCCCTAGAAGGCCATTACTGTATCATACTAGCTTGTATATTACTTAATGGAAGCTTGGGATATTCACATGTATATAACCGTCTTGCTAAACATGGTAGTATGCTACTTGGTTTTTCTATCTTAATATATGAGTGTACGTATTGATAGAGCTCTTAGGATCTTGCTTGTCTACCAGCGTTGTGATGGCAGTCACACTAGTGGGGGTTGGGTAGTCTACAAGCACATCCTTATTCAGGTCCCTGGTCGTTGGATTATCGAGATAGAGCATCGATACTCCGGAGTAGACTGGTGTGTACGCTTCTCATCCCAGTTGGGGAGATGGTCTGTCCCACAGCCGTCAGTACGTCGTACTGGAGATAGTATACAGGTGCTCGTTAGGTTACGGGTACACCGGACAGGACTCACAGGGAACTGTTGGTTGGTTTGATACCAGTCGTCAGTGAACAGTTCCCAGGTGACATGAGTACAGCGTAGTCCGCAGACTTGACACTGCTACTTCGCCTCGAGTGTGTCCCACTGTTCTTAAATTGCTACCCTACCACGGCTCAAAGGAGTCGTGCAAACAGGTAGCAGTTGGGTGCAGTCCCGAGCACTTGGAGGCAGTGGCGGTTAGACAGGATTCGTCCCTCCCGGTATTGGGAGTAGATATCGTGCTGTGTCAGAGAGCCATTACGCAAAGTCCCTGGCCAGGGCAAGCGAGATTTGCTGGTAGGTTCCAGTAGTTTCTCAGGGTGTAATGGGCTTCCCTCCGACACGACATATACCGCTATTAGGGGACTGACGCTTGCCGCCCCCCTAGGCCCGATATGCGATAGTCTTGGACGAACGGACCGGACTGTATGGAGATTGTCACATCAGACTCAGTAGGAGTTCGGATGGGTTTTCTCATCGGCCTTCTTATCGACAACTACCTGGGGACCGTTACGTACAGCTAGTGCCGCTTGCGGTCTATGGTTAAACGCACTGCCAGCGTAGTAGTCGAGTCTCTAGAGTCCCACACAGAGAGTTTCCTACTCCAGGCAAAACGATATAGAGGTTGCATGGTTTTGCGACAAAGGGTTCGGACGCATACGTGCGTTTACGCGCGTACGACTTTTCGGACAGTTTTTACCAGTCGGCTTTGGTTTAAGCCAGTTACTGGTATCCGGTTATTGGATTTTTACAGTCTAAAGTTTTTCCGTATTTTTGCGGATTGGAGGGGCGTTCTCGTAATTGTACGAGAAGCTTCTAGAAGATGTGACTAAGGAGGTTACTTATGGATAAGAAAGTGAGTCATGAGGTGATTCATCATTATCATTATTGCACCATAAATGATAATGACACATGCTTAATGAATCACCTCTTTTCATTTATGAAGCATGCTTATTCATTTCTTTTATTCATTTTTCTTAAATAAGAATGCTTCATGATATATTATGATACACTCATTTTCTCATCTCATAATATAATTCACATTCTCTTTCCTCAAGCTCTCATCTTCAAGAAACTAATCCTTAATCCTCATGTGTTGAGATCAAAGGTTTAGTTAGACTTAAGCATCCATTACCTTCACTCTATATCATCCTTTCTTCTTTGATTAGCAATCGAAGTAGATTAGTTACCTCAAGTTAGAGGTGTAGCTTGGTGTTTTGCTCTCGGGTGGATCGTCTACTACCTAGAGAAGGTCGAGGAGAACAAAGGAGGACACAAAGACGAAGGACTAGTTTCGATAGGTATAATCCCTAATCACAAGTGATAAGAATATCTTTGTGTACGGTTATTTATAGTTTAGCTTCGATTCAAGCGGTTAGTCGATGTTCGTTCTTTAAACTTGATCGTTTTTGAAAATTCCGCCTCCCCACAAGTACTGGGGTGTACTACATCGACTTACAGTGGTATCAGAGCCTCGCTAAACAATAAATAAGTTAATTGCAAATTTGTACGAATTTCGAACGGAAAAACGAAGCCGGAAAACCCTAATAAAAATCAGTTTCTGTCGAATCCAAAATGAAGTCCAAAATTTTTTCAGGTGTGCTCAGAAAGCTAGAAAAGAGCCCAGGAGAACACCCATGAAATTCGAGCCCATGACTCGGCTAAAGCGCCGCGGAAGGGCGGCGGATCCCACCGATCCGCCGCGCTTCCGCGGCCGAGTTGCCGAGTCGTGGGCTCATCTTTCATGTGTGGGTCCTCTCTGGTATTTGGGGTTTTCTGGAATATTTAATATTTGCTCAGGTTACTGTTTAACAGAGCAGATTTTGGAGCAATATTGATGTTGTTTATTCGATCGAATTGTACAGTATTTGCATATTGGATTATATCTGTGATTGTTTAATGTGTTCGTAAACCTCCCATAACTGCTAGTATGTCGGTTGGCAGGGGGTTGCACATTTCTGAAATGGTTATATCTGTTTGTGCATATAAACTGTATTGGACTGTTGTGGTGTATAGCCGGGGTTTGCAATGGGTTATTGTTTAATTCATTTGTTGAAAATGTAATTTGTTGTAATATTATTTTGCGGGGCACTTCCAGGTTGCGGTTGTAGCCACCGTTGTATTATTTCATTTTACTGTTTTTGCTCCTAGGACTGACCCAAGGTGGGGTACACAAACTGCCGAGCGGGTAGTTTGCCGTACCCGTAGGGGTCGAGGGTGGGGTAACGGCTATTCATCACAACTGTGTAATCTGTCTTTTCTTGCAGGCTCAAAAGAAATACAGATTGCTTGCAAATCCAATATTGTTTATCTGTGTTCTGGAATGAATATCATTGCGTCAGACGAATGTAAAATATCTATATATAATGTAGCTATTTAGACGTCACTTATGTTTTACACCCGCGCTAGCCCAGCCCCCGCTCTGTCGTTAGTTAAGTAACCTAACGAGTGATGACGGGACCCCGTGGCGAATGCGGATGGCATAAGAGGACGTTGTATTTTCGTTGTTTTCTGCAATAATAGGTTAATGATGGGACGCATTATCTATAATGCAAAGAAAATAAACCAAGTTTAAATCGTTGGAACAATTTAAAAGAAACCACTCGGTTATTTTTAAAACAGATATTTTTAAAATGCGGAGATTTAACCACTCTTTTTTAAAAGCTATCAGGTTCCTTCGGTTATATCAAGTTCACTACGTTCACGGTTTCGCCAAAACCAGTCGTAGCCCTCCGTCATTTCTTATGGATGGTCAGTAGTATTCAAGCTATGCTTGTTGGCTTTCGTCAAGGCATCGTGTTTGGTAGCTGCTGGGGTATTCATTTGTTGCATAGATAGATGAGTTGGTTTGGGACAGTCGTATAACCTTGTTGGCTTTCGTCAAGAGTATATACGGGTGGGTTCAAATTAACAAGATAATGATGGGCAGAACTTGACATGTGTTTTATGATTTGTTGGCTTTCGTCAAGGTCATAAGAACATGGGGCAAAAATGTATATCGGGAATTTCTAAAGAAACTGAAATTTGCAAAGAGATGCATACCATTTTGAGTTTGATGAATGTTGGTAGCATTCCTACAACATTATCAGACGATGATATTTGGATCCCGATCCTACTGTGAGTATATGCTACTTATCAGGATATTCGTCACTTAACGATCAATGCTATAAACCTAGTAGGTGTCCAGAAAGGTGTCAGCGGGGTTACGCCCCCAGAGAAAAGAGGTTATTTAATTAAGGAACTTCGCGAAAGCGTTGGAAAACCTCCCTCGAAGTATCGACACTGGCCTGGCTGAACGGTTAAGCAAGTATTGTACGGTGAGAATAGTCCTGGCTAATTCTTCTTTTATGGTTTGAGGAAGGATTCGAGAAACAGTGGGAGCCATCCAGTTTAGATAAATTAAAAACCACTCTAAACTTGCAAGAGCATCATGCTAAAGTGTTTTCTTCTCTCTCTCTCATTGCAGCAACCTTGTGACCATGACTAGGTTACATCTAGATAACAAGATGACTGAATCTAACTTTTTTGACTGGCAAAGGTCTGTTCAGATGACCATTGCCTATGACAAGCTGGACCACCCTATTACTACTCAAGATCCCACCGTCCCAGGTCCAGTTTCCACCGTCGCGGATATGGATATCCGTCAGACAAAGGAAAAGAATAAAGCGAAAGCCAAGTGCCTCGTGTTGGCTTCAGTTGATGGTAGATACCAGAAGCAGCACGAGAAGATGGACTCTGGTTCCATCTTTCTCCATAACAAAGATTTATATGGAGAGCAATCTCATATCGCAGGATATGAGGCCTCGAACGAATTGATTCAAGCGAGGTCGGCTGACGGGTCATCTGTAAGGGACGACGTCCTTACGATGACTAGCTATATTGATGAGCTCAAGGACCTGGAGACCACGTTGGGAAACAGGTCAAATACTGACTTATTTCCACAGTCCCTACCCTCTACTTACACCCTGAAAGAAACCAGGGAGACACAAGCTCTGCTTAATAGGGGACCTTCTTCCTCTTCATCCAAGGCGAAAGCAAAGGGTGAAAAGAAGAAGACCTCTGCAAAGCCGATATACGGTGTCAGCAAAGTAGGAGGAAAGGGAAGAGAAACAGTTCCGGGACTTGGTATAGGTAAGGAGGGATATTCCTATTGTTATGGGAATGGACATTGGCAGAAGGATTGCAGGGCTTTGGAAGCCAGTAGCCAGGATTCGAAGCATGTTGTGGCTTCAGCCTCAAGTGTGTTTGTAATTGAGAACTGTTTGTCAATTAACTCTACTTCCTGGGTACTAGATACCGGAGCAGGATCTCATATCTGTAATTCGTTACATGCTTTGAGAAACCGTAAAGTTATAAGGATAGGTGATTTGTCTCTCAGAGTTGCAAACGGAATGAGCGTGGATGCTGAATCCGTGGGAGAATATCGCCTGGGTTTGACAAGTGGGCAGATATTGATTCTACGTAACTGTCTGTACGTACCTAGTTTGACTTGTAATATCATATCAGTGTCCTCTCTTTCAAGAGAGGGATATGACTTTACATTCGTAAGCGATGTAGTTCACATCCACCTAAATCAAGTTCTGATTGGGTCCGGTACATTAGATGACGGTATATACGTATTGAATCAAGCTCAGGTTTTCAATGTCCAGAACACACTTAAAAGAAAGTCTCCAGAAGTAAATCAGGCTTTCTTATGGCATTGTAGACTAGGTCACATCAATGAAACACGGTTAACAAAGTTACATAGAGAAGGATATTTGAATCCGTTCGAATATCAATCTTATGCCACTTGTGAATCTTGTCTCATGGGAAAGATGACAAAGACTCCGTTTTCTGGACACGGAGTAAGAGCGAGCGAGCTCTTAGGACTCGTACACAGTGACGTGTGCGGTCCAATGTCTACACATGCGAGAGGTGGTTATTCCTATTTCATTACTTTTACGGATGATTTCTCTAGGTATGGACATATCTTCTTGATGAAGCATAAATCCGAGGCCTTTGAGAAATTCCAAGAATACAAGAATGAAGTGGAAAACCAAACAGGCAAAAGTATTAAGACACTGAGATCTGATCGAGGTGGTGAATACTTAAGTGCCGAGTTCCTGGGTTACTTAAAAGAGAAAGGAATTCTGTCTCAGCTTACTCCTCCATACACACCACAACACAACGGTGTATCGGAAAGGAGGAATCGAACCCTATTAGATATGGTTCGTTCCATGATGAGTAAGGCTGAGTTACCGCGATCATTCTGGGGTTATGCGCTAGAATCAGCAGCATATCTTTTAAACAAGGTTCCAACCAAGACTGTGCCTACCACGCCATATCAGATGTGGAGTGGGAAGAAACCCCATCTTCAGTACCTGAAGACATGGGGATGTCCAGCTTTTGTAAAAAAGCAGCATCCGGACAAGCTCGAGGCACGCTCAGTAGAGTGTAAGTTTGTGGGATATCCAAAGAATTCCATGGGATATTGCTTCTACTACGCAGAGGAACAAAAGGTTTTTGTTTCTCGTCATGCCCGCTTCTTAGAAACTGAATTTTTAGAAAATCAGAAGAGTGGGAGCGCAGTAGAACTGGAAGAAATTCCAGAACCACAAGCTATTACTGAAAGTTTGGTGGAACAAGAAGTTTCAGAAGAAAGGGACATACCAGCGCCTATCCGCAGAAGTAGTAGGCAGTCTCATCCGCCCGAGAGATACTACGGTTTTCTAAGAACGGGGATAGAGAAGATTGCGTCATTGATAATGACGACCCTACTAGCTTCCAGCAAGCCATTCAGAGCGGTGACTCGGTAAAATGGCTGGATGCAATGCGGACCGAAATGGAGTCCATGTACACTAACAAAGTATGGACTTTGGACACTGCTCCAGATAGGGTGAAACCCGTAGGATGCAAGTGGATCTTCAGAAAGAAGATTGGTGTAGATGGACAGGTTGAAACCTATAAGGCTAGACTTGTTGCAAAGGGTTTCCGTCAAAGACCTGGTTTGGACTATGACGAAACCTTTTCTCCAGTGGCTATGCTGAAATCCATTCGGGTCCTTCTTGCTATTGCTGCCTTCCACGATTATGAAATCTGGCAGATGGACGTAAAGACGGCCTTTCTAAATGGAAATTTAGAAGAGAGCGTCTATATGGATCAGCCAGAGGGATTCATTCAGAGTGGGAGCAGCGGTAAAGTATGCAAGCTGCTTAAATCCATTTATGGACTAAAGCAGGCATCGCGGAGTTGGAACATCTGTTTTGATGATACTGTCAAAGAATTCGACTTTATCAAAAATCCAGATGAACCATGCATATACAGTAAGATTGTAGGGAGAGTTGTTGTATTCCTCGTCTTGTACGTGGATGACATTCTCCTAATAGGAAATGATATTCCTATGCTACAGTCAGTCAAAAGATTCTTGTCACAGAAATTCTCCATGAAGGACCTGGGTGATGCCACCTACATTCTGGGGATCCAGATCTATCGTGATAGATCAAAGAGGATGTTGGGACTTTCACAGTCCAGGTACATAGACACCATATTGAAAAGATTCAGTATGGAAGATTCTAAGCGCAGTAACCTACCGGCTTGTCACGGAATCACCCTCTCCAAAGAGATGTCTCCCAAGACTGATTTGGAAAGGGAACGCATGTCGATTATACCCTACGCTTCTGCGGTAGGCTCTATAATGTATGCGATGTTATGTACCAGACCAGATGTAGCATACGCATTGAGCGTTGTAAGCCGGTATCAGGCAAACCCAGGGGAGAATCACTGGATAGCAGTAAAGAACATTCTCAAGTACCTGAGGAGGACTAAGAAGATGTTCTTGGTTTACGGCGGAAAGGACCTCAAGATGGAGGCCTATGCTGATTCCGGCTTCCAGAGTGACAAGGATGACTCCAAGTCCATGTCGGGTTATGTCTTTACCCTCAATGGAGGGGCGGTCTGTTGGAAGAGTTCCAAGCAGGACACCGTTGCTGACTCGACGATGGAAGCGGAGTACATAGCTGCTTGCGATGCCGCAAAAGAAGCTGTCTGGATGAAGAAGTTCCTCACAGAACTTCAGGTGGTTCCTACCAGTGTTGGTCCAATATCTTTGTATTGCGACAACAACGGAGCTATAGCTTTAGCGAAGGAACCAAGGTCCCATCAGAAGTCCAGACACATCTTGAGGCGGTATCACCTGATCAGGGAGATCGTAGATCGCCGGGAGATCGAGGTAAAGAGAGTAAATACGGAGGATAACATTGCTGATCCATTCACTAAGGCCCTTCCTCAGATTCAGTTCGAGAGGCTACTCGAGATCATTGGTCTACGATATGCCAGTACATGGCCCTAGTGCAAGTGGGAGATTGTTAGTGTTTATGCCCTAGAAGGCCATTACTGTATCATACTAGCTTGTATATTACTTAATGGAAGCTTGGGATATTCACATGTATATAACCGTCTTGCTAAACATGGTAGTATGCTACTTGGTTTTTCTATCTTAATATGTGAGTGTACGTATTGATAGAGCTCTTAGGATCTTGCTTGTCTACCAGCGTTGTGATGGCAGTCACACTAGTGGGGGCTGGGTAGTCTACAAGCACATCCTTATTCAGGTCCCTGGTCGTTGGATTATCGAGATAGAGCATCGATACTCCGGAGTAGACTGGTGTGTACGCTTCTCATCCCAGTTGGGGAGATGGTCTGTCCCACAGCCGTCAGTACGTCGTACTGGAGATAGTATACAGGTGCTCGTTAGGTTACGGGTACACCGGACAGGACTCACAGGGAACTGTTGGTTGGTTTGATACCAGTCGTCAGTGAACAGTTCCCAGGTGACATGAGTACAGCGTAGTCCGCAGACTTGACACTGCTACTTCGCCTCGAGTGTGTCCCACTGTTCTTAGATTGCTACCCTACTACGGCTCAAAGGAGTCGTGCAAACAGGTAGCAGTTGGGTGCAGTCCCGAGCACTTGGAGGCAGTGGCGGTTAGACAGGATTCGTCCCTCCCGGTATTGGGAGTAGATATCGTGCTGTGTCAGAGAGCCATTACGCAAAGTCCCTGGCCAGGGCAAGCGAGATTTGCTGGTAGGTTCCAGTAGTTTCTCAGGGTGTAATGGGCTTCCCTCCGACACGACTTATACCGCTATTAGGGGACTGACGCTTGCCGCCCCCTAGGCCCGATATGCGATAGTCTTGGACGAACGGACCGGACTGTATGGAGATTGTCACATCAGACTCAGTAGGAGTTCGGATGGGTTTTCTCATCGGCCTTCTTATCGACAACTACCTGGGGACCGTTACGTACAGCTAGTGCCGCTTGCGGTCTGTGGTTAAACCCACTGCCAGCGTAGTAGTCGAGTCTCTAGAGTCCCACACAGAGAGTTTCCTACTCCGGGCGAAACGATATAGAGGTTGCATGGTTTTGCGACAAAGGGTTCGGACGCATACGTGCGTTTACGCGCGTACGACTTTTCGGACAGTTTTTACCAGTCGGCTTTGGTTTAAGCCAGTTACTGGTATCCGGTTATTGGATTTTTACAGTCTAAAGTTTTTCCGTATTTTTGCGGATTGGAAGGGCGTTCTCGTAATTGTACGAGAAGCTTCTAGAAGATGTGACTAAGGAGGTTACTTATGGATAAGAAAGTGAGTCATGAGGTGATTCATCATTATCATTATTGCACCATAAATGATAATGACACATGCTTAATGAATCACCTCTTTTCATTTATGAAGCATGCTTATTCATTTCTTTTATTCATTTTTCTTAAATAAGAATGCTTCATGATATATTATGATACACTCATTTTCTCATCTCATAATATAATTCACATTCTCTCTCCTCAAGCTCTCATCTTCAAGAAACTAATCCTTAATCCTCATGTGTTGAGATCAAAGGTTTAGTTAGACTTAAGCATCCATTACCTTCACTCTATATCATCCTTTCTTCTTTGATTAGCAATCGAAGTAGATTAGTTACCTCAAGTTAGAGGTGTAGCTTGGTGTTTTGCTCTCGGGTGGATCGTCTACTACCTAGAGAAGGTCGAGGAGAACAAAGGAGGACACAAAGACGAAGGACTAGTTTCGATAGGTATAATCCCTAATCACAAGTGATAAGAATATCTTTGTGTACGGTTATTTATAGTTTAGCTTCGATTCAAGCGGTTAGTCGATGTTCGTTCTTTAAACTTGATCGTTTTTGAAAATTCCGCCTCCCCACAAGTACTGGGGTGTACTACATCGACTTACAGCATCATCCATCACATGTATATGATGTTCAACAATTAAGGGACTAATCCCTTTGATGTCCGCCATAGTCCAACCAAACGCCTCTCTATTTGATCTCAATACCGATAAAAGTGCATTCTCTTGCTCTGATGCTAGAGAAGCGGATATTATAACCGGTAAGGACTCCTTCTCACCTAAATAAGCATATTTAAGATGAGAAGGTAAAATTTTGAGATCTAATTCGGGCGGAGAAATGATAGAAGGTGGGATTATCGAGTGATTTTTGGATTTACAAAGAAGCTCAGAGCCTATGAAAGATACAGACTCGGGTGGAGAAAAGTCAGGAGTGTAGGACTCAAGTGTAGGAAAAGTGTCCTCACTAAGATCATGTGTAAGATCAAACAGAGATGTGGTAATGTCGTCGAGATCTGTAAAGTAAAGTTTCTCAACTCCACAACTATCGGGAGCGATCTCGTGGACAGAGCACACATCGAGAATATGAGCAGAGGGTTCTGATGGCTGACTTCCAACTTTGTAGATGTTTAGTTCAATGGTCATATTTCCAAATGATAAGTTCATTGAACCATTTCTACAGTTAATAACAGCGTTGGAAGTGGCAAGGAAAGGACGACCCAGAATCACCGGAATTTGGTCCCGGGGGTTTGCTACAGGCTGTGTGTCGAGTACAATGAAGTCTACAGGGAAAACAAATTCCCCGACCTTTATCAACACATCCTCAAGTTCACCCCTTGGTTTGGTGATTGAACGGTCTGCTATTTGGAGAGTGCAGTGAGCAGGTTTCAACTCTCCAATCCCTAGTTGCTCATATACAGAATATGGAAGTAGGTTAACACTTGCGCCAAGGTCTAAAAGAGCACGATTTATGTTTTTACCCCTAATAGAAATCGATATTGTAGGACATCCCGGGTCCTTACGTTTCTTTGGTAGCTGGGGGATAAAAGTAGTGCTAATATTATTAGACATGAAGACCTTCTTTGGCACTTGAGTCTTCCTCTTCCTAGTGCACAAGTCCTTAAGAATTTTCGCATAAGCGGGGACTTGTTGAATCGCATCTAGGAGAGGGATGTTGATGTTAACCTGTTTGAACATTTCCATAATTTTCTCCATATGTGGACTCGTTTTGTTACCCCTTAATCGATTCGGGTAAGGAGCTTTCGCAATAAGCACTGGGTCCATCATAGGAGAAGGAAGATGGGGTAGACGTGATCCTAAAAGAGGAGTGGGGACCGTCTGTGGAGAACTATAAGGGTTGGGCTGAGGTGTCGAGCCTAGTGGGAAATGGAGAATAGGCTCGCGAGAAGGCGGTGGGGTAGAAGAACAAGGATCAAAAGTAGAAGTGTGTGTGTGAGGAAAGGTCTCAGTCTGGGTGTTATTGATAGGATTTTCAATATCATCAATTCCTTCCCCGACATTGTTGTTCAGCACTCTTCCCGATCTCAACGTTTTGACAACATTTATATTGTAATGCCCAGGATTAGGTAGGGGTTGAGAAGGAAGTTTCCCTTTTTCTCTCGCACTCATTTCGGCTTTAAGTCGTGCGATTTCAGCTTCCATCGATCTGATACTCTCAGCTTGGGACGCTGAGCTTTTCTTTATCTCACTGACGGAAGATCTAACCTCAGCCGAAACCTCTATGAAATTTGACAAGAGTGATTTCATGATTTGAGTGAATTGAGAGAATTCGTCAGAACAGGACAACTGCATAGGATTAGACTGTGCAGGAGTGTTGACCTGGTTTTGGAAATTTTGTGACTGGTAGGGGTGCTGAGTGAGTTGAAGTGGTTGATGTTATGGTGGAAGAGCCCTTTGGAAATTATTTTGGCTTGGAACCGTGTTTTGAGATTTTTGTTGGTTCCAAGCAAAATTTTCCTCCAACCCTGATTGTACGTGGAAGAATATGGATCGTTTCTAGGTCTTTGAAATGCGGCATTTGTATGCTCGTGACCTTGAAACGCAGAGTTTAATGGACATTCTTTCGTTAAATAAAACGGATCAGAACAGCAGCCACATACAGTTTTGGGGAGCGACATTGGGTTTAGGGAGGCTGCAGAAAATTTGTGTTCCATAGAGTCGAGCTTCTTTTGCATTGCTGCCATCTCAGCTCGAACACCTATGGACACATCTATTTGGTGTACGCCACCCCTATTCAATGGTTGGGTTCCACTCTCCCACTGTAGTGATTTTTCAGCGAACTCTTCTAAGAATTTCCAAGCTTCCCCATCATCCTTAGTCATAAAAGTACCTTGACACATGTTTTCAAGGTTCTGATTAGTGTTTGGGTTAATGCCCTTATAAATGATTTGGCAAAGATCCCATCTCGGGATGCCGTGATGAGGACATTGAACCAATAGATCCTTGAAACGTTCAAAGCATTTTGAAAATGGTTCAGTAGGGAGCTGGGTAAATTGATTCAGTTCGCTATGGATTCGAGCTGTCTTTTGCATTGGGTAAAATTTCTTAAGGAATGCCGCGACGAATTCTTCCCAATTCGTAATAGAGTGTGCGGTAGTGTTATATAGCCACTTCTCGGCTATATCGCACAAAGTAAATAGAAGAAGTCGTAGACGCATAGCATCCACTGAAAGTTGTGACGTACCCATCATTGCGCATACGTTTTCAAATTTGGTAATGAAAACGTAAGCGTCATCAGTCTCGAGTCCGTGGAATTTGGGTAAAAGGTTGATGTATTGGGGTTTAATTTCAAAATTATCCCCGTTGGCTGGTGGAATGGAAAGACAGGTGGAAAGGGGACCTCATGTAGGATAGCACCTCTCTTGGAGAGAGATGCGGGGTGGATTCTGCGTACCAACGGACGGCGGCAGAGTAGTGGAAAAGAAGTTCGATGGAGACGGATCCATCGATGTGGGTGTGGTGGTGGGTAAAGAAAAGGTAAATGGAGAAATACCAACTTTAGGGTCGATCGGGGAAACGCGGACTTAACGGGCACTAGAATCCCGTGTCCAGCCTATCTTGCACTAAAAAGGGTTAGTACAAGTGGCAGCGTTGACTTTATAATTAGGGGTAATGAATGAATGAATGCGGTGTTTGTTTTGAAAATATGACGGATTTTTGAAAATATGATGCAACACAACAAATGCAACACACAAAACCCTAATTCTATTGGTCGCCTAGGTCAAATCTCTAGACCGCTCCTAACTTCCAAAAGACAAGACGCAGGATAAATCGTCCACTGCCTCTTTGTCTCTCCTGTGGCCAGGTAAGTGCCAGGTAAGTGGGAGGTTCTCCACTACGTAAGTAGTGGGCCTAATTAAGTAACCACTGGCCTTCGACACACTTGCCTTAGACACCACAAGAGAAACGCGGATAAGCAATGAATTAACCACGGCCTTCTTCTGTCCTAAGTGAGCGCGACGGTCCTTAGAGTCATCTCTAGATTTCTTTTAGTTAATTGGGGTAAATGCGGATGCAAATTTTGCGATTTTCGGGGCTTAGGAAGGGTAATGAACTCCACACCTAATCTGGATTTGGTCTTTGCCCCTTAATGTCCGTATTAGTTATGCAAACAACCACAAAAATCAAAACAAGCACAATTTAATTTTGCTTTTTGCGCGGCGCTGCGATTTTTGCAAAGAAGCCTGCACAAAATGTTAATTGGAGCAGACAGAGGAGGAGATAAGAAAGTAAGAAGCTTACAGAGAAAATTTTGTACCGACGGAGCTTCACCAAGGCACGGAACCGCCGCAGGAGGGGGTTAATGCCGCAGAAACGCCGCCGTTGGTACTGTTCACTGTACCAAATTTCAACAGCAGCTTGCTGTTGATTCCTCCGGCTCTCTGGAAATTTCTAAAAAAAAATTCAATTGCACAGCAGCTCCAGATTTTCCTTGCAAAACACCACAACAAATCGTTTAGATTTTGCGCGAATTTTGATTACAAAATTACAATGGAATAAATCTTTCAATTGAAATTTCAATATAAAACGAATTAGCGCGCGATCCCCGGCAACGGCGCCATTTGATTGATTCTTTTTCTCGTTGTCGATTTAGAAAATTAATAGAGAATTCACAACCAAAAAATATTTGACCGCAATCAATAACGGTATCGGATGTAGCGCGTTAGTAAGTGCGGATCGTCCACAGGAATTGTGCGATTCGTTCGTATTTTGATTTGTTCGAATTGAAAATTTAATAGAAAGGAAAAGAAAACATGATTCAAGATTTTTATCGATGAGTTTCAAGTATCACTATTCTTATCAAGAATCAAGAAAATAATAAACATCAAGAATCAAGTATCGATAGAATTCCAATCACTTTAGGATTTCAAGATTTGAAGTAAAGCTCGTAGGAATCGAGTAAATTGTATATTTGATGAAGATTCAATATTTCGATTTCTTATCTATTAACAAATTGATGCTAAATCGATGTAGAATTCATCGAGGATCAAGGATCTTGCGAAGAATTAGGGTTCCTCATCCTATCCTTTGTCCTTTCGATGAATAACATTCACTAGATAGCTTCTTGAAAGTCGAATGATCAATTGTTGATCTCTAGATCGTGCGAAAGGAATCAAGAACACATTCGCATCGATCTAAATCATCGATCAATCGATTTTCAAGAATTTACAATTGTTTTAAGACTTAAGAAAACGTTTAACAATTCATCAACATCATCATTCTACAATTGTTTCGATTCCTCCACGAGCGGAGTTTTATTCAAGCATCATCACAAAGAATATATTCAAGAATTGAAATATAAGCATAATGCTCGAATTGAAATGTAAACAAGTTTAAAGAATCTTCACCTTTATTACATCAACAAGTAGTTACAACTCTCAAGATTTACAAGAGGTAGGAACTTCGCTCGTCGAATCTAGCATCGCTCGACTTCTTGAGTCTTGGATCGCTTCGATCTCGTGCTCCGTTGAAATCCGGTTCCGCTTCTAAAGGATCTTGAAGACTTGCTTGGCTTGCACTCATAGAATATTGAAGTTTCTTGATTTTGGATTGGATTAGGGTTAGGGTTTTGACACAAGCCTTGTCACTAGACATGTGGATGGAAATTGGGGAAGATGAAGAAAGGGAGAGATTAGGGATTGATGAGCTTTTCACCACCAAAGAGCAACCAAAGATTGATTAGCCTTCAACAAGTGAGCCTAGGGGTCTATTTATAGGTTTCCCAAACCCTAGCTTTAGGAATTCAAATTTGAGTTTTCCCTCCAAAAGTTAGTTAGAGGAAAAGGCTTCTAGAAGTAGTTAGTTAGGGGATTAGCTTCTACCCTAAGCTAGGAGGTTAGGGGGAAGGTTCTAGGTCCTTAATAGAGTTTAAGTGAAGCTTGTTAAGGAAGCTAGGGGTGTTTAGTTAGGAACCCTAGGTTTGCTGAACTGGCAGAAGCTTCAGGAGTATTTTGGAACTTGCAATGGCTTTCTGAAGTGTAGGTACAGAGATAAGAGTTATGAAGCAACTTTGAAGTGCTGACGTGGACAAGCCGCCGCGGAACCGCGGCGCAAGGCGGCTCCGGCCGCAGTTCCGCGGCCATGTGGCTGAGATAGGGCTTCATCTTTGCAGTGTTGGCTTCTTCTGTACTTTGATGTATTTTATGATATGTTGAATCTCTGAATTCATTATAGATCATTGCCAGATTCCAATTCCTTGAGTTGGCGTATTTTTTTAGCAGTCTTCGTTTGTAAATTTGACCGATCTTCTGTAATGTCCTGCACAGACTTCGAAACACAAGTTGCGATATATAGGAATGATGCCATGCTATGAAATGCAGTCAATTTCCTTTATAGTGCCGGTTTTAAAGTCTAACACATGCAATCTGATATTTAACGACTGTTTTGCTAATATGTGCTATATGAATGCCGAACACTTCTAGATGAGTGCAAATGATAGGGAAATTGCCGGTTAAAAGATGCAGTATTTTCGACTGATCAGGTATGCAAACTCATTGCAAATTTCAACACTTAAAATTCCCGATAATGTTTTACCCCTAGCGTCCTATGACCTGACGGAGGCCAAACTACCAATAATTCGCTAGTCAAGTTCAGCCCGTCATTTCCTGATTGAATTAAACCCACCCGCACAACCCTTGACGGAGGCCAAACTACGCCGTACGAATACCCTAATCCAATCGCATCGTATGCTGGCAGATAAGCACCAGTTAGCTACCGTACACTACGCCTTGACGGAGGCTAAACTACCGCAGCACGAATACTAAGTAGTACTTATCTGAAATGACGGAGGGCTACGCAGGTTTTTAAGAAAACCCTTTACGTAATGAACTTGATATTATCGTAGAATCAAATGTTTTAAAATGGAGTGTTTTGAGGCTTTTGCTAGTTTTGCTAAAGAGGTAACTCCCGGTGAAGGGATCTCGGCTCTTTCCTTGTCGAATGAGGTGCAGGATATTCACAATACCACTATGCAAAGCAAGAACTAGAAAAACAATCAAAAGACAAAACTGAGGGTTGTAGCATCTTCCAGTTAGTGCTAAAGTGATCACTCCCGGTGAAGGGATCTCGGCTCTTTCCTTATCAAATAAGGTGCTGGATATTCTACAAGGAATACCGTTATGCAAAGCAACAACTAGAGCTACCTGCTTTTGAAAATTCGATTCCACAACATCTTTAGATTTCTTTTATTTCATTAATCTCATTAATGAAGTCCCATCATTTTAAGTTACCTAAACATCGCAGATAAATACAACGTACGCTTATGCCATCCGCATTCACCTCGATGTCCCGTCATCCACCGTTTTAGGTAACTAACGGCAGTGCGGGGCAGTGCTAGCACGGGTTTAAAACATAAGCAACGTCTATATAATATATCATATATACTATATACAGTATCTATCTCAACATATCAAATGATCACATCACAGATATCGCAGCAGAAAACAACATATGAAATATTGGATATACTAGGATTTCCAGGTTTTATATTAAGCCTGTATAAAACACGGATTCTACGGTCTTGATGAATAGCCAATCCCACACCCCTAGACCCCTACGAGAGCGGCAAGCAACCCTACCAATTCTGGAGTTAGGAGACTCGGTCTCGACTCCTCGAGATGGTCTCCCACTGGACCCTAGAACCCGGTTACTTGTGCTCCCCACCTTGGGTCTATCCTAATGCGGAAAAGTAAATAATATACAATGGTGACATCATCCTCAACCCGGAAGTGCCCTAATAAAAGAATATTACATACAATGAATTTTACATGAATGAAAATAAAAAACTCTCATCTCACATAAAACCCCCGGCTATTCAAACACTACGATCCAATATAACATATCCAGCAACACATAACATCGCATGTCATCAACGTAAGTAAATATGCGTATCCTAATTGTCGTTGATGTATAGCAACGAAACTGGCGATATACCACATATTACACTTACGGTCGTAGAAAAGAAAGTGAAAACTACAACAGTTGGAATCCACAACCAACTTAGACATCATAAACGTGTAATATCTCATATTCCGGATTTCATGCCTAACAATATGAATTCCTTAGACATCACATGCCTAGCAATTATAAACCCCGCATTTTAGTCTCGATATTAAAAACACTTTTCAATAACAAGTCGGGCAATTCAACAAGATTCCTGATATCCCGGTCGAATGCTCGTCGGAAACTTTAGTAGACGGCCGCACCCCCCGATACCAACGACGAAGTGCACTTAGGCGGAACACCGCGGCCGCGAGCATCCGGACGGATGCTTTTGGCAACGGAGATCTCCTGCAGTCACTTGGTCGGGGTTATGGGGCGTGGCTATCTAGTAATGTTACCCGGCGAGTATCCGCATACACAACGTGATTGCGACGGACTTTTGATCGCATCAAAATCCCGTGGCAACCAATCAAATGAGACTAAATTGCTAGATTTATAAAATTCAAATATTGTGGATTCCAAGTATTGTATCCCATCACAAATATCCGGACGACGTTAAACTTTTCGATTGAATAATCAAAGTCCCACAATTTCCCGAAAGCTCAACACTTGAGCAAAGTTAAAGTACCTAAAATGTGCCACGGTACCTATGATCCAGCCATAGAAGGGCCAAACCAACGCCTCACCTATGACACCGCGGAACTACGGCAAACCCTAGGGTTCGATCGCGGTTCCGAGGGCATAGGATCGAGTTAAGGTTTTTGTTCTTCTAGAGGGTCCATAGAGTTACTTACACGATTTTCCGAATACCCTTAACTTAGAAAAATTGGTTTTTGATATTCGATTGAACTCTTTAACTTCATCTAGATAAGATGTGAAAACCCAAAAACTATGTTAAATTACGAATACGAAATACTCCGAGTTGTCAATACAATAAGACTGCATCATATGCAATTCTAGAAAAATCAAACAACACCTGAAACACCAAACCCCAGAGCACAGAATATGAATAAAATTTGATACCAAACAGCCTTACTAGGGCCGGCCTGCTCGGCCGAAACCCCCATCTTTTCGGCCAAAATCCGAGCATATGGTCCCAAATTTCTTCCATGTTCTTATAATTTCTCAAATATCATTCTGCACTTGTTTAAATAATTTTTTGAGGTCATTTAAAAATCGACAGAAACTGGGGTTCGACATTGCAAGTTTCGGAGTAATTTCGGTTTCGTAATCTAACACACATCGTCTAATACTCTAGCCCGGCTCTGATACCACTATTGGTCAGGCAGCCACACCATCCAATAGGGTTGCCGTGGCACCAACGGGTTCCTCAGAAACTACGTTTTACGCATTCCCCCTCGTGAGGACTACAACCCGCCGGAACACCTTCCGGTCTCGGAACACCGTGGGGGTAAGAGCCTATGCTTCGCCACACTGTCACACAGTGAGAACCCCCCATAGGTCGACATCCAATGCCTAGTAGCGCTGATACCACTGTTGGGGTTCCTTAGCATCCTACTGGGTTTCCACAGCAAGCACCAAGCCAATTTAAAATTTTCTAAGGTGCTAATGAACCATAACCAAGGATCAAGCTAAAGTAAATAGACAAACTATAACATGTAATCAACCATTACAAGTAATGAGCAAGGAATACAGCCTTTGTAGACCGGTCCTTCACTTCTAAAGCTCCGTTTTGAAGTCCCTTCGCTGCGATCATGAATCTCCCGATACTCTAGTATGGGTTCCCTTGGAGAAATAAACGATCTTGCTCGTAGTCTTCGAGGCCGAAGATGATCCACGTCGAGAAGACCTAAACTCAAGCTACCCCCTTTACTAGGTCAAGAACTTTGTGAAGAGAACACCCTTTACTACCTAAGCAAGTGTATAGGATGATGAAATAGGAAGTGGGCTCACTTTAGATTTTATTTTCTCACTTGATTTTGTCATCTCTTTTGAAGCTAGAAAGCAAAAGGAAGAAGATGAAGAAGAATAGCTTAAGAATAATCAAGTGAATGAATTATCAAATCTATTTGCAACCATGGGTGAGTTAGTGTCATATACTAACCATTGTAGAGACATAACCATGGTTAAGTCTAATGGTTTGGTTTAAAAATATCTTAAGTAAAACAAAGTGTGTGGACTTGGTCAATGGTAATCCAAGCTTCATGACGCTTCATGCCATGACAAATAAAGCCACCGTTTTGAATTTACTTAAAATAAATAAAACCTCACAATTATAATTAAGCATGGTGTAAGTCATACACACACCCATGTTTGCATGTATCATCAAGCATGATACAATCATGTACACAAACATATATCACATGTACACTATGTGCACATCAAGTGAGAAAACAATCTTATGTGAGCCTATACTAGTTAATGTAAAGTAATATATCAAATATATAATTATACATTGAATCATTAAATCAACACTTGATTTAATGATCCGGTCATATCACATATAACCGACTAACATTATGTGTATCAATTTATCGAATCAACACTTGATTCGATAACCCGGCTATATCGCATATAACCGACCGATGATACAAATCGCGAGAATAGAATATGGTATCACATACTCGTATTAATCTCGGTCCCGCACATATCACATATGTGCTCCTACTTCATTTCGCTTGAGCCAGGAAACCTCTGTGTAGGACTCTAAAGACTCGTCAATACGCCGGCAGTAGGTGATGATCATATCAAACACCCACAAGCCGCAAGAGGCGTGCTAAGCGTAACGGCCACCCGGGTATTGAGCGATCAGAAGATCAACAAGGAAGCCCGTTTATACTCCTGCGAATCCAATCAGTAACACTACCATTACAGTCCGGTCTCTTCGTCTGATATGTCGCATATCTCGCCTAAGGGTGGTAAACGTCTGACCCCAGTAGCTTGATAAGTCATGCCGATGTAAGGTCCATAATGGTCAAGAAACCACTGATAACTCTTACCAGTAAATCTCAGCAACCCTGGCCAGGGATTTCCAGTTATGGCCAATCGAGCATAGCGCAACATCGACCCCCAATACCGTGAGAGACGAATCCCCTCCTATCGCTCATTGCCTCCATGTGACTCGGGACTGTACCCAAAAACCACTTGTTTGCACGACTTAGTAGAGCTGTGGTAGGGTGGAAATCAAAGCACAGTGGAAGACACACAAGACTCTATGACGATCTCGGGTCGACAGACTAACCTGTACCAGTGTCACCAGAGAACTGTTATCTGACGTGAGGTATAATACCATCTAGGAGTTCTCGGCGAGTTCGTCCAGTGTACCCAGTCTCCACTGAGCACCTTTATAGCATCTCTGATGTCAAACACCAATGGATATGGGATCATCCTGTTAGTGTATATGCCCTAGAGGCCATTACTGTATCATACTAGTTTGTATATTACTTAATGGAAGCTTGGGATATTCACAGTTGTATATACAATCTTGCTCGAAATGGTAGTATGCTACTTGGTTTGTCTCTGCTTTAATATGTGCATGTGTTTCTTTTAGCATATTGCTGGTATACATATTAGTAGAGCCCTTAGGATCCTTGCTTGATTACCAGCGTTGTGATGGCGCTCGCACTCGTGGGAGCTGGGTAATCTATAAGCACATCCTTATACAGGTCCCTGGTCGTTGGACTATCGAGACAGGGCATCGATACTCCGGAGTAGACTAGCGTATGCGCTTCTCATCCCAGTGTGGGAGACGGTCTGTCCCACAGCCGTTAGTACGTCGTACTTGGGATAGTATGCGGGTGCTCGTTAGGTTACGAGTACACTGGACAGGACTCATCGGGAACTGTTGGTTGGTAATATACCTATCGTCAGTTATCAGTTCCCAGGTGACATGAGTACAGCTTAGTCCGCTGACTTGACACTGTCACTTCGCCTCGAGTGTGTTCCCACTGCGCTTTGATTACTACCCTACCACGGCTCAAAGGAGTCGTGCAAACAGGTAGTTTTTGGGTGCAGTCCCGAAGCACTTGGAGGCAGTGACGGTTAGACAGGATTCGTCTCTCCCGGTATTGGGGGTTGACATCGCGCTGTGTCCAGGAGAGCCATTACACGAGTAGTCCCTGGCCAGGGCAAGCGAGATATACTGGTAGGCTTCCAGTGTTATCTCAGGGTGTTCTGGGCTACACTCCGACACGACTTGTACCGCTATTAGGGGACTGACGTTCACCGCCCCCTAGGCCCTTCATGCGATGTATCAGACGAACAGACCGGACTGTACGGAGACTGTCACATACAGGCTCAGTAGGAGTGCAGATGGGGTTCACCTCGTCAGTCTTCTTATCGACATCTACCTGGGGACCGTTACGTACAGCTAGTGCCGCTTGCGGTCTGTGGTTAAACCCACTGCCAGCGTAGTGTCGAATCTTTAGAGTCCTACACAGAGAGCTATTCGCCTTTAGGCAAAATGAGTAGAGGTCGCATGGTTTTGCGACAGGGTTCGTTCGCATCCGCGCACTTGTGCACGTTTACTGTCCGGACAGTTTATACTAGCGGGCTTTGGTTTAAGCCGGATCCTAGTATATGATTTGAGATTGGTTTTTCTCAGTGTATTCGTGTTCCTCGGATCACGAATGCGGGTGCGTATGCACAGTTGCTTGGGATTGAGGGAGAGGACCTTGTTTATGGTTAATGACTATTGTCATTTTATTAACCCTATTGCTTTTGTGTGTATTATTGTTAATTGATAATTAGCTTAATTATTGTGCATGGTTGTTGTTGTTGACCATTTGACTTCATTGACTTGTTGACCAAGTTGACAACTTGACCATAATCATTTCATTTGGAAGATGCTCTTTGATCCTTGCAATTTGCATTAATATTGAAATGATAATGGTCACATCTTGATTAAACCATGACAATTTTCTAGCTAATTATTGAATTAAAATATTACACACATATTAGTGAGAATGACTCACTAATAATTCATTCTCTCATATCATTTTTCTCTCTTGTTCATCCTCTCCCTCAAGCTCTTTCCCTCTCATGTGTTGAGAAACAAAAAGCTTAAGAAAAACCTTCACTTGATCTTCTCTACTCTCTTCTAGAGTTCAAGTCTTAGCATTTCTTGCACTCTAGTTACTCCTAGCTTGGAGTTGAAGCTAAAGGTCGAGGCTTTCGGGTGGATCCTTCTTTGACGGGAGAAGACAAGTAAGGTGACCTCTTTCTACCATTCCAAGGAGCAAGGAGAGAAGGACTTTGAGCTCAAGGTATAACCTTTCCATCACTTAGCTAGTTACTAGTTAGGGTTAGCTTGTTTTTGATTAGCAAAGATCCTTAAAGCTTGGTCCATGTTGCCTATAGTTGATAAAAATCCATTTTTTATTATGTTTTCCGCCTCCCCGTAAGCACCGGGGTGGGCAACGTGGACTTACAGTGGTATCAGAGCCTAACTAAACATAAACTAGCTAAGTAGTAAAGTGTAACGAAGTTTCGAAACCGGAAAATCGAAAAACCAAACTCGCAAAACCCTAAGTTTCTGTTAATTTTTTTTCTGGTCAAAATAAAATTTGTTATACACCAAAAATTATCTCAGGGTTTTGTGTAGAAAACCACCAAAGACGAACCAGAGAGGCGATCAAAGGGCCGCGGATCCGCGGCAATAGGAAGCTCTTGCCGCGGAACCGCCGCCGTCTGGTCCCCTCTCTGCTTCGATTTTGGTGCAGTGTGTTTCTGTGTTGGTTTTGGGATTTTTAGGATATGTTATATGTGCCCAGATTTTCCAGAACTAAAATTTACTTTTGGGGGCCTATAAATCCGTATTTTTCCGGAACTTCACTACACTTTAACTATATCGGTTATATCTGTGATGCTTGCATGTATTGAACGTCGGCTAATCGCTATAAGTCGATTAGTCGGGGTTATACATCTCTGTGATCTGTGATTGTTATTGATTTGTGGATATGAATGGATTGGATTGTCGCGGGTGAATGGCCGGGGTGGATGTGAGATGAGCGTTATTTTTCTTTCATTCATTTGTAACATGTAAATTGATGTAATAATATTATTTGTATGGCCGCACAACCGGGTCGCGGTTGTAGCCGTCATTGTATAATTCTTTTTACTGTTTTTGCTCCTAGGATAGATCCATGGAGGGGGTGCACAAACTACCGGGTATCTCGAAGTGCCGAGTGGCCTACTCACGGTGGTGAGGGAGGTTGCTTCGCTTCGGGTGCTTGGCGGGTAGTTTGCCGCACCCGTAGGGGTCTTGGGTGGGGTATTGGCTATTCACCGCGACCGTGTAATCCGCTTTACGTTGCAGGCTCGAACGCATTGCGGATTCCTAGTATATCCAATGTATTCATCTGTGATCTGTAATGTCTATCATTGCTATATATTTATATATAATAACTATTTAGGCGTTGCTTATGTTTTACAGCCGCGCTAGCCCAGCCCCCGCTCTGTCGTTAGTTAAGTAACCTAACGGGTGATGACGGGGCCCCGTGGCGAATGCGAATGGCATAAGCGTACGTCATATTTTAGTTGTTTTCTGCAATGGTAGGATTAAATGATGGAACGCATTAAAAGAACTAATGCAAGAAATAAACCAAGTAAAAGTCGATTGGAACACTTTGAAAACCACTCGGTTCTTTTCAAAACTAAACTTTTAAACGCGGAGCTTGAACCACTCCTTTTAAAAGCTATCTCGTTCCATCGATTATATCAAGTTCACTACGTTCACGGTTTCGCCAAAACCATCCGTAGCCCTCCATCATTTCGGTTAAATATTCGGTAGTATTCAAGCTATGTATTTTGACCTCACGCCAAGGCATAGTGATTGGTAGCTGCCGGATATTTATCCGTTGCATAGATAGAATGCGTTGATTTGAGACAGTCGTACTGCCGTTTTGGCCTAAGACAAAGGGTAGGTACGGGTGGGTTCAAATTAACCAGGATAATGATGGGAAGAACTTGACATGTGACTTATGACATTTTGACCTCACGCCAAGGTCATAAGAGCATGGGGCAAAAATCCACATCGGGAGTTTCATAAGTACTGAAACTTGCTAGCGTTGCATACCATTTGGAGTGTGATAATTCTGGTAGGATTCCTTCGGTTTTATCACGCGATGATATTTGGATCCCGATCCTACTGTGAGTATATGCTACTCCTCGGGAAAACTCTCACTTAACGATCAATGCTATAAACCTAGTAGGTGCCTAGAAAGGTGTTAGCGGGGCTACGCCCACAGGGAAAAGAGGTTACTTAATTAAGGAACTTCGCGAAAGCGTTGGAAAACCTCCCACGAAGTACCGACACTGGCCTGGATGAACGGTTAAGCAAGTATTGTACGGTGAGAATGATCCCGGCTGATCCTTTTCTTTATGGTTTGAGAAGGGATTCGAGAAACAGTGGGAGCCATCCAGTTTAGACAAATTAAAAACCACTCTAAACTTGCAAGAGCATCATGCTAAAGTGTTTCTTTTCTCTCTCCTAATTGCAGCGACCATTCAACATGACCGGACTTAAGTTACTGTTAGATAAAAATATATTGACAGGGCCAAACTACAAAGATTGGCTCAGGAATGTCAAGATGGCTATCACTTATAACAAGCTGGGGTATATACTTACCACCAAAGCTCCCCCTGTCCCAGGTCCCACCTCCAGCGTCGCGGATGTAGAAATCCGTAAGACATGGGAGATAGATTGCGCGAGGGCCAGATGCCTCGTACTAGCCTCGATGGACAACGAACATCAGAGGAGGCACGAGAATATGGACCTAGAGTCCATATTTCTCCATACAAAAGAACTGTATGGAGAGCAGTCTCGTATCGCTAGATACGAAGGTCGAAGAAGCTTTTTTCGGCAAGGTTGGCCGTCGGATCATCGGTAGCGGACCACGTGCTTAAGATGATCGGCTACATAAAGGAGCTCGCGGACCTGGGGACCACGTTGGAGAATGAACTCTATACCGATTTGATTCTCCAGTCCCTTCCTTCCACTTACGCCCAGTTCATTCTTAACTTCAACATGCAAGGAAAGGAGGTTGAACTTGCCGAACTTCTGAACATGTTGAGGACTGCTGAGGGCACCCTACAGAAGGGTAGGGAGACATCCACTTTGTTTGTAGGAGGATCTTCCTCTTCTAGGTCCAGGGCGAAAGCCAAGGGCAAGAAGAAGAAAGCCCCCGCCAAACCAAGAGGCGGTGTCGGTAAAGTGGATACGAAGGGAAAGGGTAAAGCAACAAAAGTAGCGGGGAAGCTAGTGGGGAAGGAAGAATGCTTCTATTGTCACAAAAGTGGTCACTGGAAACAGGATTGCAAGGCTTGGAAAGCCAGAACACAGGATTTGAAGCGAGTTGCAGCTTCAGCTTCAGGTGTGTATGTTATTGAAAACTGTCTATCAATAAACTCTACATCCTGGGTATTGGATACCGGATCAGGATCTCATATCTGTAATTCTTTGCAGGCGTTGAGAAAGCGTAGAGTTTTGAAGGCAGGTGACATGACCCTCAGAGTTGCGAACGGTGCTAGCATGGATGCTGAGGCCGTGGGGGACTATCACCTGGGATTATCAGATGGACACTTTTTGGTTTTGCGTAGTTGTTATTATGTACCAAATGCAACCTGTAATATCATTTCTGTATCTTTATTATCTAAAGAAGGTTATGAATTTGCATTTGTAAGTAATGTAGTGAACATTCACCTTAATCAAGTTTTGATTGGGTCAGGTACATTGAACAACGGTATATACGTTTTAAACCAACCACAGATTTTCAATATCCAGAATACACACAAAAGAAAGTCTCCAGAAATTAATAAAACTTTCTTATGGCATTGTAGACTGGGTCACATCAATGAGAGAAGATTGACTAAGTTACATACTGAAGGATATTTGGATCCGTTCGAATATCAATCGTATGCAACTTGTCAATCCTGTCTCAAAGGAAAGATGACAAAGGCTCCGTTTTCTAGACACGGAGAAAGAGCGAGCGAGCTCTTGGGACTCGTACACAGCGACGTGTGCGGTCCAATGTCTACACATGCGCGAAGCGGTTTTTCTTACTTCATTACTTTTACGGATGATTTCTCAAGATTCGGACATGTCTTCTTAATGAAGCATAAATCCGAAGCTTTTGATAAGTTCCAGGAATATAAGAATGAAGTAGAAAAACAAACAGGCAAAAGTATCAAGATCCTAAGATCGGATCGAGGAGGAGAATACTTAAGTGCCGAATTCCTGAATTACTTAAAAGAGAATGGAATTCTCTCTCAGCTTACTCCTCCATACACTCCGCAACATAACGGTGTATCGGAGAGACGGAACCGAACCCTATTGGATATGGTACGGTCCATGATGAGTAACGCTGAGTTACCGCGATCGTTCTGGGGATATGCGCTAGAAACAGCTGCATATCTTTTGAACCGTGTTCCCATTAAGACTGTGCCTACTACACCATATGAGTTATGGAGTGGGAAGAAACCCTATCTTCAATACTTGAAGATTTGGGGATGTCCAGCTTATGTCAAAAAGCAGCATACGGACAAGCTCGAGGCACGCTCAGTACTGTGCAAGTTTGTGGGATACCCAAAGAACTCCAGGGGGTATCTTTTCTATTACGCAGAGGAACAAAAAGTTCTTGTTTCTCGTAATGCCCATTTTCTGGAACATCAGTTTTTAGAAAAAGAAATAAGTGGGAGCGCAATAGAACTGGAAGAAATTCCAGAACCACAAACTATTACTGAAAGCTTAGTAGAACCAGAAGGTTCAAAAGAACAGGACATTCCAACGCCACTCCGCAGGAGTAGTAGGCAGTCTTATCCGCCCGAGAGGTACTACGGTTTTCTCATTGACGGGGATAGAGAGGACTGCATCATAGATTGTGATGAGCCTACTAGCTTCCAGCAAGCCATTCAGAGCGTCGACTCGGTCAAATGGTTGGATGCAATGCGGACCGAGATGGAGTCCATGTACACCAACAAAGTATGGACGTTGGACGTTGCTCCAGACGGGGTAAAACCCGTAGGATGCAAGTGGATCTTCAAAAGGAAGATTGGTGTAGATGGACAGGTTGAGACCTATAAAGCTAGACTGGTAGCAAAGGGTTTTTGTCAGCGACCTGGTTTGGACTATGACGAAACCTTTTCTTCAGTAGCTATGCTGAAATCCATTCGGATCCTTCTTGCCATCGCTGCTTTCCACGATTATGAGATTTGGCAGATGGACGTAAAGACAGCTTTTCTAAATGGTCATTTAGAGGAGTGTGTCTATATGGACCAGCCAGAGGGTTGCATTCAGGCTGGGAGCAGCAGAAAGGTGTGCAAGTTGCTCAAGTCCATTTATGGACTCAAGCAGGCATCGCGGAGTTGGAACATCTGTTTTGATGAGACGGTCAAAGAATTTGGCTTTATCAAAAATCCAGATGAACCATGCATCTATTGTAGATTTGTAGAGAGAACTGTAGTATTCCTCGTTTTATACGTGGATGACATTCTCTTAATAGGAAATGACATTCCTATGCTACAATCTGTCAAGGGGTTCTTGTCACACAGGTTCTCCATGAAAGACCTGGGTGATGCCTCATACATTCTGGGTATCCGGATCTACCGTGACAGATCCAAGAGGATATTAGGACTCTCACAGTCCAGGTACATCGACACCATACTGAAGAGATTCAGTATGGAAGATTCCAAGCGCGGTAATCTACCGGCTTGTCACGGGATCACCCTCTCCAAAGAGATGTCTCCCAAGACTGATTTGGAGAGGGATCGCATGTCTATTATACCCTACGCTTCTGCGGTAGGCTCTATAATATATGCGATGTTGTGTACCAGACCGGATGTGGCTTATGCACTGAGTGTGGTAAGTAGGTATCAGTCAAACCCTGGGGAGAAACATTGGATAGCAGTAAAGAACATTCTCAAGTACCTGAGAAGGACTAAGGAGATGTTCTTGGTGTATGGCGGAAAAGACCTGCAGATTGAGGCCTTTGCTGACTCCGGCTTCCAGAGTGACAAGGATGATTCCAAGTCCATGTCGGGTTTTGTCTTTACCCTCAATGGAGAGGCGGTGTGTTGGAAGAGCTCCAAACAGGAAACCGTTGCTGACTCGACTATGGAAGCGGAATACATCGCTGCATCTGATGCCGCGAAAGAAGCTGTCTGGATGAGGAAGTTCTTGAAAGAACTTCAGGTGGTTTCGTCCATTGTTGACCCAATACCTCTGTATTGCGACAACAACGGGGCTATAGCTTTAGCGAAGGAACCCAGGTCCCATCAGAAATCCAGACACATCTTAAGGCGGTATCACCTGATCAGGGAGATTGTGGATCGCCAGGAGATCGAGGTCCGGAGAGTTGCATCAGAGGATAACACAGCAGATCCATTCACCAAGGCCTTGCCCCAGACTCAGTTCGAGCGGATGATCGAGATGATAGATCTTCGATACGCCAGTACATGGCCTTAGTGCATGTGGGAGATTGTTAGTGTATATGCCCTAGAGGCCATTACTGTATCATACTAGTTTGTATATTACTTAATGGAAGCTTGGGATATTCACAGTTGTATATACAATCTTGCTCGAAATGGTAGTATGCTACTTGGTTTGTCTCTGCTTTAATATGTGCATGTGTTTCTTTTAGCATATTGCTGGTATACATATTAGTAGAGCCCTTAGGATCCTTGCTTGATTACCAGCGTTGTGATGGCGCTCGCACTCGTGGGAGCTGGGTAATCTATAAGCACATCCTTATACAGGTCCCTGGTCGTTGGACTATCGAGACAGGGCATCGATACTCCGGAGTAGACTAGCGTATGCGCTTCTCATCCCAGTGTGGGAGACGGTCTGTCCCACAGCCGTTAGTACGTCGTACTTGGGATAGTATGCGGGTGCTCGTTAGGTTACGAGTACACTGGACATGACTCGTCGGGAACTGTTGGTTGGTAATATACCTATCGTCAGTTATCAGTTTCCAGGTGACATGAGTACAGCTTAGTCCGCTGACTTGACACTGTCACTTCTCCTCAAGTGTGTTCCCACTGCGCTTTGATTACTACCCTACCACGGCTCAAAGGAGTCGTGCAAACAGGTAGTTTTTGGGTGCAGTCCCGAAGCACTTGGAGGCAGTGACGGTTAGACAGGATTCGTCTCTCCCGGTATGGGGGTTGACATCGCGCTGTGTCCAGGAGAGCCATTACACGAGTAGTCCCTGGCCAGGGCAAGCGAGATATACTGGTAGGCTTCCAGTGTTATCTCAGAGTGTTCTGGGCTACACTCCGACACGACTTGTACCGCTATTAGGGGACTGACGTTCACCGTCCCTCTAGGCCCGCCATGCGATGTATCAGACGAACAGACCGGACTGTACGGAGACTGTCACATACAGGCTCAGTAGGAGTGCAGATGGGGTTCACCTCGTCAGTCTTCTTATCGACATCTACCTGGGGACCGTTACGTACTGCTAGTGCCGCTTGCGGTCTGTGGTTAAACCCACTGCCAGCGTAGTGTCGAGTCTTTAAAGTCCCACACAGAGAGCTATTCGCCTTTAGGCAAAATGAGTAGAGGTCGCATGGTTTTGCGACAGGGTTCGTTCGCATCCGCGCACTTGTGCACGTTTGCTGTCCGGACAGTTTATACTAGCGGGCTTTGGTTTAAGCCGGATCCTAGTATATGATTTGAGATTGGTTTTTCTCAGTGTATTCGTGTTCCTCGGATCACGAATGCGAGTGCGTATGCACAGTTGCTTGGGATTGAGGGAGAGGACCTTGTTTAGGGTTAATGACTATTGTCATTTTATTAACCCTATTGCTTTTGTGTGTATTATTGTTAATTGATAATTAGCTTAATTATTGTGCATGGTTGTTGTTGTTGACCATTTGACTTCATTGACTTGTTGACCAAGTTGACAACTTGACCATAATCATTTCATTTGGAAGATGCTCTTTGATCCTTGCAATTTGCATTAATATTGAAATGATAATGGTCACATCTTGATTAAACCATGACAATTTTCTAGCTAATTATTGAATTAAAATATTACACACATATTAGTGAGAATGACTCACTAATAATTCATTCTCTCATATCATTTCTCTCTCTTGTTCATCCTCTCCCTCAAGCTCTCTCCCTCTCATGTGTTGAGAAACAAAAAGCTTGAGAAAAACCTTCACTTGATCTTCTCTACTCTCTTCTAGGGTTCAAGTCTTAGCATTTCTTGCACTCTAGTTACTCCTAGCTTGGAGTTGAAGCTAAAGGTCGAGGCTTTCGGGTGGATCCTTCTTTGACAGGAGAAGACAAGCAAGGTGACCTCTTTCTACCATTCCAAGGAGCAAGGAGAGAAGGGCTTTGAGCTCAAGGTATAACCTTTCCATCACTTAGCTAGTTACTAGTTAGGGTTAGCTTGTTTTTGTTTAGCAAAGATCCTTAAAGCTTGGTCCATGTTGCCTATAGTTGATAAAAATCCATTTTTTATTATGTTTTCCGCCTCCCCGTAAGCACCGGGGTGGGCAACGTGGACTTACACATCCATCGCCCATCTACATGGGTCGAGAAGGTATATACTAGTCTACACTGGTATATCGATGCCCCGTCTCGATACACCCACGACTAAGGACACTAAAGGATGTACTCATGGACTACCTTTGTCCCACTAGTATGATCTACATCATATTCTAGGTATTCAAGTACACATCCTAAGGGCTTTACCAACATGTAACAGAGAGACAATCAGTATACATGTTAAGATAAAGAGAAACCAGATAGCATACTATCATGTCGAGCAAGAAAGTCCTCCCTATATATGTCCAAGCATCCACTAAAATATACATTTCATGTAGAGTATTGGCCTTTAGGGCATACATATAACTAACACTGTGGACGTGCACGGATATGCGCAAGCTGTCCCCCGGTCGGAGTGAACTCGAACTGCACTCGGCTGTCGCATAGAATCTGGCAATCTGCCGACGACTGCCTCAGAACTGCGCTCAAACAGGATAAACTATCTCCGGGCCTCCGAATCAAAGCATCTGTCACTACGTTCGCCTTGCCCGGATGATACAAAATCTCGCAATCGTAGTCCTTCACTAGTTCCATCCAACGGCGTTGTCTCAGATTCAGGTCTCGCTGCTGAAATATGTATTTCGAGCTCTTGTGGTCCGTGAATATCTGGCACGACTCGCCGTATAGGTAATGTCTCCAGATCTTGAGTGCAAATACCACTGCAGCCATCTCTAAATCGTGAGTCGGGTAGTTCTATTCGTGTTTCTTCAGCTGCCGAGAAGCATAAGCGATAACCCTGCCGTGCTGCATCAATACACACCCTAGCCCCACTCGAGAAGGGTCACAATAAACCACAAATCCGTCCTATCCCGAAGGCAATGATAACACTGGCACCGTAGTCAAACGAGTCTGCAACTGCTGAAAGCTATGCTCGCACGCCTCCGTCCAAATAAAAGGGACTCCCTTCCGTGTCAACCCGGTCAACGGTGCAGCGATACGGGAGAAGTCCTGAACGAATCGTCTGCAGGGTTACCCAAGACGGTAGCAAGGTTTCGGAAGGAATCGTCCATGCCAAATTCAAAAAATTGCTGTTTTAGCTAACCCTAACCATGAATCGTAAACTAGAAATCGACGGAAAATGAAATGCAAACACTTTGCAATAAGAAGTGAGCAAGGAATACAACCTTTGTAGACCGGTCCTTCACTTCAATAGCTCTATGTAGTAGTCGCTTCGCTGCGATCGTGAACTCCGGACTCTAGAGAGGCTCCACAAGAAGAACGAACATGCTTGCTTCGATGTCTTCGAGGCCGAAGATGATCTACGTCGAGGAGACACTAACCCAAGCTTTTTCTTCACTAGGTCAAGAACTTTGTGAAGAGAACACCCTATACTAAATGGCAAGTCGTATAGGATGATGAAGTAGGAAGTTTGCTCACTTTAGATTTCATTTTCTCACTCATTTTCACACATCTCCATTGAAGCTAGAAAAGCTTGAGGAAGAAGAAGAAGAAAAATATCTCATATGAAAATGATTCATCCAAATGAATTATTGCAACCATGGGTGAGTTAAGCCCTCATGCCTAACTCATGTAGAGAATTAACCAAGGTGTAAGGTTAAGGGTTGGGTTAACTATTATCCTAAGGAATGACAAAAGAGTAGACTTTGTCGATATTTCTACAAGCTTATTCCAAGCTTGACAACATTGACCAAGTCTTTCTCTCTTTTGTTAAATCTTAAGAAATAAAAAAAACCCTAATTTAACCCTAGCATGGTATAAGTCTCATACACCCATCTTGCATGTATCATCAAGCATGACACAATACATGTACACAAATATACATATCACATATATACAATGTGCACATCAAGTGAGAAAAGAAATCATAAGTGAGCTAATACTAGTTAATGTAATGTAATATATCAAATATATAATTATACATTAGATTATCAAATCAACTCTTGATTTAATAATCCGGCTATATCGCATATAACTGACTAATATCATGTGTAACAACTTATCGAATCAACACTTGATCCAATAACCTGGCTATATCGCATACAACCGATCAATGTCACGAATCGCGAGAATAGAATACGGTATCTCATATCATATCAATCTTGGTCCCGCACATATCACATATGTGCTCCTACTCCGTTTCGCTTGAGCCAGGAAACCCCTGTGTAGGACTCTAAAAACTCGTCAATACGCCGGCAGCAGGTGATGATCATATCAAACACCCACAAGCCGCAAGCGGTCTTCTAAACGTAACGGCCACCCGGTTATTGAGTGATCAGAAGATGAACAAGCAGGCCTGCTCGTACTCTTGCGAATCCAATCAGTAACACTACCGTACAGTCCGGTCTCTTCTTCTGATATGTTGCATATCTCGTCTAGGGGTGGTAAACGTCAGACCCCATTAACTCGATAAGTCGTGTCGATATGAGGCTCATAACGGGTCGACAAACTATTGATAACACATACCAGTATATTTCTGATGCAGCCTTGGCCAAGGCCTTCCTGTTATAGCCAATCGAGCATAGCGCAACATCAACTCCCTATACCGGGAGAGACGAAACCCCTCCTATCGCTCATTTTCTCCATGTAACTCGGGACTGTACCCAAAAGCCACCGTTTTGCACGTTCTCTTGAACGTGGTAAGGTGGAAATCAAAGCACAGTGGGAATCACACAAGACTCTATGACGATCTCGGGTCTACAGACTAACATGTACCAGTGTCACCAGAGAACTGCCATCTGACGATAGGTATAATACCATCTGGGAGTTCTCGGTGAGTCCGTCCAGTGTACCCAGTCTCCACTGAGCACCCGTATACTGTCTCTGATGTCAAACACCAATGGATATGGGATCATCCATCACCCATCTACATGGGTCGAGAAGCTATACGCTAGTCTACTCTGGTATATCGATGCCCTGTCTCGATACACCCACGACTAGGAACATTTGAAGGATGTACTTAGTGACTACTCTGTCCCCACTAGTATGATCTGCATCATAGTCCTGGTAGTCAAGTACTCATTCTAAGGGCTTTATCAACATGTAACATAGAGACAATCAGAGTACATGTTAAGATAAAAAGCAACCAGATAGCATACTATCATGTCGAGCAAGAAAGTCCTCCATATATATGTCCAAGCATCTAGTACAATATACATCGTATGTACAGTAATGGCCTCTAGGGCATACATATCACTAACAATCTCCCACTTGCACTAGGGCCATCTGTTGTAGTATCTCATACCCAACAAGCAGCAGTGGTTGAAGTATCTCATACTCAACCATCCCATGAAAGTCTCTACTGAGAAATAGGCCTTTGTGAGTGGATCCGCACTGTTGTTCTCTGTGTCTACTCTCCTATCCTCGATCTCCCTAGAGATCAACCATTTCCATGATCAGGTGATACTGCCTAAGAATATATCTGGATCACTGATGGGATGGGGGTTCCTAGGCTAAAGCCATAACTCCATTGTTACACAATGGTAGGAACGAAGTTCATCTCATGAACGAAAATACATCCAGACTACCTCTTTGGTAGCATCCTTGGTAGCAATGTATCCAGCCTTTATCGTCTAGTATGCCACGGTATCTAGCTTGGAACTCTTCCAACATACTATCCCTCCACTGAGGGTAAAGACAATGCCTGTGACTGACATTCAGTCGACCTTACCACCCTGGAATATTTCCAGTGATTCTCCCCTGGATCGATTGATACCATCTCACTACACCTAGTGAGAATCCTAACATCCAATTAGATCTATCTCATAGATCCAAAACCAAGGATTTAGGTGGTATCACTTTGATCCTCTATGGAGAATCCTTGTGATAAGAGGAGATTGACCGAGAGTAGCATAAGAAACTCCTTCCCTATCAAGAGTATGTCATCCATGTACAATACGAGGATCATCACCATACTCCCTACTAACTTTTTGGAATATACAAGGTTCATCTACCATTTTGATGAAGTCAAACTCTTTGACTACCACATCAAATCAGATGTTCCAATTCCACGATGCCTACTTCAACTCATAAAGCAACTTGCTCACGTTTCCGCTGCTCCCACTGTCTATGAAGCCCTCTGGCTGTGTACTTATAGACGCTCTCTTCTAAATCACTATTTAGAAAAGCAGTCCTGACACCCAACCGCTAGATATCGTAGTCATGGTATGTATCAGTAGCAAGTAGGATCCGGATGGACTTAAGCGTAGCTACTGGAGAAAAGGTTTCATCATAATCCAGACCTGGTCAATGACGAGAACCTTTTTCAACAAGCCTAGCTTTGAAGTCTCAACTTTTCTACGTACACCAAGTAATCTTCTCAAGATATACTTTCTCCTGATGGGGATTTAACCCTTCAGATAAAGCAACCAAAGTCCATACTTTGTTGGTGTATATAGATTCCATCTCAGATCGCTTAGCATCCAGCCATTCTTACAGAGTCCCCACTCTTGATGGCCTGTTCGAAACTAGTTGGGTCATCATCTCATGATGCAATCCTCGCTCCCACTGTCATAGAGAAACCGAAGTATCTCTCAGGTGGATGAGGAACCCTACCAGATCGACGTAGATGCTGAGGTTCGTTGTGAGCTATTGAATCCTCCGGGTTTACAAAATCATCAGCTGTAGTTTGTGTAAGTCTACGCTAGCGCCCCGGCAGTCTACAGACGCCAAAATGCGGAACAAAACATTTAAACTGGCGCTATCGTATACTTTAACCCGGATCTGCCATTATTGCTAAACTAACAAACTGTAAAGAGTGTAGAAAGATTGTACCGAACGATCCGAGTCCTTCGTTCTTCAACCATCATCCCACGCTCCGTTGCGGCTGCTCCGATCTCGTCGATCTCCGATCTCCTCGTCGAGGTGGCACCACATGATCGGTTCTTTAAACGGGCTCCCGCCTCTGACTCGAGGCAACTCGATCGTCAAGTTTGCTAAAAGAGACGACCAAGATTGATGTAGAGAATGAGTAGATGACTTTGTCTCACTTCGTCCAAATCCGTGGACGATCGGTTAATGAAGTTGCCGTGGAAATCGGGTGATGGAATGAAATGAGCTGTGAATTCCATACACCCCAAAAATCTATCATAATCTTTTCAAGTGGAAAACCATCAAGAGAGAGAGTGAGGAAGGGGGCCGGCCTCTTATAAGAAGAGGGGGGTGACCGTAGGAGAGGGGGTGACCATAGGATAAAGCTTCTCACTTCAAAATATCCTAAGGAAAACAAAAGGTATTAATGCTAAAGCATGAATCACTAATACACCTCATCACACCTTTAATGCAACCAATTAGAACATAACACCAATAAACCTAGTCACCAAATTCTAGAACCTTCTAGAAGCACGACTCACCTCATCCAAGAAAAGATAAATCCGTCTTTAACCGAATGTTAAAAGACGGCTGATAGAAAACTGGAAACTGGCAACTTCCAAAAGTGATCCTGAAACGAATTTCAGGACAACCCCGAAACTGTATAAATATACCCGCATTTGTATTACGACCGAATACAAATGCAACTGAGACAAAGATATTATACCTACTCAATATAATACTCGGATCCGGCTTAAACCAAAGCCGACCAGTATTATCTGCCCGAAAAATAACACGTGCGTAAACGCACGTGCATTTTCCGAACCCTGCCATAAAACCATACGGCCTCTACAACGTTTCGCCCGAACTTGGGAAACTGTCTGTGGGGGACTCTAATGACTCGTCAGCACCCTGGCAGTGGGTTTAACCACAAACCGTCAGCGGCACTAGCTATGCATAACGGCTGCCCATGGACTGACCTGAAGGGAGGCCGAGGAGCGAACTCAAGGGAGACCGATGAGCGAACTCCTCCGAAAACCCTACTGAGCCTAACAGTGACAATGTATATACAGTCCGGTCCGTTCGTCAATGAGTATCGCATATCTGTCTAGGGGGCTAGTAACGTCAGACCCCCAATAGCAGTATAAGTCGTGTCGGAGTGAAGCCCAATACACCCTGAGATACTACTGGAGTACCTACCAGTAAATCTCCTACCATGGCCATGGATTTGTGTAATGGCTCTCCTAGACACAGCACGACCTCGCCCCCAATACCGGGAGAGACGAATCCCCTGCCGATCCGCTCACGTGCCTCCATATGGCTCGGGACTGTACCCAAAAGCTACCTGTTTGCACGACTCCTTTGAGCCGTGGTAGGGTAGAAATCAAAGCACAGTGGGAACTCACACGAGACAAATGACGACCTCAGGTCGATGAACTAACCTGTACACATGTCACCAGGGAACTGCTATCCGACGATAGGTATAGTACTAACTAGCAGATTCCCGGCGAGTCCTGTCCGGTATACTCATAACCCAATGAGCACCTGTATACATCTTAGGTGATCCAACTGTCACCAGTGGCTTGTGAGACCGGCCACCGCCCCTCGTCGGGGTCTCGACTGTACACACTAGTCTACTCCGGAGTATCGATGCCATGTCTCGAAACTCCCACGACTAGGGACCACAATTAAGGATATGCATATAAACTACCCAACTCTCACGTATATGATCGCCATCATACTGTTGGTAGTAAAGCAAGATCCTAAGGGCTCTATCAAAGTGTAACATGCAATCAGTCACCTGAACATGTACACGACTGATAAAGGCAAACCAGATAGCATACTATCATCTTGAGTAAGACTGTTCTACCGGGATAGGTCCTCCGCAATCATTGCAATCACGTACCTGCGATCCAATAATTGACTATGAGGGCACTATCTCCAACAATCTCCCACTTGCACTCAAGGCTAATATTGCGATGTCGACTACTCACAGCCCGTGTGAAACCGAACATCCAACTCCTCTACTAATCAGTTTCACAAAGCCTGTTTGTAAAACTATTGTGTTCGAGAAATAGCCTCAGTGAGTGGATCCGCCTAGAAGTATCTTTCTATATCTCTCTTAATCTCAAGTTCGCGGAGAAAGCCATCTCCCGAATCGAGTAGTACCTGTCTTAGAATATGTCTGGATATCTGATGGGACCTTAGTTCATAAATGAACTCCATATCCAAACTTCTTAGACTGTATGGATCACTGAACCTAATCAGTATCCGGCACCATGCCACCCACAGTATCCTCTTGGACCACCTGTCCATAATACTGTCCCTCTTCGTCAGAGGGAAATACTATAACTCTGACAATCACTCTGTCATCCATGTCACCTTTGAAGCTTGGAATGATAACTGTCTCCCGAAGGAGGCTGCCGTCATCAAATCCGTAGAACATGTACTTATGTTCTAAAACCGCTTCCTTATGTTTCTCCAGGATTGGATTAATACAAACTTATTGCATCTAGTGCAAAAACAACATCTGGTGTAGTACTTGACATCTCATGATTGACTCAATTGCCTAAGCAAGTGATCTGCCAATCATGCACATCCCTCTCCCCTTTAGTCTATACGACACCTTTAGAGAGGGTGACTCCATCACCTGCAGGTACACCACCATGCTAGGAGTCAACTATTCTAAAAACCATTAGAATATCTGTCAAAGTACCCACATTAAGAAACTACCCAAATCCAGATCTAAAACCATAGATCTAGAAACCAGAATGTCAAATATTATATCCATGTCCTGTCTGGAGAAACAACTGTGTGACGACCACAGTACAACCGATCGTAGTATAGGAATTTTACTTCCTACTATGTGTATGTCATCCATATACCATGACATTACACCCTACTACCTTCTTAACTGATCCATCCCCTATTCTGATTGAAGTCAAAACCATGACTGTCATATCAAAATTAGATGATCTATCTCCGCTATAACTGCTCAAGTCTATAAATAGATATAAGCATCTTGCCCACTATGCTTCCATTGCTCCCACTGACTACGACAACCCTCCTACCGGGTCTCATAACCTGGAACAACAGTAGTGTCAAGTCTTGGTAGATAAGAACCTCCCTGTCACCGTCTCTGAGGCTACCGAAGTACCTCTCGGGCGTCTGAGGTTACCTACCATACCTGCGGAGTGGCTATTGGAATGTCAAACCTGATTGAATGTATAGGTCCTATTAAATTTTCCGTAATCATTTGCGGTTCTGGAATCACTTCCAGTTCTACCATACTCCCACTACTATTTTCTGAAAAAGATCTATTTTACTAAAACTGTGGCAAGTCAAGAACAATATCACTATTGATCTTCCAAATGGTAGAATATCAACCCTCGTCATAGCCAGGGTCAACCCACAAACAGCCATTACAGAATCGTGCCCTGAGTTATCCAGTGTCTGGTTTTAATCATAAGCTGGACAACTCCCCGTACTTTAATATCTTTTAAGGTACGAACTATTCTATATCCAATATAGAAACTTTGGCACTAATTTAATTGGAACCACGATTCAATCCATGCAGCTGTCTCCAGTGCATATCAACTTAATGGAAAGAGGCTAATCAGCATTACTCAACTTAGGAATCCATCCATTTATGAGCAACCTGAAAGAGAAACACGTTTCTCAAAACCATCACTATCATCTGAATACCAATCACAAGAATCTACATCTTCGATCTCTTTGAAGAATCCCGATACTTGTGATACTTGGTTCTCTACTTTATTCTTATACCCACAACTTCTCAAAACTTAGACCTTGTATTTCTACGAAACACTTGTCTAAATACTAGAGAAGTTATAAGTAAACAGAACATAGTACGAGGACCTACCCCTTTGTCCTGATGGACACTTGGACAACATACAATACTCTGTATAAGTCCGCTGAGTTAAACAACTCAAAACCTGTGCGTTGTAGGTGGAAAACTGTACCCTGGCGATTTCCTCAAATATCACCAATTACAACGAATTCCGATATAATGAGGATGATCACCTGATTCCCAATATCTTACTCCCACTCATCATCTGTAAAACTATACAGATATGAGAATGAAACCTGGTAAATACATACCCTTGGAGTAAGTGTCTAATCGGGAAAACAGTTTTTCCTTTAACAATGCACTGAAACATGAAAATGTTTCGTAGGGGTATCCTGGTATTCATAGCAATGCCTCTTCCATAATCCAATTCATGACTTCAACCGTATATTTTATTGCCATCTCTCCAAATCCCTTTATTTGTCTTTAGTCGTTACCTTCTGTACACCATGGTTAGGCTAAATGGTTTTCTTCCTTCCCTACCGTTCGGCACCAGCCTATGGTTTGGAAGAAGACTATCCAGTAAGCATAATAGGTGTACCCTCCTAAACCAAGGAGTACTCGCATCTCGAGAGAAGGTGACGATAAAAGACAATTGAATAATACCTTATTCTTTTAAAGGTGAAATAGGAGCGGCGATGAAGTACGCGGTTTTGGTCGTGAATGATATCAGTCGCAATTTACTTTGCCCTCTTTCTAATCCCTTTATTTTGTCTTTACATATTTCCTTCTGCACACCCTACTTAGGCTAATTGGTTTTCTTCATTCCCTACCTTTCGGCACCAGCCTATGGTTTGGAATAAGACTATCCAATAAGCGTAATAGGTGTACTCTCCTAAACCAAGGAGCTCTCGCAACCTGAGAGAAGGTGATAATAAAAGACAACTGAATAAACCAATTCTATTTCTCCTGAACCTGGATCCATCCCCGAAGAAGTCCCTTCGAGTTCGTATATAACCATACGATGGATCTATCCAATGGAAGTGGATATCCGCAATATACGGGTGTTCTGAGAAATTCAAAGGGTAAAAGAAGGAGTGGCAATGACTTATGCAACTCAGACAATCCAAAAGCCAGTATTTTAAGAAGTTCGGTCAACCTGGTTACTGAGTCATAGTCTAGGGTCGGTCAAAGGTCGCTGCCAAAGAGAGAGAGAGAAAAGAAACACTCTGCGTGCACTCTAACCTAGATCAGAATGGTCATCACTTTATCTAATCCGGAAACCTCCCACTGTCCTGTCAAATTCTCCTCCAAACCTAAAGAAGAATCAATCGGGATCACCCGAAGAGTAAACCAACTCATCAGTGGGAATCAGGATCCAACTCTCATCGCATGATAACGTGATGGAATGCATTCACGTTACTCATACTCCAGAAGGTATGCGCATACTCGGCAAGTTTCAGTTTCTTTAGAAACTCCTGATATAGTTTTTGCCCCATGCTCTTATGATCGTGACTATGGGCCACCCCACCATAAGTCACATGTCAAGTTCTTCCCATCATTATCTTGTTAATTTGAACCCACCCGTACTCGCCCTTGACTAAGGGCCAACAAGGCTGTACGACTGTCCCAAACCAACTCATCTATCTATGCAACATGTGAACACCCCAGCAGCTACCAATCACTATGTCCTAGCTAAGGGCTAGACCAACATAGCTTGAATACTACTGACCATTCATATGAAATGACGGAGGGCTACGGCTGGTTTTTGGCGAAAAACCTTTAGCGTAGTGAACTTGATATCGCTGAAGGAACCTGATAGCTTTTTAAAATATAATGGCGAAAACCTTTTGCTAAAGAGGTCACTCCCGGTAAAGGGATCTCGGCTCTTTCCTCATGGAATGAGGTGCAGGATATTCCACTGAATACCGCTATGCAAAGCAACATGTAATCGACTATAGTGAAGTTATTACTCTGACGCAAACTTCTGTCCAAGGGGTCGGTCCCGGTGAAGGGATATCGGCCCTTGCCTCGTCGAATGAGGTGCTGGATATTCCACTGAATACCGCTATGCATAACAAAAGAAAACGTCTTTGCAATAACACTTTTTAAATTGTTCCAACAACTGTATACAGGTTTGTTTTTACTTTGCGTTGATCAGAATCAACGCAGTCCCATCAATCAATCACACCAGAAAAGAACGAAAATAAAATGTACGTATATGCCATCCGCATTCGTCACTGGGTCCCGTCATCACCCGTTAGGTTACTTAACTAACGACAGAGCGGGGGCTGGACTGCGCGGGTTTAAAACATATACAACATCTAATAGTATATAAACCAATATACAATAATCGCTCCAGGCGTGATAGTATGCAACATTACAGAAAAGTAATAAGCATCACAGAACAATACAGATATCTGGGATCCCCGAGTTTCACAGAGCCGCTGCTGAAACTCGACGTTCCCCTGTCGTGTGGATAGCCTGTGCAATGAAACCTAGACCCCTACGGGTGCGGCAAGTTACCCGCCAAAACCTGAAGCGAGGTAGTCCCCACAGCATAGTGAATGGAACACCCGGCACTTCACGGAATCCGGTAAATTGAGCACCCCTCCTTGGGTCAACCTGTACCCCCTACGAGTGCGGCGAATAGTCTGCCAATTCTAGAGTGGGACCCCTCTGCCTCTCAAAGCCATGAGATGCGGACCCGTTGCTTCTCAGAACCCGGCTATCCGTGCACTCCGTCTTGGGGTAAAACCTAGTACAGTAATGAAAAATAGTACAATAGGTACATCGACCGCAACCTGGTCGTGCCCCAAAAAGAATATTATACAGCAGGCAGTGACGGCAGTCCACAAGTTGGACGCTCGCCCCGCAATATCAAATGTACAAATAAACTCAAACTGTACTACCATTGCACACTGCTATCCACCACGACAAATCCGCAACATCACAGCACAACACAGAACATCAACGCGAATGTCACGTTCGCAAACCCGTCTAAAAGAACTATAGCAATCAGACGCGGTTTACCGATCAAATGACATTCCCGGTCGGAGATATAATGTAAGCACTGTAAACTAACGTGTTTAAATTTCGATCGACCAAAGACCAAATTTCAAAAAGTGGGCCCCACTGCTTACTGGTGAACAGTAACAAAATCTGGGCCAAAACTATATATTTCAAATATCCCAAAATCCATCACAGAACCCACTGACCAAATTTGGGAGCACGTGCTCCCCACGTGGCCGCGGAAGCGCGGCCAAACCATGGGTTTGGCCGCCCTTCCGCGGCAGCTTGGAGGGATCACGACCCCAAATTTTGTCGTGGCTCTTAAAATTCCCTGCACAGATTTTTAAGACATCCAGAAATAATTTTTGAAGCCATTTAAAATTAACAGAAACTGTCGGGCTTGAATTTTGTGATTTTTGCAATTTTCGATTTCCGGTCGGATCGATGTTTTAAACGCGTTAGCACAAGTTAGTATAGCAAAATGGTGAAACTCTGATACCACTGTAAGTCTACGCTAGCGCCCCGGCAGTCTACAGACGCCAAAATGCGGAACAAAACTTTTAAACTGGCGCTATCGTATACTTTAACCCGGATCTGCCATTATTGCTAAACTAACAAACTGTAAAGAGTGTAGAAAGATTGTACCGAACGATTCGAGTCCTTCGTTCTTCAACCATCATCCCACGCTCCGTTGCGGCTGCTCCGATCTCGTCGATCTCCGATCTCCTCGTCGAGGTGGCACCACATGATCGGTTCTTTAAACGGGCTCCCGCCTCTGACTCGAGGCAACTCGATCGTCAAGTTTGCTAAAAGAGACGACCAAGATTGATGTAGAGAATGAGTAGATGACTTTGTCTCACTTCGTCCAAATCTGTGGACGATCGGTTAATGAAGTTGCCGTGGAAATCGGGTGATGGAATGAAATGAGCTGTGAATTCCATACACCCCAAAAATCTATCATAATCTTTTCAAGTGGAAAACCATCAAGAGAGAGAGTGAGGAAGGGGGCCGGCCTCTTATAAGAAGAGGGGGGTGACCGTAGGAGAGGGGGTGACCATAGGATAAAGCTTCTCACTTCAAAATATCCTAAGGAAAACAAAAGGTATTAATGCTAAAGCATGAATCACTAATACACCTCATCACACCTTTAATGCAACCAATTAGAACATAACACCAATAAACCTAGTCACCAAATTCTAGAACCTTCTAGAAGCACGACTCACCTCATCCAAGAAAAGATAAATCCGTCTTTAACCGAATGTTAAAAGACGGCTGATAGAAAACTGGAAACTGGCAACTTCCAAAAGTGATCCTGAAACGAATTTCAGGACAACCCCGAAACTGTATAAATATACCCGCATTTGTATTACGACCGAATACAAATGCAACTGAGACAAAGATATTATACCTACTCAATATAATACTCGGATCCGGCTTAAACCAAAGCCGACCAGTATTATCTGCCCGAAAAATAACACGTGCGTAAACGCACGTGCATTTTCCGAACCCTGCCATAAAACCATACGGCCTCTACAACGTTTCGCCCGAACTTGGGAAACTGTCTGTGGGGGAATCTAATGACTCGTCAGCACCCTGGCAGTGGGTTTAACCACAAACCGTCAGCGGCACTAGCTATGCATAACGGCTGCCCATGGACTGACCTGAAGGGAGGCCGAGGAGCGAACTCAAGGGAGACCGATGAGCGAACTCCTCCGAAAACCCTACTGAGCCTAACAGTGACAATGTATATACAGTCCGGTCCGTTCGTCAATGAGTATCGCATATCTGTCTAGGGGGCTAGTAACGTCAGACCCCCAATAGCAGTATAAGTCGTGTCGGAGTGAAGCCCAATACACCCTGAGATACTACTGGAGTACCTACCAGTAAATCTCCTACCATGGCCATGGATTTGTGTAATGGCTCTCCTAGACACAGCACGACCTCGCCCCCAATACCGGGAGAGACGAATCCCCTGCCGATCCGCTCACGTGCCTCCATATGGCTCGGGACTGTACCCAAAAGCTACCTGTTTGCACGACTCCTTTGAGCCGTGGTAGGGTAGAAATCAAAGCACAGTGGGAACTCACACGAGACAAATGACGACCTCAGGTCGATGAACTAACCTGTACACATGTCACCAGGGAACTGCTATCCGACGATAGGTATAGTACTAACTAGCAGATTCCCGGCGAGTCCTGTCCGGTGTACTCATAACCCAATGAGCACCTGTATACATCTTAGGTGATCCAACTGTCACCAGTGGCTTGTGAGACCGGCCACCGCCCCTCGTCGGGGTCTCGACTGTACACACTAGTCTACTCCGGAGTATCGATGCCATGTCTCGAAACTCCCACGACTAGGGACCACAATTAAGGATATGCATATAAACTACCCAACTCTCACGTATATGATCGCCATCATACTGTTGGTAGTAAAGCAAGATCCTAAGGGCTCTATCAAAGTGTAACATGCAATCAGTCACCTGAACATGTACACGACTGATAAAGGCAAACCAGATAGCATACTATCATCTTGAGTAAGACTGTTCTACCGGGATAGGTCCTCCGCAATCATTGCAATCACGTACCTGCGATCCAATAATTGACTATGAGGGCACTATCTCCAACAGTTTGTATAGCTGGAACTCCTTCCAGTTCTACCTCATGACCACTAATTTCTTCACAAGAAATCCTTTTCTCCAAAAGGTGGCATGCTGAGAAACAAAACATCTTTTGCTTCTTAGTGTGGTAGAAGATATTCCCTTGTGAATGCTTGGGATATCTAACAAACTTCCACAGAACTGACCTTGCCTCGAGCTTGTCCGGATTTTTCTTTTAGACATTGGCCGGACAACCCCAAATCTTAACATCCTTAAGAGATGGGCTCTTTGTAACATTTCAGAAAAATATAAAATATTATTCTTGGAATTTAATATTAAAATAATATTTTTCCCGAAAACTGCCCGATTTGCGAAATTGGGGTTTTCGAAAAAGGGTATAAATATATACCAATAATTGTTAAATAAATGTAAATTAAAATGATTTATTCATTTAAATATATATTTAAAGGGTTTGGCATTTTTAATATTTATAATATGCAGTTTTGATAAAAACCCGATTAGTTCACTTCTAATCGCGATTAAGCCAAATCCGTATTTCTACAGCTTATCATGGGTAGTGCACCATAACATATTACATGTTATTTCATGGTGTTGTTTAATTTGTGTTATGGTTTATTGGTGGAGAGAAAATAAAAAGAAAAGAAAAGTCAAAGGGGACAAAATGATTAAGTTAGGTGGATTATGTGAGAGAGAAAGTGTGTGTGAAATAGTGAGAGAGAGAGGGGGGCTGCTGCCATCTCCATTTCCCCCATCTTTTTTTCCCCTCTTCATTTTTCTCAAGCCTTTTCCCTCCACTTAGAATCCCTAGATCCATCTCCAATTAATCCCTAAAACCCTAAACCCCTTTCACAAAAGTTAATCCCCTCTTCAACCTCTACACATGAGACCAAGAAGATTCAGATTTTGATGATCTTAGGGATTCATGGGTGCTATATGAGGTAATCCCTTCACCAATTGGGTAGATTTTTTCGTTTACTTTAGTATTCATATGTGTTTAGATGTGAAATTGTGAAGATTAGTGAGACTTTAGAAAACCCTAGTGAAGGTTTGAGTGTTGTTGAAATTGGGTGATGCCTAGTGGCTGCCTAAAAGCATTAGTGGTGTTTTACTGAGCTGGAACAAGGGAAGGAACCCAAAAACACGGATTTAGAAACTTCGACACCGGATAAATGTGTGAATTGTGAGGGTATTTTGGAATCTGGAGCAACCCTGGGATACTAGAAATGATTTTGCAATTACTGGGAGTCGTGCAGGCCCCTAGGAAGCTACCACCAAGACCTGAGCCCTATCCCCTGCACCCAGGCCGCAAATAAAATAATTCTAGCGGCAAATTGCGGCCAGACTTGGTTAGAATTGCCTCGTATTGGTTCTGGTGTCCCTTTAGATGTAAATTTGACCCTCCTTATATGCAGAATTGGCTAATTGTCACCTGGGGAAATTCTGGGAGCATTTTGGTTTGTTTTAGGCTATATTTTCCGTATTTTGAAATGCGATTTCTTGACATTTGGATTTGCATTGTGTTGTTGGATATTTGTACATCGACAACAAGGGTTGTTTGATTGTTTTTGCACGTGTAGGCCATAGGTTCAACCTATGAGCGCACCGTGCGCCGTATCGGTTTTCCGCCTTGTTTTTAATACGCATTGCTATGGTTTATTCTTGTAGGTACCTTCGCGTGGACTCCGAGGCAACGGAGCGTGGCGTCATCGATTTCGGCGAACAAGAACCTAGGTGAATGGATTTATATCCACGGGGGAAGTCGGGTGGATGGCGTATAGCACCCCCGTAATGTTTTGATGGAAAACTAATTTATAGAATATGGTTAGGAAACCTAGACTAGGAAACTAGGGTTAGAATGAAGATAGCTATGAAACCATATTAGAAACTAGAGGATAGTTAGAAGAGATATGTTACGACTTTTATAGGATGACAGAAATCGAGGATGACGTTTGTCGATATTGCCGTTTAGGATATTGTAGGACTAGATAGTCGACGTAGATGTGTCATCTGAACCATACATATTTTCTAAACTAAAGAATCGTATGCATATTTTAAACAGATACCTTTAGGGCCGTTACAGAATTTCAAACGATATCTTTTTCTTAAAAACACCGTAGCCCCTATTTTCAAAACTACGATTCGCTTCTTTAAAAACCTGATTGTATGGTTTGGATGTGTGTATGCTAGATTAGATGCCTATATTTATAGTAGAGATAGAATGTTATGTAAACTCGACATGACGTGAGATATTAATGTGACGAAAGGATATAAGACGGATATGATAATATGATGATATGATGATAAGTTAGTATACGGATGCGAGTCGATCGAGATGATTTATACCCTGCCGGTCCCCTGATATGAGATTATTGCGGATGTGACCTGGGACATAAGTATATATATATATATATATATTTATATATATATATATATTTATATATATATATATATTTATATATATATAATGTTGTGAATCATGGATGATAGGCCGTATGTGATATTAGGTCGTACCCTCATTTGTCTTATAGGATGATAGGATCCCTAGTGGTTTAATGCCGCAGCACGATGATTTTCCGTGCGTAATGAGTTTGACTTGATGTTGATCCATACCCTTGACTAGAGGATGTCGTACGATGGATTATACCGTACGTGATGCTGTGAGGCTAGATGCCGACTGATAGATTCACCGACTCAGACATATGATAGTTACGTATACCTTATAGCTTTTAGCTAATGATTTGCCTTATGCTGCACTCATGATATTATCATTGCATTGCATGTACCTGTGATAGTACACCTGCACCATTATCGATGATGCGTATGTTACACGCACACAGACTGTAGGCTAACACACTTCATCATCGATAATCGCTATGTCACTACACAGTAGGATTGCTGCATCATGATATGATTCTTCGCATAACCTGTGCATATATACATTGATATATTCATACTTGCGCACATACACATTGTATATCCACATTGGTGCACATATACATTGATATATTCATACTTGCGCACATACACCTTGTATATCCACATTGGTGCACATATACATTGATATATTTATACTTGCGCATATACACATTGTATATCCACATTGGTGCACATATACATTGATATTTTCATACTTGCGCACATACACATTGTATAACCACATTGGTGCACATATACATTGATATATTCATACTTGCGCACATACACATTGTATATCCACATTGGTGCACATATACATTGATATTTTCATACTTGCGCACATACACATTGTATAACCACATTGGTGCACATATACATTGATATATTCGTACTTGCGCATATATATATACATTTGTATATCCATATTGGTGCACATATACATTGGTACATCTATACTTGCGCATATACATATTGTACCTATATAGATCACTGGTTTTATTGGGAGATCGGGAACCACAGGTTATATTTTAATAACTGGAGTCATTTAAAAGAGCGGTTTTCCCTTAATATGTCATATCATTGTTCCAGGTTGCATGATATATTGATATGCTTACTTTTCTGTTATATGTCGCATACATCATGCTTTACGCTTTTACGCATTGAGATATTCTGATTTCATGAGATTTGAGAACCGTGGCTATTTCAAAAGAAAGCATGTATTGTTTTAAAAAGCCGGTTTCTCTTGATATGATATTTCAGTGTGTCCACCATGTGTTTTCTCGGTTCTGAGAGTGGCATGTGAAACCCGATTCGAGGAGCGGTAGGCACCGTCTGCGGGTACATGGTGGACCCGGTGAGGTACCCCGGGGCAAGAAAACTCGTATATGTTAGACAGTGAGCCCGGCAGGGGAGCACTACCTACCGGTGATAGTACTTAGACTCGGCGGTTATCCGGAGGATAACGACTGGAGTAGCGAGATGGATATGAGGGCCGACCAAGTTGTGCGGCGCCTGAGGGCCGATATGAAGATGCGGCGCCTGAGATATATGAGGATTTACGTGTCGATGTTGGGCACGGTTTTCATGATGTTTCGAGTGTCGATGCTGGACACTTAGGTTCCATGATTTTGAGGTGTCGTGAGGGACACATGTTGATTTATATCCTCACATTTTCATGCATTTGCTTTTATGATATTTACATGCATGATGTTGTTGTGTCAGTGGTTGACAAGTGGACGAGATCCACATGCATACATATATTGATTATATGAGTGGACGAGATCCACATGCGTACATACATTGATTATATGAGTGGACGAGATCCACATGCATACATACTTTGATTACATGGGCAGACGGGACCCACTTGCATACATGCATTGACTATACTGTTTGATGTTATACACATGCTTATAGCCATTGACTACCTTGTTGGCACATATACAAACCCGGTCACCCTAGATATCATAGTATTACCTTTATGATATAGTTGACCTAGGAGTCGTCGTTTATTCGATTTCTATCTGTTGATATTTTTCTACTCACGAGTTGGCAACTCACCCCCGTTGTGCCACAGTTCTTGTAGATTGACCGCTTAGATCAGTAGCGGCTTCGCTGGCATACAGTTGCATTCGGGTGTTTTGCATTGGTAGGTGGGACATTTGTATCGTTCCCACTCTTGTATCTACATTTCATTATTGTATCTAGTTAACTCCATCAATCAAAATTAGTAAATTGTATAAGTAATGAGACTTAGTGAGATTGTGGTTGCGAGACTTAGAGCGAGGGGTTGTTCGCTACTTGTGGTTTGATATCTTGCTTGTTTACTTATCTTTTGTGGTGAACTTCGCCGTTGGGCGTCGTATACTTATTTATATTGTCTTGCGTAGTTGTGATCCGCCGTTTGGCGAAGTGCTAGCTCCCGCTTGGGGATGCCTTTATCATTATTATGTATTTATGGTTTTGGATCAAAATATACAAAGGAGGTGCTGCCAAAATTTTTTAAAAGAAGAAACATGTTTTCAAACTAGTAAATTTCACTTGCATCATTCATGTTCATTTTCTATGCATTAAGAAAACTTGATTTCATTATACCTTTATTTCAAACTTCACCTCCTTTTTTTTCTTAAAAGGTTTAGATTTCTGGGTTTCGGCTTACTTGAATTCCGTTACGCCTTTAGACGTTGTGTGATTCAAGTGCTGGTCACGAGCTAATATTTCGGGTCGTGACAAAGTTGGTATCAGAGCGCTAGGTTTAACCTTGGTTCGAGTCTATGTTTGACTATGCGAAGTCTAGGGCGGGAGTGTATTTCAGAACCTAGGCTTGACCTTACGGAACTTAGACTTGAACGGGGGGTATTAGACCCAAACTTTCGTTTCATAGGCTGACTCTGATTGATGGAGTAGGTAGCTTGAGTAGAGTGACGTACCGTACGTATGTTCCGCGGCATATTTACGATACGATACTCCATTTAAGAAACCTTAGGATGTACATATTTTTGAGACTTATGATTCTCTTTATACCCATGATTATACATCCATTTGAGATCCTCGATTCTATTAGTTCATGATCATACTTTCATTGATGATCTTCCTTCCTATGATCATGTATCCATTCTGGATCTATCGTGTCCTTTCATGCCGTAGATATGCTTTCTTCGATACTCGATTGAGGTTCCTGTCACCATAGGTTGAGCGCAGTTTGCGCTGCTGCTAGTGTTGCGGTCAGGGCGAGCTCGTCTGGTACGAGGGCCGACCGTTGTGTTTTCGGGTGACATGAGAACGTCTCGATGTAGTATTGTGTTGTGACCTCCTGATGAGGCGAGTTCTTGGTTTTACACCGGATGATCGGGCCATTGTTAGAGCTGCCAGTTGCGAGAGGACTGTTGATGTACAACATACCTCAAAGATTTTGATGTCGCCTACCGTGCAGACAGGTGACCCAGCTGTTGCTGAGATGACGGGATGTCACTTCCAGAGCTTACAAGCTAAGATCGCCGGAGCTTCCAGGCAGAAATGCGACAATGATAGCTAGTCTACCCCGATTTGAGAGACGAAGGTGATTCGTCAGATTGATGCGCCGACGCAGGCCCAGTTGAGTTGAAGATTTCCAGAGTGGAGAGTCTTACTCAGATCTAAAGCAGACCGATCCAGAGACGACCGCTGATGTATCGCCTTTCCTGGAGCATTGAGGCATTGTTTGGTATGCGGGCGAAGGGTATTCACATGTTGTATAGGAGAAGTTAAAAAGGTTCGAACAAGTGTTAGGAAACCATTTTTCCCAAGTTTAAAGTGTTCGGAGGAACATGCATGTAATTCTGTGGCCCCTCTAGAAGAATGAAACCCTAACTCGACATGATGACCATGGAACCGCTATGAACCTTAGGGTTTGTGGCAGTTTAGCGGTGCCATCAGTGAGGCTTGGGTTTGCCCTTCTACGGTTGGTCCAGAGGTGTTGTGGTATGTACCAGATATTTTTAGACTGCGCTCAGGTGTTGAGCCTTCGGGAAATTTTGGGATCTTGATGACTCGATCGAAAAGTTTGACGCCGTCCGGATACAATGTGATAAGAGACCAGTAAGATGACCAGCTTCGGATAGGGGACCTCACCCAGATGCGTTGGGATTTGATCGAGAACGGACGAGTATTGAGTATTCCTCCGATGGTTGGGACGAGTTCCCGAGGACGTGTTCGGCCAGATATCTTCTACCGAGTGAAGAAGATACCGAGTTCGTGACTTCGAGTCCGTGTGAGAGACTACGAATTGACCATGGCCGAGAACAGTTGCAGTGCGCAGATAGCATGGCGTGACCTCATATTTGACGATGATAAAGACGAGTGGAACCAAAGGTTCGCGCAAGACGCTGACAAGCTGTTATTACTCCCCGTCGAGATCAGAGACCGGATATGCTTACAGAGGCGTCGGGATACGGCCAGTTTCCGAGGCAATGCGTGCTGGGAACGCAGATGTCCAGAAAACGAGAAAGGATTATGTAAGAGTACCAGCCTCCATACAGTTCGGCATAGGCAAGATCGGAAGAGACCCTGAGCAGGATTCCTTCCAGGACACTGCTGCAATGAGATTTGCACCTAGGACCAGATGTGTCACGTGTATTCAGAGAGACATAGGCCAACGCCAGTGACGTGCTGCCTTATGAGTGGTCATGATGATTGACCGAGAGATGGCCAGAGAAGTGCCAGAACAGAATCGTTCCCGTTAGCACACTTGACAGGGCCGATGAGCCGATGGATTGTGGGATTGGTAATCCACAGAGAAGATAAGGATCCAGAGACAGAGGACGCTAGGCCATGAGCGGGAGGCGAGCGGATGTTCTTGCCCTGCCAGTTTTTAGGCGCACCGATTTATTTTTCAACATCGTAGGAGGTGTACCTCGATGTTCTTTGTTGCGATTTGCGTTTGTGATCCGAGTATCACGCTTATATCGCTTGGATTTGAGTTTTGATGACGAATTTCCTGATATTGATTTTGTGCACCATGGTTGCACCTACTGGTATTTACATTTTTGTGCATAGTTATCGCACCTTATGTATATTTTATACACCGTTATGTTGATTTGTGATTTGTGCATATCTATTACACTTGAGATTTGGTTTTGTGCCTTGGCTGCACATGTCTATGATTTCGTAGATTTCAAACGGTGATTTGATTTTGTGCGTGTGGTACGCACTCGATTTGATTTTTGCACTCGGTATAGCTTATATGTGCTTGCAGTGCATTAATTTGTATTTTGTGCACGCAGTTGCACACGTTTACGATTTTATACACCTTGGTGTACTCGGTGTTTCTTTTATGCGTTTGAGTTATTGATTGTATTTCGTGCAATTGCTGCACCAGATTCGTATTTTGCACATTACTTGCACTAGATTTGCATTTCTTGCATTTGTTGCACTGGACAGATGCTTTCGTACACACCCGTGGCACTTAGCTTACTTTTCGCACATTGGTAGCACTTGTGTTTGGATTTGATTTCCATGCGCACCAGACGCGTGTGATTATTGGATACGCCTTTTGAGGCTGATTTTGCTTTTGCGCACTTTGTTTTCATGTTGGGCACTATATTGTGTAGTAGCCAAACAGGACTGGTCCGAGGACATTACCTGAGTACTCTGCATTCATTAAAAGATTACCAGAAGGGTATTCAAGAGGAACTATAGTCTCGCTATTTTCCTACGTGTCCGTGAGCGACACGAACCCTTATAAAAGAAAACCTTTTGGGATATTTTGAAAAAGACGGAACGTGTATTTAAGAAAACATATATGGACATATATTATTATTTTAAAATGAGCGTCCGTCAGATATGCCATGAGTTACGCATTCCCGCGGCGATTTAGAAAGGATTTTGCATGTATTTTGCATGTATTTTATTCAGATTTTGGAGTTTTCAAAGATGCGTACTATACACGTATTATAGTATTTGACTAGTGTATATTGGATTTCAGTGGTGGATTTCGAGATCTGTATCTCCATTGTAACTCCGAGGATATGCGTGCAAATTAGATGATTTGCGTAACGCTTGACGGAGTTCGATTTTGAGCTTTGTACTCGTTTCCATGCGCACTTGACGCGCGATGTTATTTCTGCGTTTTCCATGATTTCGGAGCCCCGATGATTTGAGCTGATTATTGAAATGTTTTAGATTTTGAGGGTTTAAATTTAATTTCGGGGACGGAATTTATTTAAGGGGGGAAGACTGTAACATTTCAGAAAAATATAAAATATTATTCTTGGAATTTAATATTAAAATAATATTTTTCCCGAAAACTGCCCGATTTTCGAAATTGGGGTTTTCGAAAAAGGGTATAAATATATACCAATAATTGTTATAAAAATGGAAATTAAAATGATTTATTCATTTAAATATATATATAAAGGGTTTGGCATTTTTAATATTTATAATATGCAGTTTTGATAAAACCCCGATTAGTGCACTGCTAATCGCGATTAAGCCAAATCCATATTTCTACAGCTTATCATGGCTAGTGCATCATGACATGTTACATGTTATTTCATGGTGTTGTTTTATTTGTGTTATGGTTTATTGGTGGAGAGAAAAGAGAACGAAAAGAAAAGTCAAAGGGGACAAAATGATTAGGTTAGGTAGCTTATGTGAGAGAGAGTGTGTAAAATAGTGAGAGAGAGAGGGGGGCTGCTGCCATCTCCATTTCCCCCATCTTTTTTTCCTCTCTTCATCTTTCTCAAGCCTTTTCCCTCCACTTAGAATCCCTAGATCCATCTCCAATTAATCCCCAAAACCCTAAACCCCTTTCACAAAAGTTAATCCCCTCTTCAACCTCTATACATTGGACCAAGAAGATTCAGATTTTGATGATCTTAAGGATTCATGGGTGCTATATGAGGTAATCCCTTCACCAATTGGGTAGTTTTTTCGTTTACTTTAGTATTCATATGTATTTAGATAGGAAATTGTGAAGATTAGTGAGACTTTGGGAAACCCTAGTGAAGGTTTGAGTGTTGTTGAAATTGGGTGATGCCTAGTGGCTGCCTACAAGCCTTAGTGGTGTTTTACTAAGCTGGAACAAGGGAAGGAACCCAAAAACACGGATTTAGAAACCCCGACATCGGATAAATGTGTGGATTGTGACGGTATTTTGGAATCTGGAGCAACCCGGGGACACTAGAAATGATTTTACAATTACTGGGAGTCGTGTAGGCCCCTAGGAAGCTACCACCAAGACCTGAGCCCTATCCCCTACACCCAGGCCGCAGATAAATTCAATCTAGCCGCAAATTGCGGCCAGACTAGGTTAGAATTGCCTCGTATTGGTTCTGGGGTCCCTTTAAATGTAAATTTGACCCTCCTTATATACAGAATTGGCTAATTGTCACCTTGGGAAATTCTGGGAGCATTTTGGTGTGTTTTAGGCTATGTTTTCCGTATTTTGAAATGCAATTTCTTGACATTTGGATTTGCATTGGGTTGTTGGATGTTTGTACATCGACAACAAGGGTTGTTTGATTGTTTTTGCACGTGTAGGCCATAGGTTCTAACCTATGAGCGCACCGTGCGCCGTATCGGTTTTCCGCCTTGTTTTTAATACGCATTGCTATGGTTTATTCTTGTAGGTACCTTCGCGTGGACTCTGAGGCGACGGAGCGTGGCGTCATCGACTTCGGCGAACAAGAACCAAGTTGAGTGGATCTATATCCACGGGGGAAGTCGGGTGGATGGCGTATAGCACTCCCGCAATGTTTTGATGGAAAACAGATTTATAGAATATGGTTAGTAAGCCTAGACTAGGAAACTAGGGTTAGAATGAAGATAGCTATGAAACCATATTAGAAACTAGAGGATAGTTAGAAGAGATATGTTACGACTTTTATAGGATGACGGAAATCGAGGATGATGTTTGTCGATATTGCCGTTTAGGATATTATAGGACTAGATAGTCGACGTAGATGTGTCATCTCAACCATACATATTTTCTAAACTAAAGAATCGTATGCATCTTTTAAACAGATACCTTTAGGACCGTTACGAAATTTCAAACGATATCTTTTCCTTAAAAACACCGTAGCCCCTTTTTTCAAAACTACGATTCGCTTCTTTAAAAACCTGATTGTATGGCTCGGATGTGTGTATGCTAGATTAGATACCTATATTTATAGTAGAGATAGAATGTTATGTAAACTCGACATGATGTGAGATATTAAAGTGACGAAAGGATATAAGACGGATCTGATAATATGATGATATGATGATAAGTTGGTATACGGATGCGAGTCGATCGAGATGATTTATACCCTGTCGGTCCCCTGATATGAGATTATTGCGGATGTGACCTGGGACATAGGTATATATATATATATATGTAGAATGTTGTGAATCATGGATGATAGGCCGTTTGTGATATTAGGCCGTACCCTCATTTGTCCTATAGGATGATAGGATCCCTATTGGTTTAATGCCGCCGCACGATGATTTTCCGTGCGTGATGAGTTTGACTTGATGTTGATCCATACCTTTGACTAGAGGATGTCGTATGATGGATTATACCATACGTGATGCTGTCAGGCTAGATGCCGACTGATAGATTCACCGACTCAGACATATGATAGTTACGTATACCTTATAGCTTTTAGCTGATGATTTTCCTTATGCTGCATTCATGATATTATCATTGCATTGCATGTACCTGTGATAGTACAACTACACCATTATCGATGATGCGTATGTTACACGCACACAGACTGTAGGCTCACTGACTTCATCATCGATAATTTCCATGTCACTACACAGTAGGATTGCTGCATCATGATATGATTCTTCGCATAACCTGTGCACATATACATTGATATATTCATACTTGCGCACATACACATTGTATATCCACATTGGTGCACATATACATTGATATATTCATACTTGCGCACATACACATTGTATATCCACATTGGTGCACATATACATTGATATTTTCATACTTGCGCACATACACATTGTATAACCACATTGGTGCACATATACATTGATATATTCATACTTGCGCATATATATATACATTTGTATATCCATATTGGTGTACACATACATTGGTACATCTATACTTGCGCATATACATATTGTACCTATATAGATCACTGGTTTTATTGGGAGATTGGGAACCACAGGATATATTTTAATAACTGGAGTCATTTAAAAGAGCGGTTTTCCCTTAATATGTCATATCATTGTTCCAGGTTGCATGATATATTGATATGCTTACTTTTCTGTTATATGTCGCATACATCATGCTTTACGCTTTTACGCATTGAGATAATCTGATTTCATGAGATTTCTGGATTTGAGAACCATGGCTATTTCAAAAGAAAGCATGTATTGTTTTAAAAACCCGGTTTCTCTTGATATGATATTTCAGTGTGCCCACCATGTGTTTTCTCGGTTCTGAGAATGGCATGTGAAACCCGATTCGAGGAGCAGTAGGTACCGTCTGCGGGTACATGGTGGACCCGATGAGGTACCCCGGGGCAAGAAAACTCGTATATGTTAGACGGTGAGCCCGGCAGGGGAGCACTACCTACCGGTGATAGTATTTAGACTCGGCGGTGATCCGGAGGATACCGACCGGAGTAGCGAGATGGATATGAGGGCCGACCAGGGTGTGCGTCGCTTGAGGGCGGATCTGAGGATGCGGCGCCTGAGATATATGATGATTTACGTGTCGATGCTGGGCACGGTTTCCATGATGTTTAGAGTGTCGATGCTGGACACTTAGGTTCTATGATTTTGAGGTGTCGTGAGGGACACATGTTGATTTATATCCTAACATTTTCATGCATATGCTTTTATGATATTTACATGCATGATGTTGTTGTGTCAGTGGTTGACACATGGACGAGATCCACATGCATACATACATTGATTATATGAGTGGACGAGAACCACATGCATACATACATTGATTATGTGAATGGACGAGATCCACATGCATACATACTTTGATTACATGGGCGGACGAGACCCACTTGCATACATGCATTGACTGTTAGTTATATGTATGACCTAGAGGCTATTACTGTACATACGATGTATATTGTGGTGGATGCTTGGACATATATAGGGAGGACTTTTGTTAGTTATATGTATGCCCTAGAGGCCATTACTATACATGAGATGTATATCGTCGTGGATGCTTGGACATATATAGGGAGGACTTTCTTGCTCGACATGATAGTATGCTATCTGGTTACTCTTTACCTTAACGCGTATACTGATTGTCTCTCTGTTACATGTTGGTAAAGCCCTTAGGATGTGTACTTGACTACCTGGACTATGATGCGGATCATACTAGTGGGGACATGGTAGTCCATAAGTACATCCTTCAAGGTCCCTAGTCGTGGGTGTATCGAGACGGGGCATCGATATACCAGAGTAGACCAGTGTATAGCTTCTCGACCCATGAAGATGGGTGATGGATGATCCCATATCCATTGGTGTTTGACATCAGAGATGATATACGGGTGCTCAGTGGAGACTGGGTACACTGGACGGACTCGCCGAGAACTCCCAGATGGTATTATACCTTACGTCAGATGGCAGTTCTCTGGTGACACTGGTACAGGTTGGTCTGTAGACCCGAGATCGTCATAGAGTCTTGTGTGATTCCCACTGTGCTTTGATTTCCACCTTACCACGTCCAAGAGGGCATGCAAAATGGTGGTTTTTGGGTACAGTCCCGAGTCACATGGAGGCAATGAGCGATAGGATGGGTTTTCGTCTCTCCCGTTATTGGGGGTTGATGTTGCGCTATGCTCGATTGGCCAAAACAGGGAAGTCCCTGTCCAGGGCTGGTTTAGAGATATACTGGTAAGTGTTACCAGTAGTTTCTCGACCCGTTATGAGCCTCATATCGGCATGACTTATCGGTTATTGGGGTCTGACGTTTACCACCCCTAGACTTGATATGCGATATATCAGACGAGGAGACCGGACTGTACGGTAGTGTCACTGTCAGGATTTTTGCAGGAGTTGGAGCGGGCTTGCTTGCTGATCTTCTGATTGCTCAATACCCGGGTAGCCGTTACGTCCAGCTAGTACCGCCGACGGCTTGTGGGTGCTTGATATGATCATCACCTACTGCCGGCGTATTGACGAGTCTTTAGAGTCCTACATAGAGGTTTTACAGGCTTAGGAAAAACGAAATAGGAGCGCATATGTGATATGTGCGGGACCGAGAATAATGCGAGTATGTGATACCGTATTCAATTCTCGCGATGATTGTATCGATCGGTTATATGCGATATAACCAGGTTATCGAATCAAGGGTTGATTCGATAAGTCGATACATTGGATGTTAGTGGGTTATATGTGATATAACCAGATTATTAAGTCAAGTGTTGATTTAATAATTTAGTGTATATTTGTATATGTGATATACTAATTTACATTAACTAACATTGGTTCACTTAAGCATTTGTTTTTCTCACTTGTGCACAACTTAATATATATGTGATATATATTTATTTGTGTTCATTATGTATCATGGTTGTTGATACAACTTACATGGGTGTATAAGACTTATACCATACTAATTATAGTGTTAGGTTTTTAATATTTAAAGTAATTCTAAAATTAGCGGATGATGAGCTCACATGCATGAAGCTTCATGAAGCTTAGGGTTGCATTGACTTAGTCTACTAGTTTTGGATTACTTGAGATATTAATTAACCTAACCATTATAATGAAGCCATGGTTATGTCTCTACATGAGTTAGTATATGATACCCACTCACCCATGGTTAGCTCTCTCTCTCTCTCTTGATTAGTTTTTCATTCTCATTTTGAGCTCATCTTCTTCCTCCTTCAAATGCTTGCTAGGGTTTGATAAAGAGAGAGAAATATAGTGAGAAAAGAAATTCTAAAGTGTACCCATTTCCTATTTCATCATTCTCTACTAGACTAGCACTTTAGTATAGGGTGTTTGCTTCATTTTGGTGAAGTGTAAGCTTGAGTACGTATTCTCTCGACGTAGATCATCTTCGGCCTCGAAGACTTCAAGCAATATCGTTGCTATCTTCTCATAGAGCCGTCCGAGTGTCCGGGAGCACGATGTTCGCAGCGAAGGGACTACTACAAGGTGTTAGTTATATGTATGCCCTAGAGGCCATTACTATACATAGGATGTATATTGTAGTGGATGCTTGGACATATATAGGGATGACTTTCTTGCTCGATATGATAGTATGCTATCTTGTTACTCTTTACCTTAACGTGTACACTGATTGTCTCTCTGTTACATGTTGGTAAAGCCCTTAGGATGTTTACTTGATTGCCTGGACTATGATGTGGATCATACTAGTGGGGACATGGTAGTCCATAAGTACATCCTTCAAGGTCCCTAGTCGTGGGTGTATCGAGACGGGGCATCGATATACCGGTGTAGACTAGCGTGTACCTTCTCGACCTATATAGATGGGCGATGGATGATCCCATATCCATTGGTGTTTGACATCAGAGATGATATACGGGTGATCAGTGTAGACTCGGTACACTGGACGGACTCGCCGAGAACTCCTAGATAGTATTATACCTCACGTCAGATGGCAGTTCTCTGGTGACACTGGTACAGGTTAGTCTGTAGACCCGAGATCGTCATAGAGTCTTGTGTGATTCCCACTGTGCTTTGATTTCCACCTTACCACGTCCAAGAGGGCGTGCAAAATGGTGGTTTTTGGGTACAGTCCCGAGTCACATGGAGGCAATAAGCGATAGGAGGGGTTTCGTCTCTCTCGGTATAGGGAGTTGATGTTGCGCTGTGCTCGATTGGCTATAACAGGAAGTCCTTGGCCAAGGCTGCATTAGGGATTTACAGTAAGTGTTACCAGTTGTTTCTCGACCCGTTATGAGCTTCATATCGACACGACTTATCGAGTTATTGGGGTCTGACGTTTACCACCCCTAGACGAGATATGCGACATATCAGATGAACAGACCAGACTGTACGGTAGTGTTACTGGTTGGATTCACAGGAGTGTCAGCAGGCTTGCTTGTTGATCTTCTAATCGCTCAATACCCGGGTGGCCGTTACGTTTAGTAGACCGCTTGCGGCTTGTGGGTGTTTGATATGATCATCACCTACTGCCGGCGTATTGACGAGTCTTTAGAGTCCTACACAGGGGTTTTCTGGCTCAAGCAAAACGAAATAGGAGCGCATATGAGATATGTGCGGGACCGAGAATAATACCAGTATGTGATACTGTATTCTATTCTCGGGATTTGTGACATTGATCGGTTGTATGCGATATAGCCGGGTTATCGGATCAAGTGTTGATTCGATAAGTTGTTACTATTGATATTAGTCAGTTATATGCAATATAACCGGATCGTTAAATCAAGTGTTGATTTAACGATTTAATGTATAATTATATATTTAATATATTACTTTACATTAACCAGTATTGGTTCACTTAAGATTGATTTTCTCACTTGATTGTGCTCATTGTTTATATGTGATATATGCAAGTGTACATGTTTGTATCATGCTTGATGATACAAACAAGTTGTGTGTATGAGACTTATACCAAATCAAGGTTAAATTAGGGTTTACTATTTTCCTAACAAATAACAAAAGAGTGAGACTTTGGTCAAAGTTATCAAGCTTCATGAAGCTTGAAGAAATTTTGACAAAGTCAAATCTTTTGTCATTTCCTTAGGATATTAGTTAACCCAACCCTTAACCTAATGCTTTGGTTAATTCTCTACATGAGTTAAGCATGAGAGCTTAACTCAACCATGGTGCCATAATTAAAAGGATAAGTTTCATTTGGATAAAAAAAATTCTATTGATTCTTTTCTTCTTCTTCTTCATCATCAAGCTCCACAAAAGCTTGCTAGCTCCAATGGTGCCATGAGAAAAAGAGTGAGAAATCCAATTCTAAAGTGAACCCACTTTCTATTTCTTCATCCTCTACTACTTGCCTTGTAATATGGAGTGTTCTCTTCACAAAGTTTATGACCAAGTGAAGAAATAGCTTGAGTTTGAGTCTCCCCGACGTAGATCATCTTCGGCCTCGAAGTCAACGACCTAGCCCGCTCATTTCTCCGATGAAACCAACGATAGAGTCCGGGATCCCGATGATCGCAGCGAAGGGACGTCAACACGGAGCTATTGAAGTGAAGGACCGGATCTACAAAGGTTGTAATCCCTTTCACTTGTAGTAAAGTTGTTTACTTGTTCATAGTTTTTGTCCAATCTCTAGTTAACGATCTTGCATAGAGTTGTTAGGCACATAAAAATTTGAATTTGGCATGGTAGATGCCTTGTGGAACCTCTTGAGTGTGCCTAGTAACCCTACAGTGGTATCAGAGCCTAGCTAGAGCATTTGGCGATGTGTTTACGATGTTGAAACTCCGATCGAACCCCGACGTGTCAAAATTAACCCCCTCTCTGTAAATTTTTTCAAAATTGGGATTTTTCTGAATTAAAAACACCTAAAAAATTCAGCAGGATTTTCTAAGAATTTCAGTGAAAAACGAGACGATGAACAGTACAAACCGCCGCGGAACCGCGGCCGTACCGTTCTTGGGCCGCGGATCCGCGGCAGTAAAGTGGATTCATGCGCTCTGTTTTGCACAGTAATTCTAGCAGCTGCTTATATATTTTCTGGGTATTATTTTATTCTGACTCAAGTGTTGAGTATTCTGGGGATTATTTTGTACTCGTTGTTTCGATCGGAATATTTAATTTCGTAATGTTTTTCCGGGTAATCATAATTATACATTAAATCATTAAATCGATACTTGCAAAAATCCACATTTTCAAAAATTGTACAGAGAGGGGTGAAATCGGGGACTCGTTGATTCGATCGGATATTCTAACCTCGTTTATGGTTTTCCTGGTAATTTTAGAACATGTTAAAAATTTCGACCGGATATAAATACCAACTTTTTCCCCTGCCGGGAAATTTCCAAGTGTTGGATTTTTCCGTAATTTAAGAACGTTCTAAGTAGTGCAAGTAACGCGATGGACCCTCTAAAAGACAACAAACCTTAACTCGATTATGTGACCGTCTTGAACTGCCCTTTGAACCTTAGGGTATGGGGAAGTACGGCGTGCCACATGTGAGGCATTGGCTTGACCCTTCTACGGCTGGACCGTTGGTACTGTGGCATGAAGTGGATGTTTTTAAACATATTTCAAGTGTTGAACTGTTCAGGAAAACTTAGGTGTTTGATTGTTCGATCGGAAAGTTTAACATTGTCTATTTATCTGGAATGTGATACAATATTTGGAATCCACAAGTAGTTATGAGATAACTGATTTGGATGTTTAAACATAGCAGTTTAGTCTCAAATGATCGGTTGCCACAGAATTTTGATGTGATCAAAAGTCCGTCGCAATCACGTTACGTACGCGGATACTCGCTGGGTAAACTTAATAGATAGCCATGCCCCATAGCCCCGACCAAGTGACTGTAGGAGAACCCCGTCGCCGAAAGCATCCGTTCGGGTGCTCGCGGCAGTGGTGTTGCGCCTTAGTGCACTTCGTCGACGGTATCGGGGGTGCGGCCGTCTACTAAAGTTTGCGACGAGCATTCGTACCGGATGTCGGGAATCTTGTTGAATTGCCCGACTTGATATTGAAAAGAGTTTTCGATATAGAGACTAAAATGCGGGGTTTATAACTGTTAGGCATGCGATGTCTAAGTACGTTGCGGATTCCAACTTTGTAGTTTTACACTTTCTTTTCTGTAACCGTAAGTATAATATGTGATATCGCCGGTTTCGTTGCTATATGTCAACGACAATTGGGATGCGCACATTTACTTACGTTGATGACATGTGATGTTATGTGTTGCTGGATATGTTATATTGGATCGTCGCGTTTTGAATAGCCGGGGGTTTTATGTGAGATGAGAGTTTTTATTTTCATTCATGTAAAATTTGTTGTATGTAATATTCTTTTATTGGGGCACTTCCCGGTTGAGGTTGATGTCACCATTTGTATATTATTTACTTTTCCGCACTAAGATAGACCCAAGGAGGAGAGCACAAGTAACCGGGTTCTAGAGTCCAGTGGGAGACCAACTCGAGGAGTCGAGTCCGGGTCTCCTAACTCTAGAATTGGTAGGGTTGCTTGCCGCTCTCGTAGGGGTCTAGGGGTGTGGGTTTGGCTATTCATCGCGACCGTGGAATCCGTGTTTTATACAGGCTCGTATTGAAAACACGGACGTCCTAGTATATCCAATGTTTCATATGTTTCTTCTACTGCGATATCTATGATGTGATCATTTGATATGTGATGATAGATACTGTATATGATATATATGATATATTATATAGAAGTTACTTATGTTTTACACCCGCGCTAGCCCTGCCCCGCTCTGCCGTTAGTCACCTAACCTAACGGTGCACGAGGGGACATCGAGGCGAATGCGGATGGCATAAGTGTACGTCGTATTTATCTGTGATGTTTAGGTGATTTAAATGATGGGACTTCATTAATATGATTAATGAAAGAAAAGAAACCTAAAAGATGTTGTGGAATCGAATTTTCAAAAACAGGTAGCTACGGTTCTTGCTTTGCATCGCGGTGTTCCTTGTAGAACATCCTGCACCTTATTCGATAAGGAAAGGGCCGAGATCCCTTCATCGGGAGTGACCCCTTTAGCAATGACTGGCAGATTCTACAACCCTCGGTTTGTCTTTTGATTGCTTCTATAGTTCTTGCTTTGCACAGCGGTATATATGATATATCCTGCACCTTATTCGATGAGTAAAAGGCCGACGATCCCTTCACCGGGAGTGACCCCTTTAGCAAAACTAGAAAAGCCTAAAAAACACTCCATTTTAAAATCATTTGATTCTACAACGATATCAAGTTCATTACGCAATAGGTTTTCAGAAAAACCTGTCGTAGCCCTCCGTCATTTCAGATAAGTCCTACTTAGTATTCGTGCTGCGTTTGTTGGCCTTTGTCAAGGCGTAGTGTGCGGTAGCTGACTAGTGCTTATCTGCTTATGCATATGATGCGGATTGGGTTAGGGTAGTCGTATGACCTTGTTGGCCTTTGTCAAGGGCCGTGCGGGTGGGTTTAATTCAATCCTGAAATGACGGGTTGAACTTGACTAGCATCCTATGGTTTGTTGGCCTTTGTCAAGGTCATAGGAGGTTAGAGGCAAAATATTATCGGGAATTTCAAATGTTGAAATTTGCAATGAGATTGCATACCTTCTATGAGATAGTTGGATCCCGATACCCGCTGCGAGTAATTGTTACTCCTGGGAGAGTTTTACACATTACAATTAGCCGATCAAGTAGGTGTCTAAAAAGGTGCCAACGGGGTTACGCCTCTGGGAAAACGAGGTTTACTTTAATTAGGTCCGTGCGAAAGCACGGGGAACCTCCCTCAAAGTACCGACACTGGCCTGGCTGAAAGATTGGCGAACTTGTAGCGTGTAATTAATCCCGGCTAGTCTTTCCTTTTAGGGTTTGAAGGAAGATTTGATAAAAACAGTGGGAGCCATCCTGATTAGATAAAATAATAACCAATCTGATCTTGCAAGAGCGCACGCAGAGTGTTTTCTTCTCTCTCTCTCCAGGTAGCGACCATGTCACGCCTTAATCAAGATAATAAAACAGATGTATTGACCGAACCCGCTTGTTATACTGAGCTGGGGAACGTTGGTCCCGTTCCAACTTATAATTGTTATAAGACAGAGCAGGAAATTGGGGAATACCAGAATTCCTGTGCCGCCCAAACGAAGAAAGTGCATACCGATGCATCATCTTCGGGTGTGTTCATTACACAGAACTGTTTCTCAGCATCCTCTGCGTCCTGGGTATCTGATACCGGATCAGGATACCATATATGTAATATATTACATGGGCTACAGAAAGGTAGAGAACTGAGAACGGGTGATAAGTTTCATGAGGCAGAAAACGGTGGAAGTGTTGCAGCCAAGTCTGTTGGTCATTGTCGCCCTGTATTACCAGAATACATTGATCCTGAACAAATGTTATTAGATACCGAACCTGATATACAAAATCATATCAGTCTCTTTATTTAGATAAAGAAGGATATAATTTTGTATTGTTGGATAATATTTTGAACATTTCCTAAATCAAGAGTTGATCGGTTCAGGCACGTTATCTAAAAGCATTAACGTTCTAAATCAAACTATAGTTCTTAGTATACAGAACACACACAAGAGGAAGAGTTCAGAAATGAACGAATCCTTCTTGAGGTATTGTAGACTAGGTCATGTCAATGCGACCCGACTAGCTAAGTTACATTGAGATGCATATTTAAATCAGTTTGAATTTACATATTGTGAAACTTGCCAGTCATGTCACAAACAAAAGATGACCATAGCTCTGTTTATTGGAAACAGAGAAAGAGTTAGTGAACTCTTAGGATGATACATATTGATGTATGAAGGTCCCCTGTCTACACATACCAAGACCGGTTCTTTGTACTTCATTACCTTCTCTGATGATCTCTCAAGATTCAGACATATGTTCCTGTTGAAACAGAAGTCCGAACATTTTGAGATATTCACAGAATATAAGTTAGAAGTAGAGAACCGAAAATGGGTATAAGTATTATGTCCTTTAATGTTATCAAGGAGGAGAATATTTGAGCACGGGATTCCTGGACTATTCTAAGAATGAGATTCTCTCTCAGCATTACTCCTCCGTATACACCACAGCACGTCGGTGTATCGGGACGGAGCAATCGCACCATATTAGATATGGTGCACTCTATGATGAGTACTACTGAGTTTCCTATTTCCTTTTAGGGTGTTATGCACTTATGAAGTTGCAGACCTATTGAATAGGGTTCCGATCAAATCAGTTGCCTACCACTTCATATGTGATATGGAAAGGGAAGAGCCCATAGCTTAAGTTTGTTAAGATTTGGGGTTTTCTGGCCTATGTCTGAAAAGCAAAATCCGGACAAGCTCGAGGCAAAGTCAGATCTGTGGAAGTTTGTTGGATATCCCAAGCATATGCAAGGGAATATCTTCTACCTAACCGAGGAACAAAAATGTTTTGTTTCTCAGCATGCCATCTTTGTGAAAGGGAATTTCTTATGAAGAAATTATTGGTCATGAGGTAAAACTGGAAACAGTTCCAGCTATACAAACTGCAGCTGATGATTTGGTAGAACCAAAGGATTCAATAGCAACCAACGAACCTCAGCCTCTCCGCCGATCTAGTAGGTTTCCTCACCCACCTGAGAGATACTCCGGTTTCTCTATGACAGTGGGAGCGAGGATTGCATCATGGGATGATGACCTAACTAGTTTCGAGCTGGCCATCAAGAGTGGGACTCTGTAAGAATGGCTGGATGTTTATCGATCTGAGATAGAATCCTTATACACCAACAAAGTATGGACTTTGGTTGCTTTATCTGAAGGGTTAAATCCCCATTAGGAGCAAGTATATCTTGAGAAGATTACTTGGTGTACATGGAAAAGTTGAGACTTTTAAAGCTAGACTTGTTAAAGGTTTGCATCATTGACCAGGTATGGATTGTGATGAAACCTTTTCTAAGTACCTATGCTTAAGTCCATCCAGATCCTACTTGCCACGGCTACATACCATGACTACGATATCTGGCGGTTGGGTGTCATGACTGCTTTTATAAATACTCATTTACAACAGAACGTCAATAAGTACCACAGCCAGAGGGCTTCGTAAACAGTGGGAGCAGCGGAAACGTGTGCAAGTTGCTTTACAGATTAAAGCAGGCAACGCGGAGTTGGAACGTCTGTTTTGATGTATTAGTCAAAGAGTTTGACATCATCAGAATGGTAGATGAACCTTTTATATACAAAAAGGTAGTAAGGAGTGTGGTGGTGATCCTCGTAGAGCACGTGGATGACATACTCATGATAGGGAAGGAGTTTCCTATGCTACGCTCGGTCAATCTCCGCTTATCACAAAGATTCTCCATATAGGATCAAAGTGATACCTACTAAATCCTGGGTTTTGGATATATGAGATAGATCTAATTGGATGTTAGAATACTCACTAGTTGTAGTAAGATGGTGTCAATTGATCCTGGGGAGAATCACTGGAAAGGTTCCAGGGTGATAAAGACGACTGAATATCAGTCGCAGGCATTGTCTTTACCCTCAGTGGAGGGACGGTATGTTGGAAGAGTTCCAAGCTAGATACCATGGCATACTAGACAATAAAGTCTGGATACATCGCTACCAAAGATGCTACCAAAGAGGCAGTCTGGGTGTATATTAGTTCATGAGATGAACTTCATTCCTCCCGTTGTGTGACAATGGAGTTGTGGCTTATGCCAAGGAACGCCCGTCCCATCAGTGATCCAGACATATTCTTAGGCAGTATCACCTGATCGAGGAGATGGTTGATCTCCAGGGGATCAAGGTTAGGAGAGTAGACTCAGAGGAAAATACGGCGGATCCACTCACAAAGGCATTTTCCTAAAGAGAGACTTTCATGGGATGGTTGAGTATGAGATAATACAACCACTGCTATCAGATGGCCCTAGTGCAAGTGGGAGATTGTTAGTTATATGTATGCCCTAGAGGCCATTACTATACATAGGATGTATATTGTAGTGGATGCTTGGACATATATAGGGATGACTTTCTTGCTCGATATGATAGTATGCTATCTGGTTACTCTTTACCTTAACGTGTATACTGATTGTCTCTCTGTTACATGTTGGTAAAGCCCTTAGGATGTTTACTTGACTGCCTGGACTATGATGAGGATCATACTAGTGGGGACATGGTAGTCCATAAGTACATCCTTCAAGGTCCCTAGATATGGGTGTATCGAGACTGGGCATCGATATACCAGTGTAGACTAGCGTGTACCTTCTCGACCCATATAGATGGGCGATGGATGATCCCATATCTATTGGTGTTTGACATCAGAGATGATATACGGGTGCTCAGTGTAGACTGGGTACACTGGACGGACTCGCCGAGAACTCCCAGATGGAATTATACCTCACGTCAGATGGCAGTTCTCTGGTGACACTGGTACAGGTTAGTCTGTAGACCCGAGATCGTCATAGAGTCTTGTGTGATTCCCACTGTGCTTTGATTTCCACCTTACCACGTCCAAGAGGGCACGCAAAACGGTGGTTTTTAGGTACAGTCCAGAGTCACATAGAGGCAATGAGCGATAGGAGGGATTCGTCTCTCCCGGTATAGGGAGTTGATGTTGCGCTGTGCTCGATTGGCTATAACAGGAAGTCCTTGGCCAAGGATGCATTATGGATTTACTGGTAAGTGTTAAAAGTAGTTTCTCGACCCGTTATGAGCCTCATATTGACATGACTTATCGAGTTATTGGGGTCTGACGTTTACCACCCCTAGACGAGATATGCGACATATCAGACGAACAGACCGGACTGTACGGTAGTGTTACTGGTTGGATTCACAGGAGTGTGAGCAGGCTTGCTTGTTGATCTTCTGACCGCTCAATACCCGGATGGCCGTTACGTTTAGCAGACCGCTTGCGGCTTATGTGTGTTTGATATGATCATCACCTACTGCCGGCGTATTGACGAGTCATTAGTGTCCTACACAGGAGTTTCCTGGCTCAAGCGAAACGAAATAGGAGCGCATATGAGATATGTACGGGACCGAGAATAATACCAGTATGTGATACTGTATTTTATTCTCGCGATTTGTGACATTGATCGGTTGTATGCGATATAGCCGGGTTATCGGATCAAGTGTTGATTCGATAAGTTGTTACTATTGATATTAGTCGGTTATATGCAATATGACCGGATCGTTAAATCAAGTGTTGATTTAACGATTTAATGTATAATTATATATTTGATATATTACTTTACATTAACGAGTATTGGTTCACTTACGATTGATTTTCTCACTTGATTGTGCACATTGTTTATATGTGATATATGCAAGTGTACATGTTTGTATCATGCTTGATGATACAAACAAGTTGTGTGTATGAGACTTATACCAAATCAAGGTTAAATTAGGGTTTACTATTTTCCTAACAAATAACAAAAGAGTGAGACTTTGGTCAAACTTATCAAGCTTCATGAAGCTTGAAGAAACTTTGACAAAGTCAAATCTTTTGTCATTTCTTTAGGATATTAGTTAACCCAACCCTCAACCTAATGCTTTGGTTAATTCTCTACATGAGTTAAGCATGAGAGCTTAACTCAACCATGGTGCCATAATTAAAAGGATAAGTTTCATTTGGATAAATTTTTTTCTATTGATTCTTTTCTTCTTCTTCTTCATCATCAAGCTCCACAAAAGCTTGCTAGCTCCAATGGTGCCATGAGAAAAAGAGTGAGAAATCCAATTCTAAAGTGAACCCACTTTCTATTTTTTCATCCTCTACTACTTGCCATGTAATATAGGGTGTTCTCTTCACAAAGTTTATGACCAAGTGAAGAAATAGCTTGAGTTGAGTCTCCCCGACGTAGATCATCTTCGGCCTCGAAGTCAACGACCTAGCCCGCTAATTTCTCTGATGAAACCAACGCTAGAGTCCGGGATTCCGATGATCGCAGCGAAGGGACGTCAACACGGAGCTATTGAAGTGAAGGACCGGATCTACAAAGGTTGTAATCCCTTTCACTTGTAGTAAAGTTGTTTACTTGTTCATAGTTTTTGCCTAATCTCTAGTTAACGATCTTGCATAGAGTTGTTAGGCACATAAAAATTTGAATTTGGCATGGTAGATGCCTTGTGGAACCTCTTGAGTGTGCCTAGTAACCCTACACAAGGAGCATAAGAAGTGAAGGACCAATCTACAAAGGTTGTATTTCGTATTCACTTAGTGTTAATGTGTTTAACAAGCTTGTTTTCGCCTAATAGTCTAGCAAAGATCTTGTTTAGGGTTGTTCGGCACGGCTAAAATTTTAACCGGGCATGGTTGATGCCTTGTAGAACCTTATTAGAGTGCCTAGTAACCCTGCAGTGGTATCGGAGCCTAGCTAGAGCATTAGGTGACGTGTATACGAAGTTAAAACTCCGAACGAACCACGAAACGACGATTTGAACCCCTCTCTTGACATTTTTAAAAAACTGTGATTTTTCTGTATTAAAAATACTTAAAAACATCAGCAGGCAATTCTAAGGATTACCATGAAAAATGAGCCCCTAATTCATCTATATAGCCGCGGAACCGCGGCAATAAGCTACTTGTGGCGGCGGTTCCGCGGCAGGAACAGCGTATTGGGGACGGTTCTTTATGCAGTAATATCCGTTTCTATTCCTGCATGTTTCTGGGTATTTTTAATCTGACTCAAGTGTTGAGTGTTCTGGGGATTATTTTGTATTCGTTGATTCGATCGGAAAATTTAATTTCGTGCTTTTTCCGGATAATTTAGAAAGTATTAAAAAGTTCGAACGGATATCAATAACTCACTTTTTCCACTCCCGGAAAATTTCCAAGTGTTGGATTTTCCGTAGTTTAAGAACGTCTAAATCGTGCAAGTTACGCAATGGACCCTCTAGAAGACAACAAACCTTAACTCGATGATGTGACCGTCTTGAACTGCCTTTTGAACCTTAGGGTTTGGGGCAGTACGGCGTTGCCACATGTGGGGCGTTGGCTTGACCCTTCTACGACTGGACCATTAGTTCTGTGGCATGTGATGGATGTTTTTAAACTCCCCTCAAGTGTTGAGAACTATTTGGGAAAACTTGGGTGTATGATCATTCGATCGGAAAGTTTAACATTGTCTATTTATCGGGAATGTGATACAATATTTGGAATCCACAAGTAGTTATGAGATAACTAATTTGAATGTTATAAACATAGCAGTTTAGTCTCAAATGATCGGTTGCCACGGGATTTTGATGCGATCAAAAGTCCGTTGCAATCACGTAGCGTACGCGGATACTCGCCGGGTAAACTTAATAGACAACCACACCCCAAAGCCCCGACCAAGTGACTGTAGGAGAACCCCGTCGCCAAAAGCATCCGTTTGGGTGCTCGCGGCAGCGGTGTTCCACCTTAGTGCACTTCGTCGACGGCATCCGAGGGTACGGCCGTCTACTAAAGTTTGCGATGAGCATTCGATCAGCATGTCGGGAAACTTGTTGAATTTCCCGACTAGATATTGAAAAGTGTTTTCGATATAGAGACTAAAATGCGGGGTTTATAATTGTTAGGCATGCGATGTCTAAGGAATTCATTTGGTTAGGCATAAGATGTCTAAGGAGGTTGCGGATTCCAACTGTTGTAGTTTTACACTTTCTTTTCTGCGACCGAAAGTGTAATATGTGTTATCGCCAGTTTCGTTGCTATATGTCAACGACAATTGGGATGCGCATATTTACTTACGTTGATGACATGTGATGTTATGTGTTACTAGATATGTTATATTGGATCGTCGCGTTCTGAATAGCCGGGGGTTTTATGTGAGATGAGGGTTTTTATTTTCATTCATGTAAAATTCATTGTATGTAATATTCTTTTATTGGGGAACTTCCGGGATGAGGTTGATATCACCATTTGTATATTATTTACTTTTCAGCATTAGGATAGACCCAAGGAGGAGAGCACAAGTAATCGGGTTTTAGAGTCCAGTGGGAGACCAACTCGAGGAGTCGAGTCCGGGTCTCCTAACTCTAGAATTGGTAGGGTTGCTTGCCGCTCTCATAGGGGTCTAGGGGTGTGGGTTTGGCTATTCATCGCGACCGTGGAATCCGTGTTTTATAGAGGCTCAAAATAAAACACGGACGTCCTAGTATATCGAATGTTTCATATGTTTCTTCTGTTGCGATATCTGTGATGTGATCATTTGATATGTTGTGATAAATACTGTATATAGTATATATGATATATTATATAGACGTTACTTATGTTTTACACCCGCGCCAGCCCTGCCCCGCTCTGCCGTTAGTTACCTAACCTAACGGTGCACGAGGGGACATCGAGGCGAATGCGGATGGCATAAGCGTACGTCGTATTTATCTGTGACGTTTAGGTGACTTAAATGATGTGACTTCATTAATGTGATTAATGAAAGAAAAGAAACCTAAAAGATGTTGTAGAATCAAATTTTCAAAAAGAGTAGCTACAGTTTTTGCTTAGCATAGCGATATATATGATATATCCTGCACCTTATTCGATGAGGAAAGAGCCGAGATCCCTTCACCGAGAGTGATCTCTTTAGCAAAACTGGCAGATGCTATAACACTCGGTTTGTCTTTTGATTGCTTTTGGAGTTTTTGCTTTGCATAGTGATATATATGATATATCCTGCACCTTATTCGATGAGGAAAGAGCCGAGATCCCTTCACCGGGAGTGACCTCTTTAGAAAAACTAATGAAAGCCTCAAAATCACTCCATTTCTAAATTCACTCGATTCTACAACGATATCAAGTTCATTACGCAATAGGTTTTCAGAAAAACCTGTCGTAGCCCTCCGTCATTTCAGATAAGTCATGCTTAGTATTCGTGCTGCGTTTGTTGACCTTGTCAAGACGCAGTGTGCGGTAGCTGACCAGTATTTATTTGCTTATGCATATGATGCAGATTGGATAAGGGTAGTCGTACGGCCTTGTTGACCTTGTCAAGGGTCATGCGGGTGGGTTTAATTCAATCAAGAAATGACGGGTTGAACTTGACTTACGGTCTATGGTTTGTTGACCTTGTCAAGGTAATAGATCGTTTGGGGCAAAATATTATCGGGAATATCAAGTGTTGAAATTTGCAATGAGATTGCATACCTTCTATGAGATAGTTGGATCTCGATACCCACTGAGAGTAATTATTACTCCTGGGAGAGTTTTACACATTACAATTAGCCGATCAAGTAGGTGTCTAGAAAGGTGCCAACGGGGTTACGCCTCTGGGAAAACGAGGTTTACTTTAATTTGGTCCGTGCGAAAGCACGGGGAACCTCCCTCAAAGTACTGACACTGGACTGGCTGAAAGATTGGCGAAGTTGTAGGGTGTAATTAATCCCGGCTAGTCTTTCCTTTTAGGGTTTGAAGGAAGATTTGATAAAAACAGTGGGAGCTATCCTGATTAGATAAAATAATAACCAATCTCATCTTGCAAGAGCATACGCTGAGTGTTTTCTTCTCTCTCTCTCCAGATGGCGACCATATCACGCTTTAATCAAGATAATAATACGGATGTTTTGTCAGAACCCGCTTGTTATACTTAGCTGGGGAACGTTGGTCCTGCTCCAACTTATAACTGTTATAAGACCGAGCAGGAAATAGGGGATTACCAGAATTCCCGTGCTGCCCAAACGAAGAAAGTGCATGTTGATGCATCATCTTCGGGTGTGTTCATTACAGAGAACTGTTTCTCAGTATCCTTTACGTCCTGGGTATGAGATACCGGATCAAGATCCCACATATGTAATTTGTTACATGGGCTACAGATAGGTAAAGAACTGAGAACGGGTGATAAGTTTCATGAGATAGAAACGGTGCAAGTGTTGCAGCCAAGTCTGTTGGTAGTTATCACCCTGTATTACCAGAATACATTGATTCTGAATGAATGTCATTAGATACCGAACCTGATATACAACATCATATCAGTCTCTTTATTAGTAAAGAAGGATATAATTTTTTATTGTTGGATAATGTTTTGAACATTTCCTATATCAAGAGTTGATCGTTTTAGGCACGTTATCTAAAAGCATTGACGTTCTAAATCAAACTACAGTTCTTAGTATACAGAACACACACAAGAGGAAGAGTTTAGAAATGAACGAATCCTTCTTGAGGTATTGTAGACTAGGTCATATCAATGTGACCCGACTAGCTGAAGTTACATATATATGCATATTTAAAATAGTTTGAATTTACACATTGTGAAACTTGCCGGTCATGTCACAGAGATAAGATGACTATAGCTCTGTTTATAGGAAACAGAGAAAGTGTTAGTGAACTCTTGGGATGATACATGTTGATGCATGAAGGTCCCCTGTCTACACATGCCAAGACTGGTTCTTTGTACTTCATTACGTTCTCTATTGATCTCTCAAGATTCAGACATATGTTCCTGTTGAAACACAAGTCCGAAGCTTTTGAGATATTCACAGAATATAAGTTAGAAAGTAGAGAACCAAAACGGGTATAAGTATTATGTCTTTTGATGTGATCAAGAAGGAGAATACTTGAGCACGGAATTCCTGGATTATTCTAAAGGAGAATGAGATTCTCTCTCAGCATTACTCCTCCGTATACACCACAGCACGTCGGTGTATCGGGGCGGAGCAATCACACCCTATGTGATAAGGTGTGCTCTATGATAAGTACTACTGAGTTACCTATTTCCTTTTGGGAGTTATGCACTGGAGAAGTTGCATACCTATTGAATAGGGTTCCGATCAGATCAGTTGCCTACCACTTCATATGAGATATGGAAAGAGAAGAGCCCATATCTTAAGTTTGTTAAGATTTGGGGTTGTCTAGCCTATGTCTAAAAGCATAATCCGGACAAGCTAGAGGCAAAGTCAGTTCTGTAGAAGTTTGTTGGATATCCCAAGCATTCGCAAGGGAATATCTTCTACCTAACCGAGGAACAAAAGATGTTTTGTTTCTCAACATGCCACCTTTGTGAAAGAGAATTTCTTGTGAAGAAATTAATGGTCATAAGGTAGAACTGGAAAGAGTTCCAGCTATACAAACTTCAGCTGATGATTTGGTAGAACCAAAGGATTCAATAGTTTCCAACAAACCTCAGCCTCTCCGCCGATCTAGTAGGGTTCCTCACCCACCTGAGAGATACTTCAGTTTCTCTATGACAGTGGGAGTGAGGATTGCATTATGAGATGATGACCCAACTAGTTTCGAGCTGGCCATCAGGAGTGGGACTCTGTAAGAATGGCTGGATGCTTAACGATCTGAGATGGAATCCTTATACACCAACAAAGTATGGACTTTGGTTGCTTTATTTGAAGGGTTAAATCCCCATCAGGAGCAAGTATATCTTGAGAAGATTACTTGGTGTACATGGAAAGGTTGAGACTTTCAAAGCTATGCTTAAGTCCATCCAGATTCTACTTGCCACGGCTACATACCATGACTACGATATCTGGCGGTTGGGTGTCATGACTACTTTCCTAAATGAAGATTTGGAATAGAGCGTCTATAAGTACACAGCCAGAGGGCTTCGTAGATAATGGGAGCAGCGGAAACGTGTGCAAGATGTTTTATGTGATAAAGCAGGCATCGCGGAGTTGGAACATCTGTTTTGATGAGTTAGTCAAAGTGTTTGACATCATCAAAATGGTAGATGAACCTTGTATATGCAAAAAGGTAGTAGAGAGTATGGTGGAGATCCTCGTAGAGTACGTGGATAACATACTCTTGATAGGAAAGGAGTTTCCTATGCTACGCTCGGTCAATCTCCGCTTATCACAAGGATTCTACATATAGGATCAAAGTGATACCTACTAAATCCTGGGTTTTGGATCTATGAGATAGATCTAATTGGATGTTTGGATACTCACTAGTTGTAGTGAGATGGTATCAAACGATCCTAGGGAGAATCACTGGAAAGGTTCCAGGGTGATAAGGACGACTGAATGTCAGTCGCAGGCATTGTCTTTACCCTCAGTGGAGGGACGGTATGTTGGAAGAGTTCCAAGAAAGATACCGTGGCATACTAGACGATAAAGGCTAGATACATCGCTACCAAAGATACTACCAAAGAGGCAGTCTGGGTGTATATTAGTTCATGAGATGAACTTCGTTCCTACCATTGTAAGACAATGGAGTTGTGGCTTATGCCTAGGAACGCCCGTCCCATCAGTGATCCAGACATATTCTAAGGCAGTGTCACCTGATCATGGAGATGGTGGATCTCCAGGGGATCGAGGTCAGGAGAGTAGACTCAGAGGACAACACGGCGGATCCACTCACAAAGGCCTTTTCCCAGAGAGAGACTTTTATGGGATGGTTGAGTATGAGATACTACAACCACTTTTATCAGATGGCCCTAGTGCAAGTGGGAGATTGTTAGTTATATTTATGCCCTAAAGGCCATTACTATACATGAGATGTATATCATAGTGGATGCTTGGACATATATAGGGAGGACTTTCTTGCTCGACATGATAGTATGCTATCTGGTTACTCTTTACCTTAACGTGTATACTGATTGTCTCTCTGTTACATGTTGGTAAAGCCCTTAGGATGTGTACTTGACTACCTGGACTATGATGCGGATCATACTAGTGGGGACATGGTAGTCCATAAGTACATCCTTCAAGGTCCCTAGTCGTAGGTGTATCGAGATGGGGCATCGATATACCAGAGTAGACTAGCGTATAACTTCTCGACCCATGTAGATGGGCGATGGATGATCCCATATACATTGGTGTTTGACATCAGAGATGATATACGGGTGCTCAATGGAGACTGGGTACACTGGACGGACTCGCCGAGAACTCCCAGATGGTATTATACCTTACGTCAGATGGCAGTTCTCTGGTGACACTGGTACAAGTTAGTCTGTAGACCCGAGATCATCATAGAGTCTTGTGTGATTCCCACTGTGCTTTGATTTCCACCTTACTACGTCCAAGAGGGCGTGCAAAACGGTGGTTTTTGGGTACAGTCCCGAGTCACATGGAGGCAATGAGCGATAGGAGGGGTATTCGTCTCTCTCGGTATTGGGGGTTGATGTTGCGCTATGCTCGATTGACCATAACAGGGAAGTCCCTGGCCAGGGCTGGTTTAGAGATATACTGGTAAGTGTTATCAGTAGTTTCTCGACCCGTTATGAGCCTCATATCGGCATGACTTATCGGTTATTGGGGTCTGACGTTTACCACCCCTAGACTTGATATGCGATATATCAGACGAGGAGACCGGACTGTACGGTAGTGTCACTGTCAGGATTTTTGCAGGAGTTGGAGCAGGCTTGCTTGCTGATCTTCTGATTGCTCAATACCCGGATAGCCGTTACGTCCAGCTAGTACCGCCGACGGCTTGTGGGTGCTTGATATGATCATCACCTACTGCCGGCGTATTGACGAGTCTTTAGAGTCCTACATAGAAGTTTTACAGGCTTAGGAAAAACGAAATAGGAGCGCATATGTGATATGTGCGGGACCGAGAATAATGCGAGTATGTGATACCGTATTCAATTCTCGCGATGATTGTATCGATCGGTTATATGCGATATAACCAGGTTATCGAATCAAGGGTTGATTCGATAAGTCGATACATTGGATGTTAGTGGGTTATATGTGATATAACCAGATTATTAAGTCAAGTGTTGATTTAATAATTTAGTGTATATTTGTATATATGATATACTAATTTACATTAACTAACATTGGTTCACTTAAGCATTTGTTTTTCTCACTTGTGCACAACTTAATATATATGTGATATATATTTATTTGTGTTCATTATGTATCATGGTTGTTGATACAACTTACATGGGTGTATAAGACTTATACCATACTAATTATAGTGTTAGGTTTTTAATATTTAAAGTAATTCTAAAATTAGTGGATGATGAGCTCACATGCATGAAACTTCATGAAGCTTAGGGTTGCATTGACTTAGTCTACTAGTTTTGGATTACTTGAGATATTAATTAACTTAATGAAGCCATGGTTATGTCTCTACATGAGTTAGTATATGATACCCACTCACCCATGGTTAGCTCTCTCTCTCTCTCTTGATTAGTTTTTCATTCTCATTTTGAGCTCATCTTCTTCCTCCTTCAAATGCTTGCTAGGGTTTGATAAAGAGAGAGAAATACAGTGAGAAAAGAAATTCTAAAGTGTACCCATTTCCTATTTCATCATGCTCTACTAGACTAGCACTTTAGTATAAAGTGTTTGCTTCATTTTGGTGAAGTGGAAGCTTGAGTTCGTATTCCCTCGACGTAGATCATCTTTGGCCTCGAAGACTTCAAGCAATACCATTGCTATCTTCTCATGGAGCCGTCCGAGAGTCCAAGAGCACGATGATCGCAGCGAAGGGACTACTATAAGGAGCATAAGAAGTGAAGGACCGATCTACAAAGGTTGTATTTCGTATTCACTTACTGTTAATGTGTTTAACATGCTTGTTTTCGCCTAATAGTCTAGCAAAGATCTTGTTTAAGGTTGTTCGGCACGGCTAAAATTTTAACCGGGCATGGTTGATGCCTTGTAGAACCTTATTAGAGTGCCTAGTAACCCTACAACTTTCTTGCTCGACATGATAATATGCTATCTGGTTACACATTATCTTAACATGTACTCTTATTGTCTCTATGTTACATGTTGATAAAGCCCTTACGATGAGTACTTGATTATCAGGACTATGATGCAGATCATACAAGTGAGGACAGTGTAGTTGCCAAGTACATGCTTCAAATGTTCCTAGTCGTGGGAGTACCGAGACAGGGCATCGATACTCCAGAGTAGACTAGCGTATGCGCTTCTTGACCCATATGATGGGCGATGGATGATCTCATATCCATTGGTGTTTGACATCAGAGAAGGTATACGGGTGCTCAGTAGAGACTGGGTACACTGGACGGACTCGCCGAGAACTCCCAGATGGTATTATACCTCACGTCAGATGGCAGTTCTCTGGTGACACTGCTACAGGTTGGTCTGTAGACCCGAGATCGTCATAGAGTCTTGTATGATTCCCACTGTGCTTTGATTTCCATCATACCATGTCTAAGAGGGCATGCAAAAAGGTGGCTTTTGGGTACAGTCCCGAATCACATGGAGGCAATGAGCGATAGGAGGGGATTCGTCTCTCCCGGTATAGGGAGTTGATGTTGTGCTGTGTTCGATTGGCTATAACTGGAAATCCCTGGCCAGGGTTGCTGAGATTTACTGGTAAGTGTTATCAGTAGTTTCTCAAACTGTTATAGACCTCATATCGACATGACTTATCAAGCTACTGGGGTCTGACGTTTACCACCCCTAGGCGAGATATGCGACATATCAGACGAAGAGACCAGACTGTACGGGAGTGTTACTGTCTGGATTCGCAGGAGAAAGTACATGCTTGCTTGTTGATCTTCTGAGCATTCAATACCTGGGTGGCTGTTACGTTTAGCTGACCGCTTGCAGCTTGTGGGTGTTTGATATGATCATCACCTACTGCCGGCGTATTGACGATTCTTTAGAGTCCTACACAAAGGTTTCTTGGATCAGGAAAAACGGAGTAGGGGCATATATGTGATATGTGCAGGACCTAGGATATTGTGATATGAGATACCGTATTATATTCTCGCGTTATTTTGATATGAGCCGGATCATCGGATCAAGTGTTGGTTCGATGAATCGGTACATGATATATTAGTCGGTTATATTCGATATAGCCGGATTGTCGGATCAAGTGTTGATTCGATAATTTAATGTATAATAATATATATGATATATTGAATTACATTTTCTAATATTGGCTCGCTTTATTGATTCATTTTCTCACCGGGTAATACATTGATATATATGCGATATATGTTAATTGTATTATTTTCTTTTGTTACAAATATATATTATATATGTGATATATACTATTGTAACATGATATGATTACTAATGCAACATGTTTAGTGGAGATTAAACAAGGTTAGGGTTTGAATTGAGTTAGTTCTTTCATGAACCTTCTAGAAGGTTTTCTTTTGTTTTGTGCTAAAATATTTTTAGTGACTCATTCTTAACCCAACCCAAAACCCTTAGCCCTAGTTAAATATCTACATGGGTTATCCTTGTCATGGTTGACCATGGTTACATTTGTAATGATATTATCATTTTCATTATTCATCACAAAAGGATTATTCATTGTTCATCTTCTTCTTCCTTCTTGCAAAGCTTTCTAGTTTTGATTCTTGTGATGAAAATGGGTGAGATTATGAAAATAAAATAGAGCTAAATTCCTACTTCATCATCCTAATCTATCCTAGCCATTTAGACTAGGGTGTTCACTTCATTTGTGAGTGAGAGCTTGTGTTTAAGAAACTTCAAGGTAGATCATCTTAGTTATCGAAGATCGGAAGCAAGTTTGCATCATTGTTTTCGTTGAGCCTCTCGAGAGTCCGGAATTTGATGTTCGCAGCGAAGGGACCTCAACATGGAGCTTATGAAGTGAAGGACCGGACTACAAAGGTTGTAATCCCAAACTCTTAGATGTTAAAGAGTTTAACATGCTTTGTTTCGCCTAATCTCTAGTTTAAAGATCTTGTTTAGGGTTGTTCGGCACGGCTAATTTTTTAATCGGGCATGGTTGATGCCTTGTAGAACCTTATTAGTGTGCCTAGTTACCCTACAGTGGTTTCAGAGCCAAGCTAAAGCTTTAGGCGAAGTCTAGGCAAAATTTAAAGTCCGATCGAACTTCGAATACATAACCCTAGTTTTTGGAAAATTTTCAAAAATGTTGATTTTTTCATATTAAAAATACTCAGAAAAATCAGCAGGGTATTTTAGGAATTACTGTGAAAAACGAGACCCTAACAATATTAAAGCGCCGCGGAACCGCGGCCGTACCATGGCTTGCGCGGCGGTTCCGCGGCCAAACAGTAGAGTCAGGGTTTGGGTTTTGAACAGTAAAATGCGTAGGTACTTCTTGATGTTTCTGAGAATTTTTAATTTACTCAAGTGTTGAGTTTTCTGGGTTGTATTGGGGACTCGTTGATTCGATCGGATAATTTAACTTCGTTTATTTTTTTAAAGGGTAATTTTAGAACGTGTTAAAAAGTTCAAACGGATATCAATAACTCACTTTCCCTCGTCGGAATTTTTTTCAAAAGTTGAATTTTTTCTCAAGTTTGAAACTTCCTGAAAATCATGCAAGTAACGCGGTGGACCCTCTAGAAGAACACAAACCTTAACTCGATTATGTGACCGTCTGAACCGCCTTTGAACCTTAGGGTTTGGGGCAGTACGGCGTTGCCACATTTGAGGCGTTGGCTTGACCCTTCTACGGCTGGACCATTGGTACTGTGGCATGTGATGGATATTTTTTGAACTCCACTCAAGTGTTGAGCTATTAGGGAAATCTTGGGTGTTTGATTATTCGATCGGAAAGTTTAACACTGTCTTTTTTATCTGGAATGTGATACAATATTTGGAATCCACAAGTAGTTATGAGATAAGTAATTTGAATGTTATAAATCTAGCAGTTTAGTCTCAGATGATCAGTTGCCACGGGATTTTGATGCGATTAAAAGTCCGTCGCAATCACGTAGCGTACGCGGATACTCGCCGGGTAAACTTTATTGGCAGCCACGCCCCATAGCCACAACCGAGTGACTGTAGGAGTACCCCGTCGCCAAAAGCATCCGTTTGGGTGCTCGCGGCAGCGGTGTTCCGCCTTAGTGCAGTTCGTCGACAGCATCCGGGGGTGCGGCCGTCTACTAAAGTTTGCGACGAGCATTCGATCAGGATGTCGGGAATCTTGTTGAATTGCCCGACTTGATATTGAAAAGAGTTTTCGATAATGAGACTAAAATGCGGGGTTTATAATTGTTAGGCATGCGATGTCTAAGGAATTCATTTGGTTAGGCATGAGATGTCTAAGGAGGTTGCGGATTCCAATTGTTGTAGTTTTACACTTTCTTTTCTATGACCGTAAGCGTAGTATGTGGTGTATCACCGGCTTTGTTGCTATACATCAACGACAATCGGGATACGCATGCTTGCTTACGTTGATGATATGAGATATTATGTGTTGCTGTGATATGTTATATTGGATCGTCGTGTTCTGAATAGCCGGGGGTTTTATGTAAGATGAGAGTTTTTCTTTTTCATTCATGTAAAATTCATATGTATGTAATATTCTTTTATTAGGGCACTTCCGGGCTGAGGATGATGTCACCATTGTATATTATTTACTTTTCCGCATTAGGTAGACCCAAGGCGGGGAGCACAAGTAACTGGGTTCTAGCGTCCAGTGGGAGACTATCTCGAGGGGTCGAGACTGGGTCTCCTAACCCTAGAATTGGCAGTGTTGCTTGCCGCTCTCGTAGGGGTCTAGGGATGTGGGTTTGGCTATTCATCGCGACCGTGGAATCCGTGTTTTATACAGGCTCGTATTAAAAACACGGACCTCCTAGTATATCCAATATTTCATATATGTTCTTCTGCTGAAATATTCTGTGATGAGATCATATTACTGCTTGAGACAAATGTTTATATTATATATATGAGATATATGTTATATTGCAGATTTCGTTTCAAAAGTGATGCTTGTGAAGCATAATAAAATGGGACTTCATTAATGAGATTAATGAAAACTAAAAGAAACCTAAAGATGTTGTAGAAACTTATCTCAAAAATAGGTAGCTCTAGTTCTTGCTTTGCATAGCGGTGTTCCTTGTAGAACATCCAGCACCTTATTCGATAAGGAAAGAGCCGAGATCCCTTCACCGGGAGTGACCTCTTTAGAGAAACTGGCAGATTCTATAAACACGGTTTGTCTTTTGATTGCTTATATAGTTTTTGCTTTGCATAGTGATATTTGTGAAATATCCTGCACCTTATTCAATAAGGAAAGAACCGACGATCCTTTCACCGGGAGTGACCTCTTTAGCAAAACTAGAAAAGGCCTCAAAAACATTCCTTTTAAAATCACTCAATTCTACAACGATATCAAGTTCATTACGCAAAAGGTTTTCTTAAAAACCTGTCGTAACCCTCTGTCATTTTAGGAAGTAGGGTACTTAGTATTCGTGCTGTGTTTGTTGACCTTAGTTAAGGCACAGTGTACGGTAGCTAACTGATGTCTTCCTATATAGCATATGATGCGATTAGTTAGGACAGTCATGCGACTTTGTTGACCTTAGTTAAGGGTCATGTGGGTGGGTCTAATTAATCAAGAAATGACGGGTAGAACTTGACTAGTGCTTATGATTTGTTGACCATAGTTAAGGTCATAAGTCACTAGGGATAAAATATTATTGGGAATTTCAAGTGTTGAAATTTGCAATGAGATTGCATACCTTCTATGAGATAGTTGGATCCCGATACCCGCTGCGAGTAAGAGTTACCCCTGGGAGAGTTTTACATATTACAATTAGCTGATCAAGTAGGTGTCTAGAAAGGTGTCAACGGGGTTACGCCCCTAGGAAAATGAGGTTTATTTTAGTTAGGTCCGTGCGAAAGCGCGGGGAACCTCCCTCAAAGTACCGGCACTGGCCTGGCTGAAAAATTGGCGAACTTGTATAGTGTAATTAATCCCGGGTAGTCTTTCCTTTTGGGGTTTGAAGAAAGATTTGACTAAAACAGTGGGAGACATCCTGATTAGATAAATTGATAACCAATCTAATCTTGTAAAAGCGCACGCTGAGTGTTTTCGTCTCTCTCTCCAGGTAGCGACCATGTCACGCCTTAATCAAGATAATAATACGGATGTATTGTCAGAACCCGCTTGTTATACTGCGCTAAGGAACGTTGGTCCCGCTCCAACTTATAATTGTTATAAGACAGAGCAGGAAATTGGGGAATACCAGATTTCCCGTGCCGCCCAAACGATGAAAGTGCATGTTGATGCATCATCTTCGGGTGTGTTCATTACAGAGAACTATTTCTCAGTATCATTTACGTCCTGGGTATGAGATAGCAGATCAGGATCCCGAAAATGTAATTTGTTACATGGGCTATAGATAGGTAGAAAACTGAGAACGGGTGATAAGTTTCATGAGATAGAAAATGGTGCAAGTGTTGCAGCCAAGTCTGTTGGTAGTTATCACCCTGTATTATCAGAATACATTGATTCTGAACGAATGTTATTAGATACCGAACCTGATATACAACATCATGTCAGTCTCTTTATTAGTAAAGAAGGATATAATTTTGTATTGTTGGATAATGTTTTGAACATTTCCTATATCAAGAGTTGATCGGTTCAGGCACGTTATCTAAAAGCATAGACATTCTAAATCAAACTACAGTTCTTAGTATACAGAACACACACAAGAGGAAGAGTTCAGAAATGAACGAATCCTTCTTGAGGCATTGTAGACTAGGTCATATCAATGCGACCCGACTAGCTGAAGTTACATATAGATGCATATTTAAATTAGTTTGAATTTACATCTTGTGAAACTTGCTGGTCATGTCACAGAGATAAGATGACCACAGCTTCGTTTATTGGAAACAGAGAAAGGGTTAGTGAACTCTTGGGATTGATACATGCTGATGTATGAAGGTCCCCTGTCTACACATGCCAACACCGGTTCTTTGTACTTCATTACATGCACTGATTATCTCTCAAGATCCGGACATATGTTCCTGTTGAAACACAAGTCTGGAACTTTTGAGAAATTCAATGAATATAAGTTAGAAGTAGAGAACCAAAAATGGGTATAAGTATTATGTCCTTTGATGAGATCAAGGAGGAGAATACTTGAGCATGGGATTCCTGGACTATTCTAAAGGAGAATGAGATTCTCTCTCAGCATTACTCCTCCGTATACACCACAGCACGTCGGTGTATCGGGGCGGAGTAATCACACCATATTAGATATGGTGCGCTCTATGATGAGTACTACTGAGTTTCCTATTTCCTTTTGGGAGTTATGCATTTGAGAAGCCGCATACCTATTGAATATGGTTCAAATCAAATCAGTTGCCTACCACTTCATATGTGATATGGAATGGGAAGAGCCCATATCTTAAGTATGTTATGATTTGGGGTTGTCCAGCCTATGTCTAAAAACATAATCCGGACAAGCTCGTGGCAAAATCAGTTCTGTGGAAGTTTGTTGGATATCCCAAGCATTCGCAAGGGAATATCTTCTACCAAACCGAGGAACAAAAGATGTTTTGTTTCTCAGCATGCCATCTTTATGAAAGGGATTTTCTTGTGAAGAAATTATTGGTCATGAGGTAGAATTGGAAAGAGTTCCAGCAATACAAACTGCAGCTGATGATTTGGTAGAACCAAAGGATTTAACAGTTTCCAACGAACCTCAGCCTCTCCGCCGATCTAGTAGGGTTCCTCACCCACCTGAGAGATACTTCGGTTTTCTCTATGACAGTGTGAGCGAGGATTACATCATGAGATGATGACCCAACTAGTTTTGAGCTGGCGATCAGGAATGGGACTCTGTAAGAATGGCTGGATGCTTAGCGATCTGAGATGGAATCCTTATACACCAACAAAGTATGGACTTTGGTTGCTTTATCTGAAGGGTTAAAATCCCCATCAGGAGCAAGTATATCTTGAGAAGATTACTTGGTGTACATGGAAAAGTTGAGACTTTCAAAGCCATGCATAAGTCCATCCAGATCCTACTTACCACGGCTATATACCATGACTACGATATCTGGCGGATGGGTGTCATTACTGTAGGGTTCCTAGGCACACACATGAGGTTCCACAACAGATCAAACATGCCAAAATCAAATTTTTCTATGTGCCAAAGAACCCTAAACCTAGATCGTTAACTAGAGGTAAGGCGAAACTATGCAAGTTAACAACTTTAACTAAAAGGAAAGTGACTACAACCTTTGTAGATCCGGTCCTCTACTTCTCTAGCTCCGTGTTGACATCCCTCCGCTGCGATCATCGGAATCCCAGACTCTCTTGTCGGTTTCATCGGAGAAATGATCGGGCTAGGTCGTTGACATCGATGCCGAAGATGATCTACGTCGAGGCAACTCAAGATCAAGCTCCATCTTCATTTGGTCATAGAACTTGTGAAGATAACACACTCTACTACATGGCAAGTGGTAGAGGATGAAGAAATAGGAAGTGGGTTCACTTTGGATTTGGATTTCTCACTTGGAATCATCACTTGGAAATTTTTAAGAAAGCTTTCTTCTTCACTTGAAGAAGATGAAGAAGAAAATGGAAAAAGAATTATCTTCAAAAAGAAAATCCAAGTGATTCTTATCATTTTGCAACCATGGGTGAGTTTAACTAGTGTAGAAACTAAACTAGGGTTTAGTTAAATGGTTAGGTTAAGGAAAGAAACAAAATGGTCAAAGCTTTCAAAGCTTCATGAAGTTTCAAGAATGAAACAAAGTTAGCCACCATTTTATTCTTGCCAAAATAAATAAGTAAATAAATAAATAAGGTAATGGAAACCCTAACCATTAACTAAACATGGTTTAAAGTAAACACACACCCAAGTTTGCATGTATCATCAAACATGATACAAACTAGTGCACAAACATATATCATATATACAATGTGCACATTCAAGTGAGATAATCCATCTTAAGTGAACAAATACTATTTAATGTAAAGTAATATATCAAATATATAATTATACATCAAATCATTAAATCAACACTTGATTTAATGATCCGGTCATATCGCATATAACCGACTAATATCAAGTGTATCAATGTATCGAATCAACACTTGATTCGGTAACCCGACCATATCATATATAACCGTCCAATGATACAAATCACGAGAATGGAATACAGTATCATATACTGGTATTATTCTCGGTCCCGCACATATCTCATATGCGCTCCTATTTCGTTTTGCTTGAGCCAAGAAACCTCTGTGTAGGACTCTAAAGACTCGTCAATACGCCGGCAGCAGGTGATGATCATATCAAACACCCACAAGCCGCAAGCGGTCTGCTAAACGTAACGGCCACCCGGGTATTGAGCGATCGGAAGATCAACGAGCAAGCCCGCTCACATTTCTGTGAATCCAACCAGCAACACTTACCGTACAGTCCGGTCTGTTCGTCTGATATGTCGCATATCTCTTCTAGGGGTGGTAAACATCAGACCCCAGTAGCTCGATAAGTCATGCCGATGTAAGGTCCATAACAAGCACGAAACTACTGATAACACTTACCAGTAAATCAGTGCAACCCTGGCCAGGGATTTCCAGTTATGGCCAGTCAAGAATAGCACAACATCAACCCCCAATACCGGGAGAGACGAATCCCCTCCTATCGCTCATTGCCTCCATGTGAATCGGGACTGTACCCAAAAACCACCTGTTTGCACGACTCAGTAGAGCCGTGGTAGGGTGGAAATCAAAGCACAGTGGGAGACACACAAGACTCTATGACGATCTCGGGTCAACAGACTAAGCTGTACCAGTGTCACCAGAGAACCGCCATCTGACGTAAGGTATAATACCATCTGGGAGTTCTCGGCGAGTCCGTTCAGTGTACCCAGTCATCACTGAGCACCCGCATACCATCTCTGATGTCAAACACCAATGGATATGGGATCATCCATCGCCCATCACATGGGTCGAGAAGATATACGCTAGTCTACTCTGGAATATCGATGCCCCGTCTCGATATTCCCACGACTAGGAACATTGAAGGATGTATTCATGGACCACCCAGGCCCCACTAGTATGATCTACATCATATTCCTGGAAGTCGAGTACACATCCTAAGGGCTTTATCAACATGTAATAGAGAGACAGAAAGTATACATGTTAAGATAAAGAGCAACCAGATAGCGTACTATCATGTCGAGCAAGAAAGTCCTACCTATATATGTCCCAGCATCCACTACAATATACATCCTATGTACAGTAATGGCCTCTAGGGCATACATATAACTAACAATAACTGCTTTTCTAAATGATGATTTGGAAAGGACCGTCTGTAAGTACACAGCCAGAGGGCTTCATAGACAGTGGGAGCAGCGGAAACGTGTGCAAGATGTTTTATGTGATAAATCAGGCATCGTGGAGTTGGAACGTCTGTTTTGATGCGGTAGTCAAAGAGTTTGACTTCATCAGAATGGTAGATGAACCTTGTATATACAAAAAGGTAGTAGGGAGTATGGTGGTGATCCTCGTAGAGTACGTGGATGGCATACTTCTGATAGGAAAGGAGTTTCCTATGCTACGCTTGGTCAATCTCCTCTTATCACAAGGATTCTCCATATAGGATCAAAGTGATACCTCCTAAATCCTGGGTTTGGATCTATGAGATAGATCTAATTGGATGTTAGGATTTTCACTAGGTGTAGTGAGATGGTATCAATCGATCCTGGGGAGAATCACTGGAAAGGTTCCAGGATGATAATGATGACTGAATGTCAGTCGCAGGCATTGTCTTTACCCTCAGTGGAGGGACGGTATGTTGGAAGAGTTCCAAGATAGATACCGTGACTTACTAGACGATTAAAGGCAAGATACATCGTTACCAAGGATGCTACCAAAGAGGCGGTCTGGATATATTTAAGTTCATGAGATGAACTTCGTTCCTACCATTGTGTGACAATGGAGTTGTGGCTTTTGCCAAGGAACCCCCCGTCCCATCAGAAATCCAGATATAATTCTTAGGCAGTATCACCTGATCATGGAGATGGTTGATCTCCAGGGAGATCGAGGTTCAGAGAGTAGACACAGAGGACAACAGCGCGGATCCACTCACAAAGGCCTTTTCCCAATAGAGACTTTTATGGGATGGTTGAGTATGAGATACTTCAACCGCAGCAAATTGTTGGGTATGCGATACCACAACAGATGGCCCTAGTGCAAGTGGGAGATTGTTAGTTATATGTATACCCTAGAGGCCATTACTGTACATACGATGTATATTGTAGTGGATGCTTGGACATATATAGGGAGGACTTTCTTGCTCGACATGATAGTATGCTATCTGGTTACACTTTATCTTAACATGTGCTTTGATTGTCTTTTTGTTACATTTTGGTAAAGCCCTTAGGATGAGTACTTGATTATCAGGACTATGATGCAGATCATACTAGTGAGGACAGTGTAGTCGCCAAGTACATCCTTCAAATGTTCCTAGTCGTGGGAGTACCGAGACAGGGCATCGATACTCCAGAGTAGACTAGCGTATGCGCTTCTTGACCTATATGATGGGCGATGGATGATCTCATATCCATTGGTGTTTGACATTAGAGAAGGTATACGGGTGCTCAGTGGAGACTGGGTACACTGGACGGACTCGCGGAGAACTCCCAGATGGTATTATACCTCACGTCAAATGGCAGTTCTTTGGTGACACTGCTACAGGTTAGTCTGTAGACCCGAGATCGTCATAGAGTCTTGTGTGATTCCCACTGTGCTTTGATTTCCATCATACCACGTCCAAGAGGGCGTGCAAAAAGGTGGCTTTTGGGTACAGTCCCGAATCACATGGAGCCAATGAGCGATAGGAGGGGATTCGTCTCTCCCGGTATAGTGAGTTGATGTTATGCTGTGTTCGATTGGCTATAACTGGAAATCCCTGGCCAGGGTTGCTGAGATTTACTGGTAAGTGTTATCAGTAGTTTCTCAAACTGTTATAGACCTCATATCGACACGACTTATCAAGCTACTGGGGTCTGACGTTTACCACCCCTAGGCGAGATATGCGACATATCAGACGAAAAGACCGGACTGTACGGGAGTGTTACTGACTGGATTCACAGGAGAAAGTACATACTTGCTTGTTGATCTTCTGAGCGTTCAATACCTCGGTGGCTGTTACGTTTAGCTGACCGCTTGCATCTTGTGTGTGTTTGATATGATCATCACCTACTGCCGGCGTATTGACGATTCTTTAGAGTCCTACACAGAGGTTTCTTGGCTCAGGAAAAACGGAGTAGGGCACATATGTGATATGTGCAGGACCGAGGATAATGCGATATGAGATACTGTATTATATTCTCGCGTTATTTTGATATGAGCCGGATCATCGGATCATGTGTTGATTCGATGAATCGGTACATGATATATTAGTCGGTTATATTCGATATAGCCGGATTGTCGGATCAAGTGTTGATTCGATAATTTAATGTATAATAATATATATGATATATTGAATTACATTTTCTAATATTCGCTCGCTTTATTGATTCATTTTCTCACCGGGTAATACATTGATATATATGCGATATATGTTAATTGTATTAATTTCTTTTGTTACAAATATATATTATATATGTGATATATAATATTGTAACATGATATGATTACTAATGCAACATGTTTAGTGGAGATTAAACAAGGTTAGGGTTTGAATTGGGTTAGTTCTTTCATGAAGCTTCTAGAAGGTTTTCTTTTGTTTTGTGCTAAGATATTTTTTAGTGACTCATTCTTAACCCAACCCAAAACCCTTAGCCCTAGTTAAATCTCCACATGGGTTAGTCTTGTCATGGTTGACCATGGTTACATTTGTAATGATATTATCATTTGCATTATTCATCACAAAAGGATTATTCATTGTTCATCTTCTTCTTCCTTCTTGCAATGCTTTCTAGCTTTGATTCTTGTGATGAAAATGGGTGAGATTATGAAAATAAAATAGAGCTAAATTCTTACTTCATCATCATAATCTATCCTAACCATTTAGATTAGGGTGTTCACTTCATTTGTGAGTGAGAGCTTGTGTTTAAGAAACTTCAAGGTAGATCATCTTAGTTATCGAAGATCGGAAGCAAGTTTGCATCATTCTCTTCGTGGAGCCTCTTGAGAGTCCGGAACTTGATGATCGCAGCGAAGGGACCTCACCACGGAGCTTATGAAGTGAAGGACCGGACTACAAAGGTTGTAATCCCAAACTCTTAGATGTTAAAGTGTTTAACATGCTTTGTTTCGCCTAATCTCTAGTTTAAAGATCTTGTTTAGGGTTGTTCGGCACGGCTAATTTTTTAATCGGGCATGGTTGATGCCTTGTAGAACCTTATTAGTGTGCCTTGTAACCCTACATTGACTATACTGTTTGATGTTATACACATGCTTATAGCCATTGATTACCTTGTTGGCACATATACAGACCCGGTCACCCTAGATATCATAGTATTACCTTTATGATATAGTTGACCTAGGAGTCGTTGTTTATTCGATTTCTATCTGTTGATATTTTTCTACTCACGAGTTGGCAACTCACCCCCGTTGTGCCACAGTTCTTGCCGGTTGACCGCTTGGATCAGTAGCGGCTTCGCTGGCACACAGTTGCATTCGGGTGTTTTGGATTGGTAGGTGGGACATTTGTATTGTTCCCACTCTTGTATCTACATTTCATTATTGTATCTAGTTAACTCCATCAATCAAAATTAGTAAATTGTATAAGTAATGAGACATAGTGAGATTGTGGTTGCGAGACTTAGAGCGAGGGGTTGTTCGCTACTTATGGTTTGATATCTTGCTTTTTTACTTATCTTTTGTGGTGAACTTCGCCGTTGGGCGTCATATACTTATTTATACTGTCTTGCGTGGTTGTGATCCGCCGTTTGGCGAAGAGCTAGCTCCCGCTTGGGGATGCCTTTATCATTATTATGTATTTGTGGTTTTGGATCAAAATATGCAGGAGGTGCTGCCAAAAGTTTTTAAAAGACGAAACATGTTTTCAAACTAGTAAATTTCACTTGCATCATTCATGTTCCTTTTCTATGCATTAAGAAAACTTGATTTCATTATACCTTTATTGTAAGTGCACGACGGCGCCCCGGCCGTCAATCCGACGCCGGAATGCGGAAACGAAACTTTTCTAAAAACTAGAAACCGGCACCACCGCGCACTACCAACCCGGATCGGGCCATTAATCTAACTCTAGAAAACAAGAAAAGGAGTAGAGAAGCTATACCAAGCGATCTGTGTCCTTCGGTCTTCGCCTCCACTCCGATCTCCTCGCTGAATCTTCGGTCGTCACCTACTCGTCGGTGTAGGGTTCCTAGGCACGCTAATGAGGTCTCACAAGGCATCAACCATGCCAATTTCAAAAATTTACGGTGCCGAGAAACCCTAATACGGATCGTTGACTAGATGTATAGGCGAAACATGCAACTAGTTAACAACTTAACTAAATGAACGGAAAATACAACCTTTGTAGATCCGGTCCTCCACCTCCATAGCTCCGCGATGAAGTCCCCTCGCTGTCCAAATCGAATCCATGACTCTAGCATCGGCTTTATCGGAGAAATGGGCGGGCTAGGTCGTCGACTTCGATGCCGAAGATGATCTACGTCGAGGTATCATAAGATCAAGCTCCAACTTTACCAAGCCATGAAACTTGTGAAGAAAACACCCTATACTACTTGGCAAGTGGTAGAGGATGAAGAAATAGGAAGTGGGTTCACTTTAGAATTGGATTTCTCACTCTTTTTCACTAGTTGCCATTGATGGAGGCAAGCTTCTTCATCTTGAAGAAGAAGAAGAAGAAGAAAAGAATATGATAAGTGTTATCCCTTTTTTTTAAAATAGAAAATAAAAGGAATACTTATCATAAAGCAACCATGGTCAAGTGTAGAGAATGAACTAGGGTTAAGTGGAATGGTTAGGGTTAAGCATGAAAACAAAAAGGTCACTTAGTCAAAGCTTCATGAAGCTTCAACTAGCAAACAAAGAAAGCCACCATTCATTTATTTTACAAAATAAATAAACAAAATAAATAAATGAATAAGTAAATCAAAACCCTAACCATTACACAACCATGGTTTAATCATACACTTAACCAAGTGAGCATGTATCATCAAACATGGTACAAACAAGTGCACAAAAGTATATCACATATACAACTTGTGTACATCAAGTGAGAAAATCCATTTAAAGTGAACTAATACTAGTTAATGCAAAGTAATATATCAAATATATAATTATGCATTAAATCATTAAATCAACACTTGATTTAACGATCCGGTCATATCTCATATAACCGACTAATATCCAATGTATCGGCTTATCGAATCAATCCTTGAATCGATAACTAGGTTATATCGCATACAACCAATCGATACATTCATCGCGAGAATGGAATACGGTATCACATACACGCATTATTCTCAGTCCCGCACACATCTCATATGCGCTCCTATTTCGTTTCGCTTGAGCCAGGAAACCTCTGTGTAGGACTCTAAAGACTCGTCAATACGCCGGCAGCAGGTGATGATCATATCAAACACCCACAAGCCGCAAGCGGTCTGCTAAACGTAACGGCCACCCGGGTATTGAGCGATCAGAAGATCGACGAGCAAGCCCGCTCACACTCCTGTGAATCCAACCAGTAACACTTACCGTACAGTCCAGTCTGATCGTCTAATATGTCACATATCTCGCCTAGGGGTGGTAAACGTCAGACCCCAGTAGCTCGATAAGTCGTGTTGATATGAGGTCTATAACAGTTCGAGAAACTACTGGTAACACTTACCAGTAAATCTCAGCAACCCTGGCCAGGGATTTCCGGTTATAGCCAATCGAACACAGCGCAACATCAACTCCCTATACCGGGAGAGACGAATCCCCTCCTATCGCTCATTGCCTCCATGTGATTCGGGACTGTACCCAAAAGCCACCGTTTTGCACGCCCTCTTGGACGTGGTAAGGTGGAAATCAAAGCACAGTGGGAATCACACAAGACTCTATGACGATCTCGGGTCTACAGACTAACCTGTACCAGTGTCACCAGAGAACTGCCATCTGACGTGAGGTATAATACCATCTGGGAGTTCTCGGCGAGTCCGTCCAGTGTACCCAGTCTCTACTGAGCACCCGTATATCATCTCTGATGTCAAACACCAATGGATATGGGATCATCCATCGCCCATCTGTATGGGTCGAGAAGGTATACGCTAGTCTACTCTGGTATATCGATGCCCCGTCTCGATACACCCACGACTAGGGACCTTGAAGGATGTACTTATGGACTACCATGTCCCCACTAGTATGATCCGCATCATAGTCCAGGTACTCAAGTACACATCCTAAGGGCTTTACCAACATGTAACAGAGAGACAATCAGTATACACGTTAAGGTAAAGAGTAACCAGATAGCATACTATCATGTCGAGCAAGAAAGTCCTCCCTATATATGTCCAAGCATCCACTACAATATACATCCTATGTATAGTAATGGCCTCTAGGGCATACATATAATTAACAGTCGGGACGGGCACCACAATGCCGGGTTCTTTTACGGGCTCCCACCTCTGGACCGAGGCAACTCGGGCGCGAAGTTGGCTAGCCGACGCGTCCAAGGTTGAAGCAAAGTAGTGTAGAATGGTTTATCTCTTTGGGGTTGTGAAGTTGCCTTTTATGAAGGAGGAGAGGAATGAACTTTGGAAATGAGCTATGGGATTTTTTGAAAGGTTCCTAGGCACTCTAGTAAGGTCTCACAAGGCATCGGACATGCCACTTTTAAAATTTTGTGCCGAGAAACCCTAGACTACGGATCGTTGCTAGAATTTTAGGCGAAAAGAAAAAGCTAGTTAACACTTAACTATAAGTATACGGAAATTACAACCTTTGAAGATCCGGATATCCACCTCTACGGCTCCGCAACGAAGTCTCCTCGCTGTCCATCTTGAACCTTGGACTCTCTTGAAGGCTTCATCGGAATAATATGCGGAATAGGTCGTCGGCTTCGTGTCAAAGACGATCTACGTCGAGGTTGCACAAGCTCAAGCTCCGACTTCACAAAGTAGTGAAACTTGTGAAGAGAACACCCAAAACAACTTGGCAAGAGGTAGAGGGTGAAGAAATAGGAGACGGGTTCACTTTAGATTTGGAATTCTCTCACTTTTGCTCAAGTTTCCATTGGAGTAGCAAGCTTGAAGAAGAAGAAGAAGATCATGGTTATGATAAGTTCTATTAAAAAAGAAATAGAAAAACAATACTTATCATAACTTAAACTAGGGTTAAGTGTAGAGAATAAACCATGGTGATTTGAGTGGGTTAGGGTTAAGCATGAAGACAAGAATGGTTAGCAAAGTCAAAGCTTCATGAAGCTTCAACATAAAACAAATAAAGCCACCATTCTTATCTTAATCCATTTCAAATAAATAAATAAACAAATAAATAAATAAATGAATATGCAAAACCCTAATTATCAAATTAACCATGGATTAATTCTATACACTTAACTAAATGATCAAGTATCATCAAACATGATACAAAAAGTGCACAAAAGTATATCACATATACAATGTGCAATCCAAGTGAGAAAAATCCGTTTAAAGTGAACCAATACTAGTTAATGCAAAGTAATATATCAAATATATAATTATACATTAAATCATTAAATCAACATTTGATTCAATGATCCGGTCATGTCGCACATAACCGACTAGTATTCAATGTATCGATTTATCGAATCAATGATTCGATAACTAGGTCATATCGAATATAACCAATCGAAACATATATCGCGAGAATGAAATGCGGTATCACATACACACATCATTCTCGGTCCTGCACATATCTCATATGCGCTCCTATTTCGTTTCGCTTGAACCAGGAAACCTCTGTGTAGGACTCTAAAGACTCGTCAATACGCCGGTAGCAGATGATGATCATATCAAGCATCCACAAGCCGCAAGCGGTCTGCTAAACGTAACGGCCACCCGGGTATTGAGCGATCAGAAGATCGACGAGCTATCCCGCTCACACTCCTGCGAATCCGACCAGTAACACTTACCGCACAGTCCGGTCTCTTCGTCTGATATGTCGCATATCAAGTCTAGGGGTGGTAAACGTCAGACCCCAATAACCCGATAAGTCGTGCCGATGTGAGGCTCGTAACGGGTCGAGAAACTACTGGTAACACTTACCAGCAAATCTCTGATCAGCCCTGGCCAGGGACTTCCCTGTTACGGCCAATCGAGCACAGCGCAACATCAACCCCCAATACCGGGAGAGACGAAACCCTTCCTATCGCTCATTGCCTCCATGTGACTCGAGACTGTACCCAAAGACCACCGTTTTGCACGCCCTTATGGACGTGGTAAGGTGGAGATCAAAGCACAGTGGGAATCACACAAGACTCTATGACGATCTCGGGTCTACAGACTATCCTGTACAAGTGTCACCTAAGAACTGCCATCTGACGTGAGGTATAATACCATCTGGGAGTTCTCGGCGAGTCCGTCCAGTGTACCCAGTCTCCACTGAGCACCCGTACACCATCTCTGATGTCAAACACCAATGGATATGGGATCATCCATCGCCCATCACATGGGTCGAGAAGCGTATACGCTAGTCTACACTGGTATATCGATGCCCCGTCTCGATACACCCACGACTAGGGACCTTGAAGGATGTACTTATGGACTACCATGTCCCCACTAGTATGATCTGCATCATAGTCCAGGTAGTCAAGTACACATCCTAAGGGCTATACCAACATGTAACTATGAAACAGTATAAAGAGACTAGTGTACATGTTAAGATAAAGAGTAACCAGATAGCATACTATCATATCGAGCAAGAAAGTCATCTCTATATATGTCCAAGCATCCAATATAATATACAACATCTGTACAATACTGGCCTCTAGGGCATACATACAACTAACAATCTCCCACTTGCACTAGGGCCAGCTGCTGTAGTATCGCATACCGAGCATCCCGAAGAGTCTCTCAAACTGCGTCTGGGGAATGGCCTTCGTGAGTGGATCCGCCGTGTTATTCTTCGTGTCAACTCTCCTGACCTCGATCTCCCGGCGATCAACTATCTCCCGGATCAGGTGATACCGCCTCAGAATATGCCTGGATCGCTGATGGGACCTTGGTTCCTTGGCCAAAGCCACCGCTCCATTGTTATCGCAATACAAAGGTATTGGACGCTCAATGGATGGAACCACTCCAAGTTCAGTAATGAACTTCTTGATCCAGACAGCCTCTTTGGCAGCATCGTTGGCTGCGATGTATTCAGCCTCCATCGTCGAGTCTGCCACGGTTTCCTGCTTGGAACTCTTCCAGCTAACCGCCCCTCCGTAAAGGGTAAAGACAAAGCCCGACTGCGACTTAGAGTCGTCCTTATCACTCTGGAAGCTCGAATCGGTAAAGGACTCCACTTGGAGTTCTCCGTTACCATACACCAAGAACATATCTCTAGTCCTTCGCAAGTACTTGAGAATGCTCTTCACAGCTGTCCAGTGACTCTCTCCAGGATCAGCTTGATACCTGCTCACTATACTTAGTGAGTATGCTACATCGGGTCTGGTACATAGCATCGCATACATGATAGAGCCTACTGCCGAAGCATAGGGTATCCCTAGCATGCGAGCTCTCTCCAAATCAGTCTTGGGAGACATCTCTTTGGAGAGAGTGACTCCAGAGATCGTGGGTAAGTTCCCACGCTTGGACTCTTCCATACTAAACCTCTTTAGTATGGTGTCAATGTACCTGGATTGGGACAATCCCAAAATCCGTTTGGATCTATCTCTATAGATCCTAATTCCCAATATGCAGGAGGCATCACCAAGATCTTTCATTGAGAATCTTTGTGATAAGAAGAGCTTAACCGATTGCAGCATAGGAATATCATTTCCTATCAAGAGTATGTCGTCCACGTACAATACGAGGAAGACAATCTTACTCTCTGCTACCTTCCTGTAGAAGGTTCATCTGGATTTTTGACGAAATCAAACTCTTTGATAACGACGTCAAAGCAGATGTTCCAACTCCGCGATGCTTGCTTTAATCCATAAATGGATTTAAGCAGTTTGCACACCTTCCCGCTGCTCCCACTGTCTACGAAGCCCTCTGGCTGAGTCATGTACACGCACTCTTCTAAATCACCGTTTAGAAAGACGGTCTTAACATCCATTTGCCAGATTTCGTAATCATGATATGCAGCGATGGCAAGCATGATCCGGATGGATTTAAGCATAGCCACTGGAGAAAAGGTCTCGTCATAGTCCACACCTGGTCTTTGACGAAAACCCTTTGCTACAAGTCTAGCTTTGAAAGTCTCTACTTTCCCATCTACACCAAGTTTCTTCTTAAAGATCCACTTGCTCCCAATGGGTTTTACCCCTTCAGGAGCAACTTCCAAAGTCCATACTTTGTTGGTGTACATGGAATCCATCTCGGACCGCATAGCATCCAGCCATTTCACTGAGTCCCCACTCGTGATGGCCTGCTCGAAGCTAGTTGGGTCATCATCCTCCATGATGCAATCCTCGCTCCCACCATCAATGAGAAAACCGTAGTATCTCTCAGGTGGACGAGAAACCCTACCAGATCGGCGGAGAGGCTGGGGTTCGTCGGGTACTATCGAATCTTCTGGTTCCACTAAATCTTCAGTTTGAGTTTGAGTTTGTGTAGCCGGAATTTCTTCCAGTTCTACCTCACCGCCACTAATTTCTTTTGCAAGAAATTCCTTTTCCAAAAAGGTGGCATGTCGAGAAACAAACACTTTTTGTTCCTCTGTATGGTAGAAAAGATATCCATGTGAATGTTTGGGATATCCCACAAACTTACATAGAACTGACCGTGCCTCGAGTTTGTCCGGATTTTGTCTTTTGACATAGGCCAGGCAACCCCATATCTTAACTCGTTTAAGACATCGTCTCTTCCCACTCCATATCTCATATGGTGTGGTAGGTACAGATTTAGATGGAACTTGATTCAAAAGGTATGCTGCTGTCTCCAGCGCATAACCCCAGAAGGAAATAGGTAACTCAGCTGTACTCATCATTGAGCGCACCATATCTAATAGGGTGCGGTTTCTCCGTTCAGATACACCGTTGTGCTGTGGTGTATATGGAGGAGTCAGCTGAGAGAGAATCCCATTCTCTTTTAGGAAGTCCAGGAATTCATTGCTCAAGTATTCCCCTCCTCGATCAGATCGAAGGATTTTAATACTTTTTCCGGTTTGGTTCTCAACTTCTTGTTTATATTCCCTAAATTTCTCAAAAGCTTCTGATTTGTGTTTCATCAGGAACACATACCCGAACCTAGAGAGATCGTCAGTGAATGTAATGAAGTATGAAGAACCATCCCTGGCATGTGTAGACATGGGACCACATACATCACTATGTATAAGTCCCAAGAGTTCGGTAATGTTGGAGATAGTGCCCTCATAGTCAATTATTGGATGGCAGGTACGTGATTGCAATGATTGCGGAGGACCTATCCCGGTAGGACAGTCTTACTCGAGATGATAGTATGCTATCTGGTTTGCCTTTATCAGTCGTGTACATGTTCAGGTGACTGATTGCATGTTACACTTTGATAGAGCCCTTAGGATCTTGCTTTACTACCAACAGTATGATGGCGATCATATACGTGAGAGTTGGGTAGTTTATATGCATATCCTTAATTGTGGTCCCTAGTCGTGGGAGTTTCGAGACAGGGCATCGATACTCCGGAGTAGACTAGTGTGTACAGTCGAGACCCCGACGAGGGGCGGTGGCCGGTCTCACAAGCCACTGGTGTCAGTTGGATCACCTAAGATGTATACAGGTGCTCATTGGGTTATGAGTACACCGGACAGGACTCGCCGGGAATCTGCTAGTTAGTACTATACCTATCGTCGGATAGCAGTTCCCTGGTGACATGTGTACAGGTTAGTTCTTCGACCTGAGGTCGTCATTTGTCTCGTGTGAGTTCCCACTGTGCTTTGATTTCTACCCTACCACGGCTCAAAGGAGTCGTGCAAACAGGTAGTTTTTGGGTACAGTCCCGAGCCATATGGAGGCAGGTGAGCGGATCGGCAGGGGATTCGTCTCTCCCGGTATTGGGGGCGAGGTCGTGCTGTGTCTAGGAGAGCCATTACATAAAGTCCATGGCCATGGCAGGAGATTTACTGGTAGGTACTCCAGTAGTATCTCAGGGTGTGATTGGGCTTCACTCCGACACGACTTATACTGCTATTGGGGGTCTGACGTTACTAGCCCCCTAGGCAGATATGCGATACTCATTGACGAACGGACCGGACTGTATATACATTGTCACTGTTAGGCTCAGTAGGGTTTTCCGGATGAGTGCGCTCATCGGCATCCCTTGAGGTCAGTCCGTGGGCAGCCGTTACGCATAGCTAGTGCCGCTGACGGTTTGTGGTTAAACCCACTGCCAGGGTACTGACGAGTCATTAGAGTCCCCCACAGACAGTTTCCCAAGTTCGGGCGAAACGTTGTAGAGGCCGTATGGTTTTATGGCAGGGTTCGGAAAATGCACGTGCGTTTACGCACGTGTCGATTTTCGGACAGATGATACTGGTCGGCTTTGGTTTAAGCCGGATCCGAGTATCATATTGAGTAGGTATAATATCTTTGTCTCAGTTGCATTTGTATTCGGTCGTAATACAAATGCGAGTATATTTATACAGTTTCGGGGTTGTCCTGAAATTCGTTTCAGGATCACTTTTGGAAGTTGCCGGTTTCCAGTTTTCTATCAGCCGTCTTTTAACATTCGGTTAAAGACGGATTTATCTTTTCTTGGATGAGAGTGAGTCATGCTTCTAGAAGGTTCTAGAAGGTTCTAGATTGGGTGAGGTGTCGTGTGACTCATGCTTTGATATCAACCATTTCTTGTTTAGCTTAAGATCTTTATGCAAGATATTTGTTTTGTGTTCACATATGATATTTATCATATGGTCACCCCCCTCTCCTACGGTCACCTCCCTCTTTGCTATAAGAGGCCGGCCCCCTCTCTCTCCTCAAAAAGACTCTCACTTGATTCATTGGAAAAAGATTATGATAGTATTCGGGGTGTATGGAATTTTACAGTTCATTTCATTCCATCACCCGATTTCCACGGCAACTTCATTAACCGATCGTCCACGGATTTGGACGAAGTGAGACAAAGTCATCTACTCATTCTCTACATCAATCTTGGTCGTCTCTTTTAGCAAACTTGACGATCGAGTTGCCTCGAGTCAGAGGCGGGAGCCCGTTTAAAGAACCGATCATGTGGTGCCACCTCGACGAGGAGATCGGAGATCGACGAGATCGGAGCAGCCGCAACAGAGCGTGGGATGATGGTTGAAGAACGAAGGACTCGGATCGTTCGGTATAACCATTCTACACTCTTTACAGTTTGTTAGTTTAGCAATAATGGCAGATCCGGGTTAAAGTATACGATAGCGCCAAGTTTAAAAGTTTTTGTTCCGCATTTGGCGTCTGTAGACTGTCGGGGCGCTAGCGTAGACTAACAGTGTTATCAGAGCCTCACCATTTTGCTATACTAACTTGTGCTAACGTGTTTAAAACATCGATCCGACCGAAAATCGAAAAACACAAAATCCTAGCTCGACAGTTCTGTTAATTTTAAATGGTCTCAAAATCAATTTCTGCATGTCTTAAAAATCCGTGCAGGGAATTATAAGAACCACGACAAAATTTGGGCACGTGAACTCACCAAACCGCCGCGGAAACGCGGTCAAACCCATTGTTTGACCGCGCTTCCGCGGCCATGTGGTGAGCACGTGCTCCCAAATTTTTCCAGTGGCTTCTCTGTTGGATTTTGGGGTTTTTGGTCAATATCATTTTCGCCCAGATTTTGTTACTGTTCACCTGTAAGCTGTGGGGCCCACTTTTCGATATTTGGACTTTGGTCGATCGAAATTTAAACACGTTAGTTTACAGTGCTTACATTATATCTCCGACCGGGAATGTCATTTGATCGGTAAACCGCGTCTGATTGCTATAGTTCTTTTAGACGGGTTTGCGAACGTGACATTCGTGTTGATGTTCTGTGTTGTGCTGTGATGTTGTGGATTTGTCGTGGTGGATAGCAGTGTGCAATGGTAGTACAGTTTGAGTTTATTTGTACATTTGATATTGCGGGGCGAGCGTCCAACTTGTGGACAGCCGTCACTGCCTGTTGTATAATATTCTTTTGGGGCACGACCAGGTTGCGGTCGATGTACCTTTTGTACTATTTTTCATTACTGTACTAGGTTTTACCCCACGACGGAGTGCACGGATAGCCGGGTTCGGGAAAGCAACGGGTCCGCATCTCATGGCTTTGAGAGGCAGAGGGGCCCCACTTCAGAATTGGCAGACTATTCGCCGCACTCGTAGGGGGTACAGGTTGACCCAAGGAGGGGTGCTCAATTTACCGGATTCCGTGAAGTGCCGGGTGTTCCATTCACTATGCTGTGGGGGACTGCCTCGCTTCAGGTTTTGGCGGGTAACTTGCCGCACCCGTAGGGGTCTAGGTTTCATTGCACAGGCTATCCACACGACAGGGGACCGTCGGGTTTCAGCAGCGGCTCTGTGAAACTCGGGGATCCCAGATTATCTGTATTGTTCTGTGATGCTTATTACTTTTCTGTAATGTTGCATATTATCACGCTTGGAGCGATTATGTATATTGGTTTATATACTATTAGATGTTGTATATGTTTTACACCCGCGCTAGTCCAGTCCCCGCTCTGTCGTTAGTTAAGTAACCTAACGGGTTTTGACGGGACCCAGTGACGAATGCGGATGGCATATACGTACATTTTATTTTCGTTCTTTTCTGGTGTGATTATTGATGGGACTGCGTTGATTCTGATCAACGCAAAGTAAAACAAACCTGTTTACAGTTGTTGGAACAAATTTAAAAAGTGTTATTGCAAAGACGTTTCCTTTTGTTCTGCATAGCGGTATTCAGTGGAATATCCTGCACCTCATTCGACGAGGCAAGGGCCGATATCCCTTCACCGGGACCGACCCCTTGGACAGAAGTTTGCGTCAGGGTAATAACTTCACTATAGTCGATTACATGTTGCTTTGCATAGTGGTATTCAGTGGAATATCCTGCACCTCATTCCACGAGGAAAGAGCCGAGATCCCTTTACAGGGAGTGACCTCTTTAGCAAAAGGTTTTCGCCACTATATTTTAAAAAGCTATCAGGTTCCTTCAGCGATATCAAGTTCACTATGCTAAAGGTTTTTCGCCAAAAACCAGCCGTAGCCCTCCGTCACTTCTTTTGGGTATTCAGTAGTATTCAAGCTATGTATTTTGACCTAACGCCAAGGCATAGTGTTTGGTAGCTGCTGGGTATTCAATTGTTGCATAGATAGATGAGTTGGTTTGGGACAGCCGTTCTGCCATTTTGACCTAACGCCAAGGGCATGTGCGGGTGGGTTCAAATTAACAAGATAGTGATGGGTAGAACTTGGCATGTGACTTATGACATTTTGACCTAACGCCAAGGTTATAAGAGCATGGGGCAAAAACAATATCAGGAGTTTCTAAAGAAACTGAAACTTGCCGAGTATGCGCATACCTTCTGGAGTATGAGTAACGTGGATGCATTCCATCACGTTATCATGCGATGAGAGTTGGATCCCGATTCCCACTGATGAGTTGGTTTACTCTTCGGGCGATCCCGATTGATTCTTCTTTAGGTTTGGAGGAGAATTTGACAGTACAGTGGGAGGTTTCCGGATTAGATAAAATAATGACCATTCTGATCTAGGTTAGAGTGCACGCAGAGTGTTTCTTTTCTCTCTCTCTCTTTGGCAGCGACCTTTGACCGACCTTAGACTATGACTCAGTGACCAGGTTGACCGAACCTTCTTAAAATACTGGCTTTTGGATTGTCTGAGTTGCATAAGTCATTGCCACTTTTTCTTTTACCCTTTGCATTTCTCAGAACACCCGTATTACTACGGATATCCACTTCCATTGGATAGATCCATCGTATGGTTATATACGAACTCGAAGGGACTTCTTCAGGGATGGATCCAGGTTCAGGAGAAATAGAATTGGTTTATTCAGTTGTCTTTTATTATCACCTTCTCTCAGGTTGCGAGAGCTCCTTAGTTTAGGAGAGTACACCTATTACGCTTATTGGATAGTCTTATTCCAAACCATAGGCTGGTGCCGAAAGGTAGGGAATGAAGAAAACCAATTAGCCTAAGCAGGGTGTGCAGAAGGTAATATGTAAAGACAAAATAAAGGGATTAGAAAGAGGGCAAAGTAAATTGCGACTGATATCATTCACGACCAAAACCGCGTACTTCATCGCCGCTCCTATTTCACCTTTAAAAGAATAAGGTATTATTCAGTTGTCTTTTATCGTCACCTTCTCTCGAGATGCGAGTACTCCTTAGTTTAGGAGGGTACACCTATTATGCTTACTGGATAGTCTTCTTCCAAACCATAGGCTGGTGCCGAACGGTAGGGAAGGAAGAAAACCATTTAGCCTAACGATGGTGTACAGAAAGTAACGACTAAAGACAAATAAAGGGATTTGGAGAGATGGCAATAAAATATACGGTTGAAGTCATGAATTGGATTATGGAAGAGGCATTGCTATGAATACCAGGATACCCCTACGAAACATTTTCATGTTTCAGTGCATTGTTAAAGAAAAACTGTTTTCCCGATTAGACACTTACTCCAAGGGTATGTATTTTACCAGGTTTCATTCTCATATCTGTATGGTTTTACAGATGATGAGTGGGAGTAAGATATTGGGAATTAGGTGATCATCCTCAATATATCGGAATTCGTTGTAATTGGTGATATTTGAGGAAATCACCAGGGTACAGTTTTCTACCTACAACGCACAGGTTTTGAGTTGTTCAACTCAGCGGACTTATACAGAGTATTGTATGTTGTCTAAGTGTCCATCAGGACAAAGGGGTAGGTCCTCGTACTATGTTCTGTTTACTTATAACTTCTCTAGTATTTAGACGAGTGTTTCGTAGAAATACAAGGTCTAAGTTTTGAGAAGTTGTGGGTATAAGAATAAAGTAGAGAACCAGGTATCACAAGTATCGGGATTCTTCAAAGAGATCGAAGATGTAGATTCTTGTGATTGGTATTCAGATGATAGTGATGGTTTTGAGAAACGTGTTTCTCTTTCAGGTTGCTCATAATTGGATGGATTCCTAAGTTGAGTAATGCTGATTAGCCTCTTTCCATTAAGTTGATATGCACTGGAGACAGCTGCATGGATTGAATATGGTTCCAATTAAATAAGTGCCAAAGTTTCTGTATTGGATATAGAATGGATCGTACCTTAAAAGAAGCTAAGGTACGGGGAGTTGTCCAGCTTATGATTAAAACCAGACTCTGGATAATTCAGGGCACGTTTCTGTAATGGCTGTTTGTGGGTTGACCCTGGTTATGACGAGGGTTGATATTCTACCATTTGCAAGATCAATAGTAATATTGTTCTTGACTCGCCACAGTTTTAGTAAAAATGGATCTTTTTCAGAAAACAGTAGTGGGGGTATGGTAGAACTGGAAGTGATTCCAGAACCGCGAACGATTACGGAAAATTTAATAGGACCTATACATTCAATCAGGTTTGACATTCCAATAGCCACTCCGCAGGTATGGTAGGTAACCTCAGACGCCCGAGAGGTACTTCGGTAGCCTCAGAGACGGTGACTGGGAGGTTCTTATCTACCCAGACTTGACACTACTGTTGTTCCAGGATATGAGACCCGGTAGGAGGGTTGTCGTAGTCAGTGGGAGCAGCGGAAGCATAGTGGGCAAGATGCTTATATCTATTTATAGACTTGAGCAGTTATAGCGGAGATAGATCATCTAATTTTGATGTGACAGTCATGGGTTTGACTTCAATCAGAATAGGGGATGGATCAGTTAAGAAGGTAGTAGGGTGTGATGTCATGGTATCTGGATGACATACACAGAGTAGGAAGTAAAATTCCTATACTACGATCGGTTGGACTGTGGTCGTCACACAGTTGTTTCTCCAAACAGGATATGGATATAATATTTGACATTCTGGTTTCTAGATCTATGGTTTTAGATCTGGATTTGGGTAGTTTCCCAATGTGGGTACTTTGACAGATATTCTAATGGTTTTTGGAATAGTTGACTCCTAGCATGGTGGTGTACCTGCAGGTGATGGAGTCACCCTCTCTAAAGATGTCGTACAGACTAAAGAAGAGAGGGATGTGCATGATTGGCAGATCACTTGCTTAGGCAATTGAGTCAATCATGAGATGTCAAGTACCACACCAAATGTTGGTTTTGCACTAGATGCAATAAGTTTGTATTAATCCAATCCTGGAGAAACATAAGGAAGCAGTTTTAGAACATTGGTACATGTTCTACGGATTTGATAACGGCAGCCTATTTCGGGAGACGGTTATCATTCCAGGCTTCAAAGGTGACATGGATGACAGAGTGATTGTCAGAGTTTTAGTTTTTCCCTCTGACGACGAGGGACAATATTATGGACAGGTGGTTCCAGAGGATACTGTGGGTGGCATGGTGCCGGATACTGATTAGGTTCAGTGATCCATACAGTCTAAGAAGTTTGGATATGGAGTTCATTTATGAACTAAGGTCCCATCAGATATCCAGACATATTCTAAGACAGGTACTACTCAATTCGGGAGATGGCTTTCTCCGCGAACTTGAGATTAAGAGAGATACAGAAAGAAACTTCTAGGCGGATCCACTCACCGAGGCTATTTCTCGAACACAATAGTTTTACAAACGGGCTTTGTGAAACTGATTAGTAGAGGAGTTGGATGTTCGGTTTCACACGGGCTGTGAGTAGTCGACATCGCAATATTAGCCTTGAGTGCAAGTGGGAGATTGTTGGAGATAGTGCCCTCATAGTCATTTATTGGATCGCAGGTACGTGATTGCAATGATTGCGGAGGACCTATCCCGGTAGGACAGTCTTACTCGAGATGATAGTATGCTATCTGGTTTGCCTTTATCAGTCGTGTACATGTTCAGGTGACTGATTGCATGTTACACTTTGATAGAGCCCTTAGGATCTTGCTTTACTACCAATAGTATGATGGCGATCATATACGTGAGAGTTGGGTAGTTTATATGCATATCCTTAATTGTGGTCCCTAGTCGTGGGAGTTTCGAGACAGGGCATCGATACTCCGGAGTAGACTAGTGTGTACAGTCGAGACCCCGACGAGGGGCGGTGGCCGGTCTCACAAGCCACTGGTGTCAGTTGGATCACCTAAGATGTATACAGGTGCTCATTGGGTTATGAGTACACCGGACAGGACTCGCCGGGAATCTGCTAGTTAGTACTATACCTATCGTCAGATAGCAGTTCCCTGGTGACATGTGTACAGGTTAGTTCTTCGACTGAGGTCGTCATTTGTCTCGTGTGAGTTCCCACTGTGCTTTGATTTCTACCCTACCACGGCTCAAAGGAGTCGTGCAAACAGGTAGTTTTTGGGTACAGTCCCGAGCCATATGGAGGCAGGTGAGCGGATCGGCAGGGGATTCGTCTCTCCCGGTATTGGGGGCGAGGTCGTGCTATGTCTAGGAGAGCCATTACACAAAGTCCATGGCCATGGCAGGAGATTTACTGGTAGGTACTCCAGTAGTATCTCAGGGTGTGATTGGGCTTCACTCCGACACGACTTATACTGCTATTGGGGGTCTGACGTTACTAGCCCCCTAGGCAGATATGCGATACTCATTGACGAACGGACCGGACTGTATATACATTGTCACTGTTAGGCTCAGTAGGGTTTTCCGGATGAGTGCGCTCATCGGCATCCCTTGAGGTCAGTCCGTGGGCAGCCGTTACGCATAGCTAGTGCCGCTGACGGTTTGTGGTTAAACCCACTGCCAGGGTACTGACGAGTCATTAGAGTCCCCCACGGACAGTTTCCCAAGTTCGGGCGAAACGTTGTAGAGGCCGTATGGTTTTATGGCAGGGTTCGGAAAATGCACGTGCGTTTACGCACGTGTCGATTTTCGGACAGATGATACTGGTCGGCTTTGGTTTAAGCCGGATCCGAGTATCATATTGAGTAGGTATAATATCTTTGTCTCAGTTGCATTTGTATTCGGTCGTAATACAAATGCGAGTATATTTATACAGTTTCGGGGTTGTCCTGAAATTCGTTTCAGGATCACTTTTGGAAGTTGCCGGTTTCCAGTTTTCTATCAGCCGTCTTTTAACATTCGGTTAAAGACGGATTTATCTTTTCTTGGATGAGAGTGAGTCATGCTTCTAGAAGGTTCTAGAAGGTTCTAGATTGGGTGAGGTGTCGTGTGACTCATGCTTTGATATCAACCATTTCTTGTTTAGCTTAAGATCTTTATGCAAGATATTTGTTTTGTGTTCACATATGATATTTATCATATGGTCACCCCCCTCTCCTACGGTCACCTCCCTCTTTGCTATAAGAGGCCGGCCCCCTCTCTCTCCTCAAAAAGACTCTCACTTGATTCATTGGAAAAAGATTATGATAGTATTCGGGGTGTATGGAATTTTACAGTTCATTTCATTCCATCACCCGATTTCCACGGCAACTTCATTAACCGATCGTCCACGGATTTGGACGAAGTGAGACAAAGTCATCTACTCATTCTCTACATCAATCTTGGTCGTCTCTTTTAGCAAACTTGACGATCGAGTTGCCTCGAGTCAGAGGCGGGAGCCCGTTTAAAGAACCGATCATGTGGTGCCACCTCGACGAGGAGATCGGAGATCGACGAGATCGGAGCAGCCGCAATGGAGCGTGGGATGATGGTTGAAGAACGAAGGACTCGGATCGTTCGGTATAACCATTCTACACTCTTTACAGTTTGTTAGTTTAGCAATAATGGCAGATCCGAGTTAAAGTATACGATAGCGCCAAGTTTAAAAGTTTTTGTTCCGCATTTGGCGTCTGTAGACTGCCGGGGCGCTAGCGTAGACTAACAGGTAACTCTTTCTCCGTGTCCCGTAAACGGAGTTTTGGTCATCTTGCCTTTGAGACATGACTGGCAAGTGTCATAAGATGAAAATTCAAACGGATTTAAATATCCATCTTTATGCAACTTAGCAAGTCGTGTCGCATTGATGTGACCCAGTCTACAATGCCACAAGAAGGATTCGTTGAGTTCAGAACTCTTCCTCTTGTGTGTGTTTGTTATGCTCAGAACTGTTGATTGATTTAGAACATAAATGCCATTGCATAACGTGCCTGATCCAACCAACTTTTGGTTACGGAAAATGTTCATAACATTGTCCTGTAATGCAAAATTATATCCCTCTTTACTTAATAAAGAAACCGATATAATGTTGCATATCAGGTTCGGCATGTAATAGCATTCGTTCAGAACCAATGTATTACCAGTTGGTAATACAAGGTGATATTCCCTGACAGTCTTAGCTGCAACAATTGCACCATTTCCAACTCTAATGTCTTTATCACCTTCTCCAAGTTCTCTACCTTTCCTAAGCCCATGTAACTGATTACATATATGGGATCCTGACCCGGTATCTAATACCCAGGACGTAGAGCAAATGGAGAAACAGTTCTCAGTAATGAATACACCCGAAGAAAATGCATCAACATGTACTTTCTTCATTCGGGTGGCATGGGAATCCTGGTATTCCCCTATATCCTGTTCATTCCTATAACTCTTATAAGAATGAACGGAACCAAAGTTCCCCAGCACAGTATAACATGCGGGTTCGGTCAATACATCCATATTATTATCTTGATTAAGGCATGAACTGGTCGCTACCTGGAGAGAGAGAGAAGAAAACACTTTAGCCTATGCTCGTGCAAGATCAGATTGGTTTTTATCTTATCTAATCAGGATGGCTCCCACTGCTTTTTATCAAATCTTCCTCCAAACCCTAAAAGGAAAGACTAGCCGGGATTAATTACACACTACAAGTTCGCCAATCTTTCAGCCAGGCCAGTGTCGGTACTTTGAGGGAGGTCCCCCTGGGAAAACGAGGTTTACATTAATTAGGTTCGTGCTTTCGCACGAACCTAATTAATGTAAACCTCGTTTTCCCAGAGGCGTAACCTCGTTAACACCTTTCTAGACACCTACTTGATCGGCTAATTGCAATGTGTAAAACTCTCCCAGGAGTAACTCTTACTCGCAGTGGGTATCGGGATCCAACTATCTCATAGAAGGTATGCAATCTCATTGCAAATTTCAACACTTGAAATTCCCGATAATATTTTGCCCCTAACCTCCTATGACCTTGACAAAGGCCAACAAACCATAGGATGCTAGTCAAGTTCAACCCGTCATTTCTTGATCGAAATAAACCCACCCGCACGGCCCTTAACAAAGGCCAACAAGGTCGCACGACTACCCTAATCCAATCTGCATCATATGCATAAACAGATAAGCACCAGTTAGCTACCGCACACTGCGCCTTGACAAAGGCCAACAAACGCAGCACGAATACTAACTACTACTTATCTGAAATGACGGAGGGCTACGCAGGTTTTTCATAAAAACCATGAGCGTAATGAACTTGATATCGTTGTAGAATCAAATGAAGTTTTGAAATGGAGTGATTTTGAGGCTTTTCTAGTTTTGCTAAAGGAGTCACTCCTGGCGAAGGGATCTCGGTCCTTTCCTCGTCGAATGAGGTGCGGGATATATCATATATATCGCTGTGCAAAGCAAAAACCCAAAAGCAGTCAAAAGCAAACCGAGTCTGTAGCATCTGCCAGTTATCGCTAAAGGAGTCACTCCCGGTGAAGGGATCTCGGTCCTTTCCTCATCGAATAAGGTGCAGGGTATATCATATATACCGCTGTGCAAAGCAAGAACTGTAGCTACCTGTTTTATTTTAAAATTCGATTCTACAACATCTTAGGTTTCTTATCTTTCATTAATCACACTAATGAAGTCCCATCATTTAAATACCTAAACATCACAGATAGATATGACGTACACTTATGCCATCCGCATTCGCCTCGATGTCCTCTCGTGCACCGTTAGGTTAGGTAACTAACGACAGAGCAGGGCAGGGCTAGCGCGGGTGTAAAACATACGTAACGTCTATATAATATATCATATATATCATATACTAAATCCATCACAGAAACGCATCACAGATATCGCAGCAGAATATTCATATGAAATATTGGATATACTAGGACGTCCGTGTTTTCAATACGAGCCAGTATAAAACATGGATTCCACGGTCGTAATGAATAGCCAATCCCACACCCCTAGACCCCTACGAGAGCGGCAAGCAACCCTGCCAATTCTAGGGTTAGGAGACCCGGACTCGACTCCTCGAGTTGGTCTCCCACTGGACCCCAGAACCCGGTTACTTGTGCTCCCCTCCTTGGGTCTATCCTAATGCGGAAAAGTAAATAATATACAAAGGGTGACATCTTCCGCTACCTGGAAGTGCCCCAAATAAAAGAATATTACATACAAGTTTTTACATGAATGAAAATGAAAAACAGTCATCTCACATAAAAACCCCCGGCTATTCGAATACGACGATCCAATATAACATATCCAGCAACACATAACATCACATGTCATCAACGTAAGCAAGTATGCATACCCCAATTGTCGTTGACGTATAGCAACGAAACCGGTGATATGAACATACTACACTTACGGTCACAGAAAAGAAAGTGTAAAACTACAACAATTGGAATCCGCAACTCCTTTAGACATCGCATGCCTAACAGATATAAATCCCGCATTTTAGTCTCATTATCGAAAACTCTTTTCAATATCATATGGGACTAAACTGCTAAATTCATAACATTCATTCAGTTATCACATAACTTTTGTGAATTCCAATTATTGTATCCCATTCCAGATAAACAGAAAATGTTAAACTTTTCGATCGAACAATCGAACACCCAAGTTTTCCCGATACAGATCAACACATGAAACAAGTATAACAACATTCCGTTCGTGCCTCAGTACCAACGGTCCAGCCGTAGAAGGGTCAAGCCAACGCCTCACATGTGGCACGCCGTACTGCCCCAAACCCGAAGGTTCAAAGGGCAGTTCAAGACGGTCACATAAGCGAGTTAAGGTTTGTTGTCTTCTAGAGGGTCCATCGCGTTACTTGCACTACTTAAAACGTCGTTAAACTACGGAAAAATCCAACACATGGAAATTTCCCGACAGGGGAAAAGTTGGGTATTTATATCCGGTCGAACTTTTTAACATATTCTGGAAATTATCCGGAAAGCCACACAGACAAAATTTGATATTCCGATCGAAACTCCGAATCCCCAAAACAACTGCTAAAAATTCAACTCTTGAAAAATTATTAAAAATACCCAGGAAAACCAGCACTGTATTTTATGAGTTACTGTGCAACCAACACTTCACAACACGACAAAACGGCCGCGCTTCCGCCGCACGAGCCATGCTCGTGCCGCGGAAGGGCGGTGGTAAAGTGGAATTAGGTCCACGAATTTTACAGTAATTCCTAGAAAACCCTGCTTGATTTTCTGGATATTTTTAATCTTGAAAAATCCACAATTTTAAAATCTGGACAGAGAGCAAGTTTGATTCGGGGTTTCGGGTTCGTTCGGACTTCAAATTCCGTCGGGACTTCGCCTAAGGCTCTAGCTAGGCTCTGATACCAGTGAAAGGTTCCTAGGCACTCTAGTAAGGTCTCACAAGGCATCGGACATGCCAATTTTAAAATTTTGTGCCGAGAAACCCTAGACTACGGATCGTTGCTAGAATTTTAGGCGAAAAGAAAAAGCTAGTTAACACTTAACTATAAGTATACGGAAATTACAACCTTTGAAGATCCGGATATCCACCTCCACGGCTCCGCAACGAAGTCTCCTCGCTGTCCATCTTGAACCTTGGACTCTCTTGAAGGCTTCATCGGAATAATATGCGGAATAGGTCGTCGGCTTCGTGTCAAAGACGATCTACGTCGAGGTTGCACAAGCTCAAGCTCCGACTTCACAAAGTAGTGAAACTTGTGAAGAGAACACCCAAAACAACTTGGCAAGAGGTAGAGGGTGAAGAAATAGGAGATGGGTTCACTTTAGATTTGGAATTCTCTCACTTTTGCTCAAGTTGCCATTGGAGTAGCAAGCTTGAAGAAGAAGAAGAAGATCATGGTTATGATAAGTTCTATTAAAAAAGAAATAGAAAAACAATACTTATCATAACTTAAACTAGGGTTAAGTGTAGAGAATAAACCATGGTGATTTGAGTGGGTTAGGGTTAAGCATGAAGACAAGAATGGTTAGCAAAGTCAAAGCTTCATGAAGCTTCAACATAAAACAAATAAAGCCACCATTCTTATCTTAATCCATTTCAAATAAATAAATAAACAAATAAATAAATAAATGAATATGCAAAACCCTAATTATCAAATTAACCATGGATTAATTCTATACACTTAACTAAATGATCAAGTATCATCAAACATGATACAAAAAGTGCACAAAAGTATATCACATATACAATGTGCAATCCAAGTGAGAAAAATCCGTTTAAAGTGAACCAATACTAGTTAATGCAAAGTAATATATCAAATATATAATTATACATTAAATCATTAAATCAACATTTGATTCAATGATCCGGTCATGTCGCACATAACCGACTAGTATTCAATGTATCGATTTATCGAATCAATGATTCGATAACTAGGTCATATCGAATATAACCAATCGAAACATATATCGCGAGAATGAAATGCGGTATCACATACACACATCATTCTCGGTCCTGCACATATCTCATATGCGCTCCTATTTCGTTTCGCTTGAACCAGGAAACCTCTGTGTAGGACTCTAAAGACTCGTCAATACGCCGGTAGCAGATGATGATCATATCAAGCATCCACAAGCCGCAAGCGGTCTGCTAAACGTAACGGCCACCCGGGTATTGAGCGATCAGAAGATCGACGAGCTATCCCGCTCACACTCCTGCGAATCCGACCAGTAACACTTACCGCACAGTCCGGTCTCTTCGTCTGATATGTCGCATATCAAGTTTAGGGGTGGTAAACGTCAGACCCCAATAACCCGATAAGTCGTGCCGATGTGAGGCTCGTAACGGGTCGAGAAACTACTGGTAACACTTACCAGCAAATCTCTGATCAGCCCTGGCCAGGGACTTCCCTGTTACGGCCAATCGAGCACAGCGCAACATCAACCCCCAATACCGGGAGAGACGAAACCCCTCCTATCGCTCATTGCCTCCATGTGACTCGAGACTGTACCCAAAGACCACCGTTTTGCACGCCCTTATGGACGTGGTAAGGTGGAGATCAAAGCACAGTGGGAATCACACAAGACTCTATGACGATCTCGGGTCTACAGACTATCCTGTACAAGTGTCACCTAAGAACTGCCATCTGACGTGAGGTATAATACCATCTGGGAGTTCTCGGCGAGTCCGTCCAGTGTACCCAGTCTCCATTGAGCACCCGTACACCATTTCTGATGTCAAACACCAATGGATATGGGATCATCCATCGCCCATCACATGGGTCGAGAAGCGTATACGCTAGTCTACACTGGTATATCGATGCCCCGTCTCGATACACCCACGACTAGGGACCTTGAAGGATGTACTTATGGACTACCATGTCCCCACTAGTATGATCTGCATCATAGTCCAGGTAGTCAAGTACACATCCTAAGGGCTTTACCAACATGTAACTATGAAACAGTATAAAGAGACTAGTGTACATGTTAAGATAAAGAGTAACCAGATAGCATACTATCATATCGAGCAAGAAAGTCATCTCTATATATGTCCAAGAATCCAATATAATATACAACATCTGTACAATACTGGCCTCTAGGGCATACATACAACTAACATTTTTGGTGTAAGAAAAATGAGATGAAGAATTTCCACTCTCCAAATGAACCTCTCTCATCTCCCCACAAGTGGCCGGCCTTGAATAATAATGGAGGAGGGAAAAAGGCATAAACAAATATATGGAGATAATGATCAAATAATCTCACATCAAAAATCCTTATCAAATCCTAATCAACTCTCATCACCATTAATGCAAAGGAAGAGACTTAAAAAGAATCTCATGATTAAAGAACTATCATGAAGCCCTCATTTACAAGAAACCCCTCCATCGGAAAAATCCGGTCGTGAAGGAACAAAGGAAAACTGGCCGGAACGGAACTTCAGAAAACTGATCCCGTAATAAATTACAGGAAAACCCCGCGATGCATATACATGCCCGCATTTGTATTCCCACTGAATACAAATGCAAAGAGACAAAATCTACACTCTATAATACTAGGATCAGGCTTAAACCAAAGCCCGCTAGTAAAATCCGTCCGATCACGATCCGTGCAATACCGCACGTATCTGATCGAACCCTGCCATATCTCCATACGGCCTCTACAGCGTTTCGCCCGAAACTTGAGAAACTGGTCTGTGGGGGACTCTAAAGACTCGTCAATACTTTGGTTGTGGATTTAACCACTAGCACGTCAGAGGTATTAGCCTATACGTAACGGGCTACCAGGTATTGACCAAAAGGGACGTCGATGAGCGAACTCATCCTGACACCCTACTGAGCCTGTCAGTGACAATATCCGTACAGTCCGGTCCGTTCGTCTATGAGCATCGCATGGTGGGCCTAGGGGGTTGGTAAAAGTCAGACCCCCAAAAGCGGTACAAGTCGTGTCGGAGTGTAATCCAGAACACCCTGAGATACTACTGGAATACCTACCAGCAAATCTCCTGCCTTGGCCAAGGACTTTCATGTACTGGCTCTCCTAGACACAGCGCGACCTCACCCCCAATACCGGGAGAGACGAACCCATGCAGATCCGCTCACTGCCTCTATGTGGCTCGGGACTGTACCCAACTAAAACCTGTTTGCACGTCTCCTTTGAGCGTGGTAGGGTAGTAATCCAAGCACGGTGGGAACTCACACGAGACAAATGATGATCTCAGGTCGATGAACTAACCTGTACACATGTCATCAGGGAACTGCTATCTGACGTCAGGTATAATACCAACTAGCATGTTCCCGGCGAGTCCTGTCCGGTGTACTCATAACCCAATGAGCACCTGTATACATCTTAGGTGAACCAACTGACACCAGTGGCTTGTGAGACCGGCCACCGCCCCTCGTCGGGGTGTCGACTGTATACACTAGTCTACTCTGGAGTATCGATGCCCTGTCTCGAAACTCCCACGACTAGGGACCTTTTAAGGATGTGCTTATAGACCCCAGCTCCCACGTATATGATCGCCCTCATACTGCTGGCAGTCAAGCAAGAATCCTTGGGGCTCTATCAACGTGCAATAGCGACTCGTAAGGTCACCTAAAGCAGTACATGATGATAAAGATAAACCAGATAGCATACTATCATCTTGAGTAGGACTGTCCTACTGGTATAGGTCCTCCCTCAATCATTGTAATCACGTGCCTGTGATCTAATAATTGACTCTGAGGGCACTATCTCCAACAATCTCCCACTTTCACTCAAGGCTAATTATTGCGATGTCGCATACTCACAGCCCGTGTGATACCGAACACCCAACTCCTCTACTAGTCAGTCTCACAAAACTCGTTTGTGAAACTATTGCGTTCGAGGAATAGCCTCAGTGAGTGGATCCGCTGTGATGTTTCTTTCTATTTCTCTCTTCATCTCAAGTTCGCAGAGAAACCCATCTCCCGAAATGAGCAATACCTGTCTTAGAATATGATTGGATGTCTGATGGGACCTAGTTCACAAGTGAACTCCAAATCCAAACTTCTTAGACTGTATCGTCGACTGAACTTAATTAGTGTCTTGCGCCATGCCTCCCTCAGTATCCGCCTGGACCACCTGTCCATAATGCTGCCCCTTGTCAGAGGGAAAACTATAACTCTGACAGCCACTCTGTCATCCAGGTCATCTTGGAAGCCTGGAATGATAACTGTCTCCCAAAGGAGGCTGCCGTTATCATATCCCTAGAACATCAACTTATGTTCTAAAACTGCTTCCGATCATTTCTCCAGGATTGGATTAATATCAACTTACTGCATCTCGTGCAAAAAATAACATCTGGTGTGGTACTTGACATTTCATGATTGACTCAATTGCCTAAGCAAGTGATCTGCCAATCATGTACATCCCTCTCCTCTTTAGTTTGTAAGACTCCTTTAGAGAGGGTGACTCCATCACCTGCAGGTATACCACCATGCCTGGAGTCGTCCATTCTAAATACTTTTAGAATGCTGTCTAAGTACCCAGATTGGGAAACAACCCAAATCTAGATCTAAAACCATAGATCTAGTGACCAGAATGTCTGAAATAATATCCAAGTCCTTTATGGAGAAACCACTGCGTGGCAACCAAAGTATAACCGACCGTAGTATAGGAATTTCACTTCCTACTCTGTGTATGTCATCAAAATACCAGGACATCACACCCTACTACCTTCTTAACAGATCCATCCCCTATTCTGATGAAGTCAAACCTATGACTGTCACATCAGAAATAGATGATCTATCTCTGCTATTTCTGCTTTAGTCTATAAATAGACATAAGCCACTTGTCCACTATGCTTCCGCTGCTCCCACTGACTACGAAAACCCTCTGGCAGAGTCATATAGACGTACACTTCTAAAGCCAGTTTAGAACGACGCTATACTCATCCTCCTGTCGGGTCTCACAGTCTGGAACAACAGCAATGACAAGTCTGGGTAAACAAGAACCTCCCTGCCACCGTCCTTGAGCATACCGAAGTACCTCTCGAGCGCCTGAGGTTACCCACCATATCTGCGGAGTGGCCAATGGAATGTCAAGCCATATTGAATCTTTAGGTTCCTATCAAACTTTCAGTAATCGTTTGCGGTTCTGGAATCACTTCCAGTTCTACCATACTCCCACTACTGTTTTCTGAAAAAATCCATTTTTATTAAAACTGTGGCGAGTCAAGAACAATATCACTATTGATCTTCCAGATGGTAGAAAATCAACCCTCGTCATAGCCCGGGTCAACCCACAAACAGCCATTACAGAAACGTGCCTTGAGTTGTCCAGTGTCTGGTTTTAAGCATAAGCCGGACAACTCCCCGTACCTTAACATCGTTAAGATATGAATTGTTCTATATCCAATATAGAAACAGAGGCACTGATTTAATTGAACTAGATTCAAATCATGCAGCTGTCTCCAGTGCATGTCAACTAAATGGAGAGAGGCCGATCAGCATTACTCAACTTTGGAGTACTTCCAATTATGAGTAACCTGAAAGAGAAGCAAGTTCTCTTAACCATTACTATCAACTGAATACCATACACAAGTATCTACATCTTCGATCACCTTGAAGAATCCCGATACTTGCAAAACCTGGTTCTCTACTTTAATCTTATACTTATAACTTCTCAAAATTAGATCTTGCATTTCTACGAAACACATGTCTAAGAACTAGAGAAGTCACAAGTAAACAGAATATAGTACGAGTACCAACCCCTCTGTCCTTATGGACACTGGACAACATATAATACTCTGTATAAGTCTCTTGAGTCTAATAACTCATTCCATGTGTGTCGTAGGTTGAAAACTGTACCTATGGTTAAGAAGAATTACACCGTTGTTTAATGCTCCTTACCTAACCATCCACTGATATAGGTAAATGTCATAGACATAATTTCAAAAATGTGTATCTCACTCTATAAAAATAGACGTACAAATATATCAATTTGAAATTGGTGCATAACAACGGATATTCAAAACCAAATATTTATCGTCCGGCAAACAACCCAGGCGATTTTCTCAAATATCACCAATTACAACGAATTCCGATATAATGAGGACAATCACCTAATTCCCAATAACTTACTCCCACTCATCATCTGTAAAACCATACAGATGTGAGAATCATACCTGGTAAATACATACCCTGGAGCAAGTGTCTAATTGGGAAATCAGTTTTCTTTTAACAGTACACAGTGAAACTGAAACATTGAAATGTTTTGTAGGGGTATCCTGGTATTCCTAGTAATGCCTCTTCCATTATCAGATTCACAACTGTAACCGTATATCTCTTTGCCATCTCTCCAAATCCCTTTATATGTCTTTAGTCATTACCTTCTGTACACCCTCTTAGGCTAAATGGTTTTCTTCCTTCCCTACCGTTCGGCACCAGCCTATGGTTTGGAAGAAGACTATCCAATAAGCATAATGGGTGTACTGTCCTAATCCTAGGAGCACTCACAACGCGAGAGAAGGTGAAGATAAAAGACAACCGAATAAACCTTATTCCTATTTCTCCTGAACCAGAATCCATCCCCGAACTGGAACAAGTTCCTTTCGAGTTCGTATATAACCATACGATGGAGTATCCAAATAAACTGTGGATCTTCGTAGTGATACGGAGTGTCCTGGAGAAATACAAAGGTGAAGTGGGAGTGGTAATGAAATACTTGGTTTGGTCGTGAATAGCAGTCGCAATTTACTTTGCCCTCCTACTAATCCCTTCATATGTCTTTACTTAATACCTTCTGCACACCATCGTTTATGCTAATTGGTTTTCTTCATTCCCCACCGTTCGGCACCAGCCTATGGTTTGGAAGAAGACTATCCAATTTGCGTAATAGGTGTACTATCTCCTAAACCAAGGAGTACTCGCAACCTGAGAGAAGGTAAAAGGAAAAGACAACTGAATAGTCCTATTCGTTTTCTCCAGAACCGGAAACCATCCTCGAATAAATTCCTTCGAGTTCGTATATAACCATACGATGGTTTAATCTAATGGAAGTGGACGTTCGTATTAATACGGGGTGTCCTGGAGAAAAGTGTAAAAGTAGGAATGGCAATGAGGTATGCAACTCTGACAATCCAAAAGCCAGTGTTTTAAGAAGGTTCGGTTAATCTTGGTCACTGAGTCATAGTCTAGGGTCGGGTCATGGTCGCTGCCAAAGAGAGAGAGAAAAGAAACACTCAGCGTGCACTCTAACCTAGATCAGAGTGGTTATCACTTTATCTAATCTGGAAACCTCCCACTGTACCGTCAAATTCTTCTCCAAACCTAAAAGAAGAATTAGTCGGGATCACCCGAGGAGTAAACCAACTCATCAGTGGGAATCGGGATCCAACTATCATCGCATGATAACGTGACGGAATCCGCTCACGTTATCACACTCCAGAAGGTATGCGCATATCTGGCAAGTTTCAGTTTCTTTAGAAACTCTCGATGTGATTTTTACCCCATGCTCTTATGACCTTGACTTTGGCCAACAAATCATAAGTCACATGTCAAGTTCTACCCGTCATTCTCCAGGTTAATTTGAACCCACCCGTACAAGCCCTTGACTTTGGCCAACAAGGCTATACGACTGTCCCAAACCAACGCATCTATCTATGCAGTATATGAATACCCAATAGCTACCAATCACTGTGCCTTGACTTTGGCCAACAAACACAGCTTGAATACTTATTGACTATCCATATGAAACGACGGAGGGCTACGAATGGTTTCTGGCGAAAACCTTTAACGTAATGAACTTGATATCGTTGAAGGAACTGGATAGCTTTATAAAAATATAGTGATGAAAACCTTTGCTAAAGAGGTCACTCCCGGTGAAGGGAACTCGGCTCTTTCCCCGTAGAATGAGGTGCAGGATATTCCAACTGAATACCACGATGCAAAGCAAAAATAATCGGCTATAGTGAAGTTATTGCCCTGACGCAAACTTTTGTTCAAGGGGTCACTCCCGGTGAAGGGATCTCGGCCCTTGCCTCGTCGACTGAGGAGCTGGATATTCATAACCGAATACCACTGTGCAAAACAAAAGAGAACGCCCTTGCAATAACAGCTTTTTGAAAAATGTTCCAACAACATCAGAATAGGTTTGTTTAGCTTGCATTGATCCGAATCAACGCAGTCCCATCAATTGATCACACCAATAAAGAACAAAAATAATGATGTACGTATATGCCATCCGCATTCGCCACTGGGTCCCGTCATCACCCGTTAGGTTACTTAACTAACGACAGAGCGGGGACTGGACTAGCGCGGATGCAAAACATATACAACATCTACTAGTATATATATCAATATATAATATTCGCTCAAGGCGTGATAAAATGCAACATCACAGAAATGTAATAAGCATCATAGAATAATACAGATATCTGGGATCCCCGGGTTTCATAGAGTCGCTACGGAAACCCGACGTTCCACTGGTCATGTGGATAGCCTGTGCAATGAAATCCTAGACCCCTACGGGCGCGGCAAGTTACCCGCCAAAACTTGAAGCGAGTCAGCCCCCTTCAGCAACGTGAATGGACCACCCAGCACTTCACGGAATCCGGTAACTTGGGCACCCCTCCTTGGGTCAACGTGAATAGCCTGCCAATTCTAGAGTAAAGCCCCCTTCGTCTCAAAGCCATGAGATGCAGGCTCGTTGCCCTCTAGAACCCGGCTATCCGTGCACCCCACCTTGGGGTAATCCTAGTACAGAAAGTAAAATATACAACGGGTACATCGACCTCAGCCCGGTCGTGCCCCAAAAGAATAATATACAAACAGGCAGTAACAGCAGTCCACAAGTCGGACGCTCGCCCCGCAATATCAAATGTACATATTGTAAGTCGATGTACTTCACCCCAGTACTTGTGGGGAGGCGGAATTTTCAAAACTTATCAAGTTTAAACAACGAACATCGACTAACCGCTTGAATCGAAGCTAAACTATAAATAACCGTATTCTAAGAGTTTCATTTCACTTGTGATTAGGGATTATACCTAATGAAACTAGTCCTTCGTCTTTGTGTCCTCCTTTGTTCTCCTCGACCTTCTCTAGGTAGTAGACGATCCACCCGAGAGCAAAACACCAAGCTAAACCTCTAACTTGAGGTAACTAATCAACTTTGATTGCTAATCAAAGATGAAAGGATGATATAGAGTGAAGGTAATGGATTGTTTAGTCTAACTAATCCTTTGATCTCAACACATGAGGATTAAGGATTAGGGTTTGAAGATGAGAGCTTGAGGAGAGAGAATGTGAGATAAGATAATGAGAGGAGAGAGAGTGTATCATAATATATTATGAAGCATTCTTTTTTAACAATAATGAATAAAGGAAATGAATAAGCATGCTTCATAAAATATCTAGTGGTGATTCATTAGCATGAGTCATTAAGCAATAAATGTGCATTAATGAAATGAATGAATCACCACCATGACTCACTTTCTTATCCAAAAGAAACCTCCTTAGTCACATCTTCTAGAAGCTTCTCGAGTAATTACGAGAACGCCCCTCCGAACCGTAAAAATACGGAAAATCTTTAGACTGTATAAATCCAATAACCGGATACCAGTAACTGGCTTAAACCAAAGCCGACTGGTAAAAACTGTCCGAAAGTCGTACGCGCGTAAACGCACGTATGCGTCCGAACCCTTTGTCGCAAAACCATGCAACCTCTATATCGTTTCGCCTGGAGTAGGAAACTCTCTGTGTGGGACTCTAGAGACTCGACTACTACGCTGGCAGTGGGTTTAACCACAGACCGCAAGCGGCACTAGCTGTACGTAACGGTCCCCAGGTAGTTGTCGATAAGAAGGCCGATGAGAAAACCCATCCGAACTCCTACTGAGTCTGATGTGACAATCTCCATACAGTCCGGTCCGTTCGTCCAAGACTATCGCATATCGGGCCTAGGGGGGCGGCAAGCGTCAGTCCCCTAATAGCGGTATAAGTCGTGTCGGAGTAAAGCCCATTACACCCTGAGAAACTGCTGGAACCTACCAGCAAATCTCGCTTGCCCTGGCCAGGGACTTTGCGTAATGGCTCTCTGACACAGCACGATATCTACTCCCAATACCGGGAGGGACGAATCCTGTCTAACCGCCACTGCCTCCAAGTGCTCGGGACTGCACCCAACTGCTACCTGTTTGCACGACTCCTTTGAGCCGTGGTAGGGTAGCAATCTAAGAACAGTGGGACACACTCGAGGCGAAGTAGCAGTGTCAAGTCTGCGGACTACGCTGTACTCATGTCACCTGGGAACTGTTCACTGACGACTGGTATCAAACCAACCAACAGTTCCCTGTGAGTCCTGTCCGGTGTACCCGTAACCTAACGAGCACCTGTATACTATCTCCAGTACGACGTACTGACGGCTGTGGGACAGACCATCTCCCCAACTGGGATGAGAAGCGTACACACCAGTCTACTCCGGAGTATCGATGCTCTGTCTCGATAATCCAACGACCAGGGACCTGAATAAGGATGTGCTTGTAGACTACCCAGCCCCCACTAGTGTGACTGCCATCACAACGCTGGTAGACAAGCAAGATCCTAAGAGCTCTATCAATACGTATACTCACATATTAAGATAGAAAAACCAAGTAGCATACTACCATGTTTAGCAAGACTGTTATATACATGTGAATATCCCAAGCTTCCATTAAGTAATATACAAGCTAGTATGATACAGTAATGGCCTTCTAGGGCATAAACACTAACAATCTCCCACTTGCACTAGGGCCATGTACTGGCATATCGTAGACCAATGATCTCGAGTAGCCTCTCGAACTGAATCTGAGGAAGGGCCTTCGTGAATGGATCAGCAATGTTCTCTTCTGAAGCAACTCTCCGAACCTCGATCTCCTGACGATCAATGATCTCCCTGATCAGGTGATACCGCCTCAAGATGTGTCTGGACTTCTGATGGGACCTTGGTTCCTTCGCTAAAGCTATAGCTCCGTTGTTGTCGCAATACAGAGGTATTGGATCAACTATGGTAGGAACCACCTGAAGTTCTGTTAGGAACTTCTTCATCCAGACTGCTTCTTTTGCGGCATCGCAAGCAGCTATATACTCCGCTTCCATCGTCGAGTCAGCAACGGTGTCCTGCTTGGAGCTCTTCCAGCACACCGCCCCTCCATTGAGGGTAAAGACATAACCCGACATGGACTTGGAATCGTCCTTATCACTCTGGAAGCCGGAATCAGCAAAGGCCTCCAACCTGAGGTCTTTTCCGCCGTAAACCAAGAACATCTCCTTAGTCCTCCTCAGGTACTTGAGAATGTTCTTTACTGCTATCCAGTGTTTCTCCCCTGGGTCTGACTGATACCGGCTTACCACACTTAGTGCGTAAGCTACATCTAGTCTGGTACACAACATCGCATACATTATAGAGCCTACCGCAGAAGCGTAGGGTATAATAGACATGCGTTCCCTTTCCAAATCAGTCTTGGGAGACATCTCTTTGGAGAGGGTGATTCCGTGACAAGCCGGTAGATTACCGCGCTTAGAATCTTCTATACTGAATCTTTTCAGTACAGTGTCGATATACCTGGACTGCGAAAGTCCCAACATCCTCTTGGATCTATCACGATAGATCCGGATCCCCAGAATGTAAGAGGCATCACCCAGGTCTTTCATGGAGAACCTGTGTGACAAGAATCCTTTGACAGATTGTAGCATAGGAATGTCATTTCCTATCAATAGAATGTCATCCACGTACAAGACGAGGAATACGACACTTCTGGCCACAACTTTACTATATATGCACGGTTCATCTGGATTTTTGATAAAGTCATATTCTTTGACTGTCTCATCAAAACAGATGTTCCAACTCCGCGATGCCTGCTTTAGTCCATAAATGGACTTAAGCAGCTTGCATACTTTCCCGCTGCTCCCACTCTGATTGAAACCCTCTGGCTGATCCATATAGACGCTCTCTTCTAAATTTCCATTCAGAAAAGCCGTCTTTACGTCCATCTGCCAGATTTCATAATCATGGAAGGCAGCAATAGCAAGAAGGACCCGAATGGATTTGAGCATAGCCACTGGAGAAAAAGTTTCGTCATAGTCCAAACCAGGTCTTTGACGAAAACCCTTTGCAACAAGTCTAGCCTTATAGGTTTCCACCTGTCCATCTACACCAATCTTTTTCTTGAAGATCCATTTGCATCCTATGGGTTTTACCCCATCTGGAGCAAAGTCCAAAGTCCATACTTTGTTGGTGTACATGGACTCCATTTCGGTCCGCATTGCATCTAGCCATCGTACCGAGTCGCCGCTCTGGATGGCCTGCTGGAAGTCAGTGGGTTCATCATCATCTATGATGCAATCCTCTCTATCCCCGTCAATGAGAAAACCGTAGTATCTCTCAGGCGGACGAGACGGCCTACTACTCCTGCGGAGGGGTGCGGGAATGTTCTGTTCTTCTTGAACCTCTGGTTCTACAAAACTTTCAGTAGCAGTTTGTGGTTCTGGAATTTCTTCCAGTTCTATTTCGCTCCCACTTGATTCCTTTTCTAAAAACTGATGTTCTAGAAAATGGGCATTACGAGAAGCAAATACCTTCTGTTCCTCTGCGTAATAGAATAGATATCCCCTGGAGTGCTTTGGATATCCCACAAACAAACACTTTACTGATAGTGCCTCGAGCTTGTCCACATGCTGCTTTTTAACAAAAGCTGGACATCCCCAAATCTTTATATACTGTAGATGGGGTTTCTTCCCACTCCACATCTGATATGGAGTGGTAGGCACAGTCTTGGTAGGTACCATGTTCAAAAGATATGCTGCTGATTCTAGCGCATGTCCCCAGAAAGATCGCGGTAACTCAGCATTACTCATCATGGATCGTACCATATCCAATAGGGTTCGATTCCGTCTCTCCGATACACCATTATGCTGTGGAGTGTACGGAGGAGTAAGCTGAGAGAGAATTCCTTTCTCTTTTAGGTAACCTAGGAACTCGGCACTCAAGTATTCACCACCTCGATCAGATCTAAGTGTCTTAATACTTTTGCCGGTTTGGTTTTCTACTTCATTCTTATACTCTTGGAATTTCTCAAAAGCCTTGGATTTATGTTTCATCAGATAAATGAATCCGTATCTTGAGTAATCATCCGTGAAAGTAATGAAATAGGAATAACCACCTCTCGCATGTGTAGACATTGGACCACATACATCACTGTGTATGAGTCCTAAGAGCTCGCTCGCTCTTACTCCTTGTCCAGTGAATGGAGTCTTTGTCATCTTTCCTTTGAGACAAGATTGACAAGTGTCATAAGTTTGATATTCGAACGTGTCCAAATATCCTTCTCTATGCAACTTAGTCAACCTTCTCTCATTGATGTGACCCAGTCTACAATGCCATAAGAAAGCTTTATTTAAATCTGGAGACTTTCTTTTTAGTGTGTTCTGGACATTGAAAATTTGGAGTTGGTTTAAAACATATATGCTGTTATTTAGAGTACCGGACCCAATCAAACCATGATTAAGGTGGATGTTGACAACATCTCTTACAAACGTGAAATCATAACCTTTATTTGATAACAAGGAAACTGATATGATATTACACGTTAAGCTGGGTACAAAATAACAGTTATGTAAAACCAAAATGTGTCCACTCGTCAATCCTAGGTGATAATCCCCGACGGACGCAGCTCCCACGCTAGCTCCGTTAGCAACCCTGAGGATCATATCACCATCCTTCAGCACTCTACGGTTTCTCAGTGCCTGCAAAGAATTGCAAATATGAGATCCTGATCCGGTATCCAATACCCAGGAAGTAGAGTTGATCGACAGACAATTCTCAATTACAAACACACCTGAAGTCGAAGCCACAGCTTGCTTCGGTTCCTGGTTCTTGGCGTTCCACGCCTTGCAATCCTTCTTCCAGTACCTTTTCCTGTGACAATGGAAGCACTCATCCAGGCCAACTACCGGTGCTGTAAACTTTTTCTTTCCCTTCTTTCCCACCTTACTAACACCTCCTCTAGGTCTGGGTGCGGCCTTCTTCTTCCTTCCTTTGGCCCTAGCCTTGGACCCGGAAGAAGATGAACCGCCAACAAACATAGCGGGTGTTTCCTTTGCCTTCTGCAAGGTGCCCTCTGCACTCCTTAACATGTTCAGGAGTTCCGCAAGTTCAACTTCTTTTCCTTGAAGATTGAAGTTGAGGATAAACTGGGCGTAGGTGGGAGGAAGGGACTGGAGAACAAGGTCTGTATAGAGCTCATTATCCAAAGTCGTCCCAAGGTCCGCGAGCTCTTCAATATAGCCGATCATCTGTAGGACATGTTCACCTACCGATGACCCGACAGCCAACCTCGCTCGAAACAATTTCTTAGAGGTCTCGTATCTTGCTATACGAGATTGCTCTCCATAAAGATCCTTTGTATGGAGAAATATGCCATCTAGGGACATATCCTCGTGCCTCCTCTGATGTTCATTGTTCATCGAGGCAAGCACGATGCACTTGGCTCTCGCGCAATCTAAATCCCAGGTTTTGCGGATTTCCTTATCCGCATTGCTGGATTTGGGACCAAGGACAGCAGGTGCTGTAGCGGTGAGGACGTACCCCAGTTTGTCATAGGTCAAAGCCATCTTGACATTCCGCAGCCAATCTTTATAGTTTGGCCTTGTCAGTATATTTTTCTCTAAAAGTAACTTAAGTCCAGTCATTTTCAGGGTCGCTGCAATTAGGAGAGAGAGAAGAAAACTCTTTAGCATGATGCTCTTGCAAGTTTAGAGTGGTTTTTAGTTTATCTAAACTGGATGGCTCCCACTGTTTCTCGAATCCTTCCTCAAACCATAAAAGAAGAATTAGCCAAGACTATTCTCACCGTACAATACTTGCTTAACCGTTCAGCCAGGCCGGTGTCGATACTTCGAGGGAGGTTTTCCAACGCTTTCGCGAAGTTCCTTAATTAAATAACCTCTTTTCTCTGGGGGCGTAACCCCGCTGACACTTTTCTGGACACCTACTAGGTTTATAGCATTGATCGTTAAGTGACGAATATCCTGATAAGTAGCATATACTCACAGTAGGATCGGGATCCAAATATCATCGTATGATAATGTTGAAGGAATCCTACCAACATTCATCAAACTCCAAATGGTATGCATCTCTTTGCAAATTTCAGTTTCTTTAGAAATTCCCGATATAAGTTTTTGCCCCATGCTCTTATGACCTTGGCGTTAGGTCAAAATGTCATAAGTCACATGTCAAGTTCTACCCATCATTATCTTGTCAATTTGAACCCATCCGTATATATCCTTGACGTTCGGCCAAAATGATAATACGACTGTCCCAAACTAACTCATCTATCTATGCAACAAATGAATATCCAGCAGCTACCAAACACTATGCCTTGGCGTTAGGTCAAAATACATAGCTTGAATACTACTGAATACCCAGATGAAATGACGGAGGGCTACGAATGGTTTTGGCGAAACCGTGAACGTAGTGAACTTGATATAACCGAAGGAACCTGATAGCTTTTAAAAGGAGTGGTTAAAGCTCCGCATTTAAAAATATCTGTTTTAAAAATAACCGAGTGGTTTCTTTTAAATTGTTCCAACGATTTAAACTTTGGTTTGTTTTACTTTGCATTATAGATAATGCGTCCCATCATTAACCTATCATTGCAGAAAACAACGAAAATACAACGTCCTCTTATGCCATCCGCATTCGCCACGGGGTCCCGTCATCACCCGTTAGGTTACTTAACTAACGACAGAGCGGGGGCTGGGCTAGCGCGGGTGTAAAACATAAGTGACGTCTAAATAGCTACAATAAATATAGATATTTTACATTCGTCTGACGCAATGATATTCATTCCAGAACACAGATAAACAATATTGGATTTGCAAGCAATCTGTACTTCTTTTGAGCCTGCAAGAAAAGACAGATTACACAGTTGTGATGAATAGCCGTTTACCCCACCCTCGACCCCTACGGGTACGGCAAACTACCCACCCGGCAGTCTGTGTACCCCACCTTGGGTCAGTCCTAGGAGCAAAAACAGTAAAATGAAATAATACAACGGTGGCTACAACCGCAACCTGGAAGTGCCCCGCGAAAATAATATTACAACAAATTACATTTACAACAAATGAATTAATCAATAACCCATTGCTAACCCCGGCTATACACCACAACAGTCCAATACAGTTTATATGCACAAACAGATATAATCATTTCAGAAATGTGCAACCCCCTGCCAACCGACATACTAGCAGTTGGGGGAGGTTTACGAACACATTAAACAATCACAGATATAATACAATACGCAAATACTGTACAATTCGATCGAATAAACAACATCAATATTGCTCCAAAATCTGCTCTGTTAAACAGTAACCTGAGCAATAATTAAATATTCCAGAAAACCCCAAATGTCACAGGGGACCCACACAAGAAAGACGAGTCCATGACTCGGCCAAAGCGCCGCGGAAGGGCGGCGGATCCCACCGATCCGCCGCGCTTCCGCGGCCGAGTTGCCGATTCATGGGCTCGAATTTCTTGGGTGTTCTCCTGGACTCCTTTCTAGCTCTCTGAACACACCTGAAAAATTTTCTGACATCGTTTTAAATTCGACAGAAACTAGCAATTTTTAGGGTTTTCCGGTTTCGTTTTTCCGTTCGAAATTCGTACAAATTTGCGATTAAGTTATTTAGTGTTTAGCGAGGCTCTGATACCACTGTAAGTCGATGTACTTCACCCCAGTACTTGTGGGGAGGCGGAATTTTCAAAACTTATCAAGTTTAAACAACGAACATCGACTAACCGCTTGAATCGAAGCTAAACTATAAATAACCGTATTCTAAGAGTTTCATTTCACTTGTGATTAGGGATTATACCTAATGAAACTAGTCCTTCGTCTTTGTGTCCTCCTTTGTTCTCCTCGACCTTCTCTAGGTAGTAGACGATCCACCCGAGAACAAAACACCAAGCTAAACCTCTAACTTGAGGTAACTAATCAACTTTGATTGCTAATCAAAGATGAAAGGATGATATAGAGTGAAGGTAATGGATTGTTTAGTCTAACTAATCCTTTGATCTCAACACATGAGGATTAAGGATTAGGGTTTGAAGATGAGAGCTTGAGGAGAGAGAATGTGAGATAAGATAATGAGAGGAGAGAGAGTGTATCATAATATATTATGAAGCATTCTTTTTTAACAATAATGAATAAAGGAAATGAATAAGCATGCTTCATAAAATATCTAGTGGTGATTCATTAGCATGAGTCATTAAGCAATAAATGTGCATTAATGAAATGAATGAATCACCACCATGACTCACTTTCTTATCCAAAAGAAACCTCCTAGTCACATCTTCTAGAAGCTTCTCGAGTAATTACGAGAACGCCCCTCCGAACCGTAAAAATACGGAAAATCTTTAGACTGTATAAATCCAATAACCGGATACCAGCAACTGGTTTAAACCAAAGCCGACTGGTAAAAACTGTCCGAAAGTCGTACGCGCGTAAACGCACGTATGCGTCCGAACCCTTTGTCGCAAAACCATGCAACCTCTATATCGTTTCGCCTGGAGTAGGAAACTCTCTGTGTGGGACTCTAGAGACTCGACTACTACGCTGGCAGTGGGTTTAACCACAGACCGCAAGCGGCACTAGCTGTACGTAACGGTCCCCAGGTAGTTGTCGATAAGAAGGCCGATGAGAAAACCCATCCGAACTCCTACTGAGTCTGATGTGACAATCTCCATACAGTCCGGTCCGTTCGTCCAAGACTATCGCATATCGGGCCTAGGGGGGCGGCAAGCGTCAGTCCCCTAATAGCGGTATAAGTCGTGTCGGAGTAAAGCCCATTACACCCTGAGAAACTGCTGGAACCTACCAGCAAATCTCGCTTGCCCTGGCCAGGGACTTTGCGTAATGGCTCTCTGACACAGCACGATATCTACTCCCAATACCGGGAGGGACGAATCCTGTCTAACCGCCACTGCCTCCAAGTGCTCGGGACTGCACCCAACTGCTACCTGTTTGCACGACTCCTTTGAGCCGTGGTAGGGTAGCAATCTAAGAACAGTGGGACACACTCGAGGCGAAGTAGCAGTGTCAAGTCTGCGGACTACGCTGTACTCATGTCACCTGGGAACTGTTCACTGACGACTGGTATCAAACCAACCAACAGTTCCCTGTGAGTCCTGTCCGGTGTACCCGTTGTTAGTGTTTATGCCCTAGAAGGCCATTACTGTATCATACTAGCTTGTATATTACTTAATGGAAGCTTGGGATATTCACATGTATATAACAGTCTTGCTAAACATGGTAGTATGCTACTTGGTTTTTCTATCTTAATATGTGAGTGTACGTATTGATAGAGCTCTTAGGATCTTGCTTGTCTACCAGCGTTGTGATGGCAGTCACACTAGTGGGGGCTGGGTAGTCTACAAGCACATCCTTATTCAGGTCCCCGGTCGTTGGATTATCGAGACAGAGCATCGATACTCCGGAGTAGACTGGTGTGTACGCTTCTCATCCCAGTTGGGGAGATGGTCTGTCCCACAGCCGTCAGTACGTCGTACTGGAGATAGTATACAGGTGCTCGTTAGGTTACGGGTACACCGGACAGGACTCACAGGGAACTGTTGGTTGGTTTGATACCAGTCGTCAGTGAACAGTTCCCAGGTGACATGAGTACAGCGTAGTCCGCAGACTTGACACTGCTACTTCGCCTCGAGTGTGTCCCACTGTTCTTAGATTGCTACCCTACCACGGCTCAAAGGAGTCGTGCAAACAGGTAGCAGTTGGGTGCAGTCCCGAGCACTTGGAGGCAGTGGCGGTTAGACAGGATTCGTCCCTCCCGGTATTGGGAGTAGATATCGTGCTGTGTCAGAGAGCCATTACGCAAAGTCCCTGGCCAGGGCAAGCGAGATTTGCTGGTAGGTTCCAGCAGTTTCTCAGGGTGTAATGGGCTTCACTCCGACACGACTTATACCGCTATTAGGGGACTGACGCTTGCCGCCCCCCTAGGCCCGATATGCGATAGTCATGGACGAACGGACCGGACTGTATGGAGATTGTCACATCAGACTCAGTAGGAGTTCGGATGGGTTTACTCATCGGCCTTCTTATCGACAACTACCTGGGGACCGTTACGTACAGCTAGTGCCGCTTGCGGTCTGTGGTTAAACCCACTGCCAGCGTAGTAGTCGAGTCTCTAGAGTCCCACACAGAGAGTTTCCTACTCCAGGCGAAACGATATAGAGGTTGCATGGTTTTGCGACAAAGGGTTCGGACGCATACGTGCGTTTACGCGCGTACGACTTTCGGACAGATTTTATCAGTCGGCTTTGGTTTAAGCCAGTTACTGGTATCCGGTTATTGGATTTTTACAGTCTAAAGTTTTTCCGTATTTTTTTACGGATCGGGGGGGCGTTCTCGTAATTTCTCGAGAAGCTTCTAGAAGATGTGACTAAGGAGGTTTGTTTTGGAAAGAGAGTGAGTCATAGTGGTGATTCATTCACTTCATTAATGCACATTTATTGCTTAATGACTCATGTTAATGAATCATCACAAGATATTTTGTGAAGCATGCTTATTCATTTCCTTTATTGATTTATTGAAAATAAGAATGCTTCATAATATTATGATACACTCTCTCTCTTCTCTCATTTTATCATATCACACATTCTCTCTCCTCAAGCTCTCATCTTCAAGATACTAACCTTAATCCTCATGTGTTGAGAACAAAGGTTTAGTTAGACTAAACAATCCATAACCTACACTCTATATCATTCTCTCATCTTTGATTAGCAATCAAAGTTGATTAGTTACCTCAAGTTAGAGGTTTAGCTTGGAGTTTCGCTCTCGGGTGGATCGTCTACTACCTAGAGAAGGCCGAGGAGAACCAAGGAGGACATAAAGAAGAAGGACCGGTTCATTAGGTATAATCCCTAATCACTTATGTAAAGAAACTCATAGAATACGGTTATTTAGAGTTTAGCTTCGATTCAAGCGGTTAGTCGATGTTCGTTGTTTAAACTTGATTGTTTTTGTAAATTCCGCCTCCCCATAAGTACTGGGGTGTACTACATCGACTTACAGTGGTATCAGAGCCTCGCTAAACACTAAATAACTTAATCGCAAATTTGTACGAATTTCGAACGAAAAAACCAACCCGGAAAACCCTAATTCTGTATAGTTTCTGTCGAACTGAAAATGAAGTCATAAAATTTTTCTGGAGTGTTCAGAGAGCTAGAAAGGGGTCCAGGAGAACACCCAAGAAATTCGAGCCCATGAATCGGCAACTCGGCCGCGGAACCGCGGCGGATCGGTGGGATCTGCCGCGCTTCCGCGGCGCTTTGGCCGAGTCATGGACTCGTCTTTCTTGTGTGGGTCCCCTGTGACATTTGGGGTTTTCAGGAATATTTAATTATTGCTCAGGTTACTGTTTAACAGAGCAGATTTTGGAGCAATATTGAAGTTGTTTATTCGATCGAAAAATACAGTATTTGCGTATTGGATTATATCTGTGATTGTTTGATGTGTTCGTAAACCTCCCCCAACTGCTAGTATGTCGGTTGGCAGGGGGTTGCACATTTCTGAAATGGTTATAACTGTTTGTGCATATAAACTGTATTGGACTGTTGTGGTGTATAGCCGGGGTTAGCAATGGGTTATTGGATAATTCATTTGTTGTAAATGTAATTTGTTGTAATATTATTTTCGCGGGGCACTTCCAGGTTGCGGTTGTAGCCACCGTTGTATTATTTCATTTTACTGTTTTTGCTCCTAGGACTGACCCAAGGTGGGGTACACAAACTGCCGGGTGGGTAGTTTGCCGTACCCGTAGGGGTCGAGGGTGGGGTAAATGGCTATTCATCACAACTGTGTAATCTGTCTTTTCTTGCAGGCTCAAAAGAAATACAGATTGCTTGCAAATCCAATATTGTTTATCTGTGTTCTGGAATGAATATCATTGCGTCAGACGAATGTAAAATATCTATATTATGATAGCTATTTAGACGTCACTTATGTTTTACACCCGCGCTAGCCCAGCCCCCGCTCTGTCGTTAGTTAAGTAACCTAACGAGTGATGACGGGACCCCGTGGCGAATGCGGATGGCATAAGAGGACGTTGTATTTTCGTTGTTTTCTGCAATGATAGGTTAATGATGGGACGCATTATCTGTAATGCAAAGTAAAACAAACCAAAGTTTTAATCGTTGGAACAATTTAAAAGAAACCACTCGGTTATTTTTAAAACAGATAATTTTAAATGCGGAGATTTAACCACTCCTTTTAAAAAGCTATCAGGTTCCTTCGGTTATATCAAGTTCACTACGTTCACGGTTTCGCCAAAACCAGTCGTAGCCCTCCGTCATTTCTTATGGATAGTCAGTAGTATTCAAGCTATGTTTGTTGGCTTTCGTCAAGACATAGTGTTTGGTAGCTGCTGGGGTATTCATTTGTTACATAGATAGATGTGTTGGTTTGGGACAGTCGCATTACCTTGTTGGCTTTCGTCAAGGGTATATACGGGTGGGTTCAAATTAACAAGATAATGATGGGCAGAACTTGACATGTGACTTATGATTTGTTGGCTTTCGTCAAGGTCATAAGAGCATGGGGTAAAAACTTATATCGGGAATTTCTAAAGAAACTGAAATTTGCAAAGAGATGCATACCATTTGGAGTTTGATGAATGTTGGTAGGATTCCTTCAACATTATCATACGATGATATTTGGATCCCGATCCTACTGTGAGTATATGCTACTTATCAGGATATTCGTCGCTTAACGATCAATGCTATAAACCTAGTAGGTGTCCAGAAAAGTGTCAGCGGGGTTACGCCCCCAGAGAAAAGAGGTTCTTTAATTAAGGAACTTCGCGAAAGCGTTGGAAAACCTCCCTCGAAGTATCGACACCGGCCTGGCTGAACGGTTAAGCAAGTATTGTACGGTGAGAATAGTCTTGGCTAATTCTTCTTTTATGGTTTGAGGAAGGATTCGAGAAACAGTGGGAGCCATCCAGTTTAGATAAACTAAAAACCACTCTAAACTTGCAAGAGCATCATGCTAAAGAGTTTTCTTCTCTCTCTCCTAATTGCAGCGACCCTGAAAATGACTGGACTTAAGTTACTTTTAGAGAAAAATATACTGACAGGGCCAAACTATAAAGATTGGCTGCGGAATGTCAAGATGGCCTTGACCTACGACAAATTGGGGTACATCCTCACCGCTACGGCACCTGCTGTCCCTGGTCCCAAATCCAGTAATGCGGATAAGGAAATCCGCAAAACCTGGGATTTAGATTGCGCGAGAGCCAAGTGCATCGTGCTTGCCTCGATGAATAATGAACATCAGAGGAGGCACGAGGATATGTCCTTAGATGGCATATTTCTCCATACAAAGGAACTTTATGGAGAGCAATCTCGTATAGCAAGATACGAGACCTCAAAGAAATTGTTTCGAGCGAGGTTGGCTGTCGGGTCATCGGTAGGTGAACATGTCCTACAGATGATCGGCTATATTGAAGAGCTCGCGGACCTTGGGACAACTTTGGATAATGAGCTCTATACAGACCTTGTTCTCCAGTCCCTTCCTCCCACCTACGCCCAGTTTATCCTCAACTTCAATCTTCAAGGAAAAGAAGTTGAACTTGCGGAACTCCTGAACATGTTAAGGAGTGCAGAGGGCACCTTGCAGAAGGCAAGGGAAACACCCGCTATGTTTGTTGGCGGTTCATCTTCTTCCGGGTCCAAGGCTAGGGCCAAAGGAAGGAAGAAGAAGGCCGCACCCAAACCTAGAGGAGGTGTTAGTAAGGTGAGAGGGAAGGGAAAGCAAAAGAAAGCAGCACCGGTAGTTGGCCTGGATGAGTGCTTCCATTGTCACAGGAAAGGGCACTGGAAGAAGGATTGCAAGGCGTGGAACGCCAAGAACCAGGAACCGAAGCAAGCTGTGGCTTCGACTTCAGGTGTGTTTGTAATTGAGAATTGTCTGTCGATCAACTCTACTTCCTGGGTATTGGATACCGGATCAGGATCTCATATTTGCAATTCATTGCAGGCACTGAGAAACCGTAGAGTGCTGAAGGAAGGTGATATGATCCTCAGGGTTGCTAACGGAGCTAGCGTGGGAGCTGCGTCCGTCGGGGATTATCACCTAGGATTGACGAGTGGACACATTTTGGTTTTACATAACTGTTATTTTGTACCCAGCTTAACGTGTAATATCATATCAGTTTCCTTGTTATCAAATAAAGGTTATGATTTCACGTTTGTAAGAGATGTTGTCAACATCCACCTTAATCATGGTTTGATTGGGTCCGGTACTCTAAATAACGGCATATATGTGTTAAACCAACTCCAAATTTTCAATGTCCAGAACACACTAAAAAGAAAGTCTCCAGATTTAAATAAAGCTTTCTTATGGCATTGTAGACTGGGTCACATCAATGAGAGAAGGTTGACTAAGTTGCATAGAGAAGGATATTTGGACACGTTCGAATATCAAACTTATGACACTTGTCAATCTTGTCTCAAAGGAAAGATGACAAAGACTCCATTCACTGGACAAGGAGTAAGAGCGAGCGAGCTCTTAGGACTCATACACAGCGATGTATGCGGTCCAATGTCTACACATGCGAGAGGTGGTTTTTCCTATTTCATTACTTTCACGGATGATTACTCAAGATACGGATTCATTTATCTGATGAAACATAAATCCGAGGCTTTTGAGAAATTCCAGGAGTATAAGAATGAAGTAGAAAACCAAACCGGCAAAAGTATAAAGACACTTAGATCTGATCGAGGTGGTGAATACTTGAGTGCCGAGTTCCTAGGTTACCTAAAAGAGAAAGGAATTCTCTCTCAGCTTACTCCTCCATACACTCCACAGCACAACGGTGTATCGGAGAGACGGAATCGAACCCTATTGGATATGGTACGATCCATGATGAGTAATGCTGAGTTACCGCGATCTTTCTGGGGTTATGCGCTAGAATCGGCGGCATATCTTTTGAACAAAGTTCCAACCAAGACTGTGCCTACCACACCATATCAGATATGGAGTGGGAAGAAACCCTGTCTTCAGTACCTGAAAACATGGGGATGTCCAGCTTTTGTTAAAAAGCAGCATGTGGACAAGCTCGAGGCACGCTCAGTAGAGTGTAAGTTTGTGGGATATCCAAAGAACTCTATGGGATATTATTTCTATTACGCAGAGGAACAAAAGGTTTTTGTTTCTCGTCATGCCCGCTTCTTAGAAACTGAATTTTTGGAAAATCAGAAGAGTGGGAGCGTAGTAGAACTGGAAGAAATTCCAGAACCACAAACTGCTACTGAAAGTTTGGTAGAACCAGAGGTTCAAGAAGAACAGAACATTCCCGCACCCCTCCGCAGGAGTAGTAGGCCGTCTCGTCCGCCTGAGAGATACTACGGTTTTCTCATAGATGGGGATAGAGAGGATTGCATCATAGATGATGATGAACCTACTGACTTCAGGCAGGCCATCCAGAGCGGCGACTCGGTACGATGGCTAGATGCAATGCGGACCGAAATGGAGTCCATGTACACCAACAAAGTATGGACTTTGGACTTTGCTCCAGATGGGGTAAAACCCATAGGATGCAAATGGATCTTCAAGAAAAAGATTGGTGTAGATGGACAGGTGGAAACCTATAAGGCTAGACTTGTTGCAAAGGGTTTTCGTCAAAGACCTGGTTTGGACTATGACGAAACCTTTTCTCCAGTGGCTATGCTCAAATCCATTCGGGTCCTTCTTGCTATTGCTGCCTTCCATGATTATGAAATCTGGCAGATGGACGTAAAGACGGCTTTTCTGAATGGAAATTTAGAAGAAAGCGTCTATATGGATCAGCCAGAGGGTTTCAATCAGAGTGGGAGCAGCGGGAAAGTATGCAAGCTGCTTAAGTCTATTTATGGACTAAAGCAGGCATCGCGGAGTTGGAACATCTGTTTTGATGAGACAGTCAAAGAATATGACTTTATCAAAAATCCAGATGAACCGTGCATATATAGTAAAGTTGTGGCCAGAAGTGTCGTATTCCTCGTCTTGTACGTGGATGACATTCTATTGATAGGAAATGACATTCCTATGCTACAATCTGTCAAAGGATTCTTGTCACACAGGTTCTCCATGAAAGACCTGGGTGATGCCTCTTACATTCTGGGGATCCGGATCTATCGTGATAGATCCAAGAGGATGTTGGGACTTTCGCAGTCCAGGTATATCGACACTGTACTGAAAAGATTCAGTATGGAAGATTCTAAGCGCGGTAATCTACCGGCTTGTCACGGAATCACCCTCTCCAAAGAGATGTCTCCCAAGACTGATTTGGAAAGGGAACGCATGTCTATTATACCCTACGCTTCTGCGGTAGGCTCTATAATGTATGCGATGTTGTGTACCAGACCAGATGTAGCTTACGCACTGAGCGTGGTAAGCCGGTATCAGTCAGACCCAGGGGAGAAACACTGGATAGCAGTAAAGAACATTCTCAAGTACCTGAGGAGGACTAAGGAGATGTTCTTGGTTTACGGCGGAAAAGACCTCAGGTTGGAGGCCTTTGCTGATTCCGGCTTCCAGAGTGATAAGGACGATTCCAAGTCCATGTCGGGTTATGTCTTTACCCTCAATGGAGGGGCGGTGTGCTGGAAGAGCTCCAAGCAGGACACCGTTGCTGACTCGACGATGGAAGCGGAGTATATAGCTGCTTGCGATGCCGCAAAAGAAGCAGTCTGGATGAAGAAGTTCCTAACAGAACTTCAGGTGGTTCCTACCATAGTTGATCCAATACCTCTGTATTGCGACAACAACGGAGCTATAGCTTTAGCGAAGGAACCAAGGTCCCATCAGAAGTCCAGACACATCTTGAGGCGGTATCACCTGATCAGGGAGATCATTGATCGTCAGGAGATCGAGGTTCGGAGAGTTGCTTCAGAAGAGAACATTGCTGATCCATTCACGAAGGCCCTTCCTCAGATTCAGTTCGAGAGGCTACTCGAGATCATTGGTCTGCGATATGCCAGTACATGGCCCTAGTGCAAGTGGGAGATTGTTAGTGTTTATGCCCTAGAAGGCCATTACTGTATCATACTAGCTTGTATATTACTTAATGGAAGCTTGGGATATTCACATGTATATAACAGTCTTGCTAAACATGGTAGTATGCTACTTGGTTTTTCTATCTTAATATGTGAGTGTACGTATTGATAGAGCTCTTAGGATCTTGCTTGTCTACCAGCGTTGTGATGGCAGTCACACTAGTGGGGGCTGGGTAGTCTACAAGCACATCCTTATTCAGGTCCCCGGTCGTTGGATTATCGAGACAGAGCATCGATACTCCGGAGTAGACTGGTGTGTACGCTTCTCATCCCAGTTGGGGAGATGGTCTGTCCCACAGCCGTCAGTACGTCGTACTGGAGATAGTATACAGGTGCTCGTTAGGTTACGGGTACACCGGACAGGACTCACAGGGAACTGTTGGTTGGTTTGATACCAGTCGTCAGTGAACAGTTCCCAGGTGACATGAGTACAGCGTAGTCCGCAGACTTGACACTGCTACTTCGCCTCGAGTGTGTCCCACTGTTCTTAGATTGCTACCCTACCACGGCTCAAAGGAGTCGTGCAAACAGGTAGCAGTTGGGTGCAGTCCCGAGCACTTGGAGGCAGTGGCGGTTAGACAGGATTCGTCCCTCCCGGTATTGGGAGTAGATATCGTGCTGTGTCAGAGAGCCATTACGCAAAGTCCCTGGCCAGGGCAAGCGAGATTTGCTGGTAGGTTCCAGCAGTTTCTCAGGGTGTAATGGGCTTCACTCCGACACGACTTATACCGCTATTAGGGGACTGACGCTTGCCGCCCCCCTAGGCCCGATATGCGATAGTCATGGACGAACGGACCGGACTGTATGGAGATTGTCACATCAGACTCAGTAGGAGTTCGGATGGGTTTACTCATCGGCCTTCTTATCGACAACTACCTGGGGACCGTTACGTACAGCTAGTGCCGCTTGCGGTCTGTGGTTAAACCCACTGCCAGCGTAGTAGTCGAGTCTCTAGAGTCCCACACAGAGAGTTTCCTACTCCAGGCGAAACGATATAGAGGTTGCATGGTTTTGCGACAAAGGGTTCGGACGCATACGTGCGTTTACGCGCGTACGACTTTCGGACAGATTTTATCAGTCGGCTTTGGTTTAAGCCAGTTACTGGTATCCGGTTATTGGATTTTTACAGTCTAAAGTTTTTCCGTATTTTTTTACGGATCGGGGGGGCGTTCTCGTAATTTCTCGAGAAGCTTCTAGAAGATGTGACTAAGGAGGTTTGTTTTGGAAAGAGAGTGAGTCATAGTGGTGATTCATTCACTTCATTAATGCACATTTATTGCTTAATGACTCATGTTAATGAATCATCACAAGATATTTTGTGAAGCATGCTTATTCATTTCCTTTATTGATTTATTGAAAATAAGAATGCTTCATAATATTATGATACACTCTCTCTCTTCTCTCATTTTATCATATCACACATTCTCTCTCCTCAAGCTCTCATCTTCAAGATACTAACCTTAATCCTCATGTGTTGAGAACAAAGGTTTAGTTAGACTAAACAATCCATAACCTACACTCTATATCATTCTCTCATCTTTGATTAGCAATCAAAGTTGATTAGTTACCTCAAGTTAGAGGTTTAGCTTGGAGTTTCGCTCTCGGGTGGATCGTCTACTACCTAGAGAAGGCCGAGGAGAACCAAGGAGGACATAAAGAAGAAGGACCGGTTCATTAGGTATAATCCCTAATCACTTATGTAAAGAAACTCATAGAATACGGTTATTTAGAGTTTAGCTTCGATTCAAGCGGTTAGTCGATGTTCGTTGTTTAAACTTGATTGTTTTTGTAAATTCCGCCTCCCCATAAGTACTGGGGTGTACTACATCGACTTACACCCGTAACCTAACGAGCACCTGTATACTATCTCCAGTACGACGTACTGACGGCTGTGGGACAGACCATCTCCCCAACTGGGATGAGAAGCGTACACACCAGTCTACTCCGGAGTATCGATGCTCTGTCTCGATAATCCAACGACCAGGGACCTGAATAAGGATGTGCTTGTAGACTACCCAGCCCCCACTAGTGTGACTGCCATCACAACGCTGGTAGACAAGCAAGATCCTAAGAGCTCTATCAATATGTATACTCACATATTAAGATAGAAAAACCAAGTAGCATACTACCATGTTTAGCAAGACTGTTATATACATGTGAATATCCCAAGCTTCCATTAAGTAATATACAAGTTAGTATGATACAGTAATGGCCTTCTAGGGCATAAACACTAACACATATACAACCAAGCTGTACTAACATTGCATCCAGGCTATCCCCCACGACCAAACCGCAACATCACAGCACAACACAGAACATCAACGTGAATGTCACGTTCGCAAATCCGTCTAAAAGGGCTATAGCAGTTCGACAGGATTTACCGATCGAGTGACATTCACGGTCGCAGATATAATGTAATACTGTGAACTAACATGTTTAAAATTTTCGATCGATCAAATTTACCGAAGTGGGCCCCAAGCACTACTGTAGCACTCAGAGAAAATCTGTGCCCAAAGAGTATATTCCAAAACCCCATTTCTAAGTCAAAAGCCTACTGGAAAAATTTGGTACAGTGAACAGTCAAAGTGGCGGCGGAACCGCGGCCAATGCGTGGGTTTGGCCGCGGTTCCACGGTGGAATGATGACGTCACGCGACCAAATTTTCACAGAATGCTTATGATTGCCTGCATGTGTTTCTGCAACAACCTGAAAAATTTTTAGAGCCCAAAAAAATTTCGACAGAAACTAATGCAATGAAAACGCGGGTTTTGAAAATTTGTCCGATCGAAGTTCTAAACACGTTAGAGCAAGCTAGACTAGGTTAATGGCTTGGCTCTGATACAACTGTAAGTGCACGGCGGCGCCCCGGACGTCAATCCGACGCCGGAATGCGGAAACGAAACTTTTTCTAAAAACTAGAAACCGGCACCACCGCGCACTAAAATCCCGGATCAGGCCATTAACCTACTCCTAGCAAATACGAGAAAGGGTAGAGAGCTATACCAAGCGATCCGTGTCCTTCGGTCTTCGCCTCCACTCCGATCTCCTCGCGGAATCTCCGGTCGTCACCTCCTCGTCGGGACGGGCACCACAACGCCGGGTTCTTTTACGGGCTCCCACCTCTGGACCGAGGCAACTCAGGCGCGAAGTTGGCTAGCCGACGTGTCCAAGGTTGAAGTAGAGTAGTGTAGAATGGTTTATCTCTTTGGGGTTGTGAAGTTGCCTTTTATGAAGGAGGAGAGGAATGAACTTTGGAAATGAGCTATGGGATTTTTGGTGTAAGAAAAATGAGATGAAGAATTTCCACTCTCCAAATGAACCTCTCTCATCTCCCCTCAAGTGGCCGGCCATGAATAATAATGGAGGAGGGAAAAAGGCATAAACAAATATATGGGGATAATGATCAAATAATCTCACATCAAAAATCCTTATCAAATCCTAATCACCTCTCATCACCATTAATGCAAAGGAAGAGACTTAAAAAGAATCTCATGATGAAAGAACTATCATGAAGCCCTCATTTACAAGAAACCCCTCCATCGGAAAAATCCGGCCGTGAAGGAACAAAGGAAAACTGGCCGGAACGGAATGCAAACTGGCAACTTCAGAAAACTGATCCCGTAATAAATTACATGAAAACCCCGCGACTGCATATACATGCCCGCATTTGTAATCCCACTGAATACAAATGCAAAGAGACAAAATCTACACTCTATAATACTAGGATCAGGCTTAAACCAAAGCCCGCTAGTAAAATCCGTCCGATCACGATCCGTGCAATACCGCACGTATCTGATCGAACCCTGCCATATCTCCATACAGCCTCTATAGCGTTTCGCCCGAAACTTGGGAAACTAGTCTGTAGGGGACTCTAAAGACTTGTCAATACTTTGGTTATGGATTTAACCACTAGCACGTCAGAGGTATTAGCCTATACGTAACGGGCTACCAGGTATTGACCAAAAGGGACGTCGATGAGCGAACTCATCCTGACACCCTACTGAGCCTGTCAGTGACAATATCCGTACAGTCCGGTCCGTTCGTCTATGAGCATCGCATGGCGGGCCTAGGGTGTTGGTAAAAGTCAGACCCCCAAAAGCGGTAGAAGTCGTGTCGGAGTGTAGTCCAGAACACTCTGAGATACTACTGGAATACCTACCAATAAATCTCCTGCCTTGGCCAAGGACTTTCATGTACTGGCACCGTGGAAGCAGAAAATCCGGAGCAGTCCCTTCAATCGCTTTCCTCCAGGATCTACAAGACATGGCGACAAGTTCGAGAATCTGTGATTGATCCTAATTACTCTCGCCAACACAGGAAGTCGAAAGGTCGGTGAGGAGAAAATTCCCCGATCAAGCAACGAAAGGTGACGACCAATTGGGTGCTCAAAGCAACGGCCCCCTCAACTTCAACGGCCTACAAGAGAGGAAGACCGGAGGAAGTCCCCGCTCCCGCAGCAAAAATCAAGGACAATAAGATAAAACGCCCTAAGTCTGGGGGCATGATGGTGCATACAGTATACATGACGCTTGGAAAAGAAGACAGCCATGCATCCACGGGTCATAGACCGCTTACATGGTCAGTGACAAAAGCTCGGGAGCAACAACAGAAACTCCAAGAAATGATGAACGCGATGGCCGCACTCACTGGGCCGAAAGAAAACCCCGAAGCGTCATCTGATCAACGCCAGGAACAGGAAACTGACACTGAGTTCCTTCGTAGGATATTGGAGAAGAAGGATAAAGAGGCTGCCGAACAAGCAGCCAATATACAATGAATGGCCCTTCTATTTCAGGACATGGTGGGTATGATGATCCAGCAAGAGCCTCCTGCTGAAGATCCTCCAATCGTTCTTGAAGACGATAGGGGAGAAATGTCAAATCCTCCGCCCGCTCTGTCCACAGCCAAGGAGGAGACAATCTCCAAGGCTAACCTGGACGAATACATAGCCCAATAGATACGCGTTCACAAGGCGACTGAGGCAGTTGGTCAAGATGTCAGGACAGAAAGACCATATCCGAGCTGGTATGACCAGATCAAATACCCGCTAGGCTACACAATCCTGAAATTCCATGTCTACAAGGGGACAGGAAATCCCCATCAGCATGTGGCCCAGTTCAGGGCGCTTTGTGGAAACACTGGTGGCGACGATAAGCTCTTGCTTCGCCAGTTCGTGGGTAGCTTGTCAGAAACGGCGTTCGAGTGGTACTCTGAGCTCCTAAACGACTCTATTTAAACATTTGCGGAGATGGAGCTGCTGTTTACCCAACGTTTCGCGAGCGCCAGCGAACGCACTTCGATAACGGCTTTAATTAATGCCAGGGTGAAACCAGGCGAGACATGGGTCCAGTACGCTATACGCTGGCGAAACTTGTGGTCGAAATGCGAACAACGCATCGAGGAGGCGCCCGCGGTGGGCATGTTCGTGGGTACCCTAGATCCTCAAGCAACTATCTCACAGTTCATGATGTTTTTTAAGCCCACCACGTTCCAGGCTTTGATCGACAAGTTGGCCCAGATGGACCAGATGGGTCACAGACCGTCTCCCCCGAAGCCAGAACCTCGGAATGACAAGGGTAAAGGGAAAGAAACCTTCGTTGCGAACGCTCAGCAACAACCCAGTACCACAAAGCTGGCGGATCAACTGGAAGAAAGACGGCGGTATTATAATGAGAGAATGAAGCGCCCCTACTCATTCCCACGGGATAAGACGAAGAGGCTATTGAGCTAGCAATACGCAACAGGCTTATCAACTTGCCAAACCCAAGGCGACCGCCGCAACCCAGTGAGGTGAACAACCCCAACTACTGCCCTTACTATCAAACGGTAAGCCATCCGATTGAGGATTGCTTCGTCTTCAAAGGATGGATTGAAGATCAATACCTACAGGGCAAGTTTTTGCTGTCCGAGAAGTGGAAGGTGAACCCGCCACAACCTCACACTGCTAAGAAGACGGACACACCAGGGGCAACTTGTTCTTTCATTGAAGAAGCCCCATGGGAAATCGTGCTTTCAGAAAAAACTAAAAGAATGCTTAACGAGCTCCAGACATGCCCGGCAGTCAGGTGGAAGAATCCGCTGGAACCTCAGATCATTGAAGGGATGCTGAAGCCGCGCCCAACTCCGAAGATCAGTGGTGATACCCCGAACGCTCACAACCAGCCGTCGAAATCTTCGAAGAAAAAGAAGAAGAAATCTAAGAAGCCCGTGAAGCCTGGCAAGGAGCGTACGGACTTGCAGAAACAAATTGACGCGCTGGAAGAATACAATCAAAAGGTGCGGACTCCCATCACACTCTGAGAGTTTCTCAACCACGTCTTCCAAGAAGAAGATGAGGGGGAGAGTTCGTCGAATGAATCAGAGGGATACGTGGGAAGTTGTAATGTGATCTCCCACTCGTTTACCGATGATGAAAAAACTCCTGGCACTAAGAAATTGGGGGAAGAGCTTGAACCGGAGCTTACGTGGCCGACAGAAGAAATGATCGACGCCTTTTTAGACGAGATTCGTTTGAAAAGTAAAGCCGACTAGGAGCGTGAGATGGCCATATTGGAAGGAGCCAAACGCCGGCGACTAGATGAAAGAGTTGAGGTACTCCCGCCAGATCGAAAGGCACCCGACACGGATAAAAACGTATTCAAGACGAGGAAAAGGTTTGCCAAAGCCATGTCAATGGGAATGAAACTACCACCCTTGGAAGGAAACACGCTCGATGGGGCGGAGAGGCACCCTAATTACTGCTCATATCATCAGAAGATTTCACACCCCACTGAGGAGTGCGACGCCTTTAAGACATGGTGGCAGGGATATGTTGCTCATCGACAACATTTTAAACGAATGAAACGCAGAACTCGTCGGGAGCAGAGAAGTACGACCGAAGGACATAAAAGAATTATTGGCAATTGTCGCAGGATCAACGCCGGAGGATCACATGTTCTCACCTTTGGGAGCGACTCTGACGAAGAAATGGCTCTTAGCCCCCTCTTTAAAGAGTCCACCTCGGGAAAAGAGGAAGAACCAGAGGCCTGCGAAAACATTCAGCTATGCAATCGCACGCTTCCAGAAAAGAATCTCGGACCCACAACTAGAAAAGAAAGGGAAAGGAAAAGGTCGCTGAGGATATCACCTTAGATGACCAAGTTATGAAAGAGCTTACTGCTAAGGACCTGCCCAAGAAGAGTAGGGTGGACTACAACATCCTAGCGCACCTGAGGAAGCTACCCTCGCAGCTCAGCATTCTCGACGCCCTCCTGTTATCAAAGGAACCGAGAGATGTCACAAACCGGAGAACAAAGCCGCTGCCACCATTCCTGTTTTTGGGAGTGATACCGAAGAAGAAGAAGAGATAGTTTACTCTAGGCCGTCTCGAAGCAATAACCCGGGACCGTCCGCCCCTATATTGATCTTCGGAAGTGACTCGAAAGATGGGATTAATGTTGTGTTCTCCAGTCGGCCACCAATACAAGAATTCCCTGATGATGATCAGAGTTTGCAAATCACCATGATTCCGCGGGAACACTACAAAGATCTTGACGCGCTTGAAGCTCACAACGTGCAAGACCTGCAGACGTTTTACGTCCCTTCCAAGCGAAAAGGCGATCCTATTCTCTCGATCCTCGGAAACAAGAGTAGAGAAAGAGATCTGGCACGGCGCGGATTCTGCACTTGACAAGCTTCAACCCATCTGTTTGGCCAGATATTACATGAACGGACTGAAAAGGCTATTGAAGCGCCAAGGAGTACCCTTAAAACAGACTACCCGACAAGCTCGATTCTATAACAGGATTTGGGATGACCGTGGGACTCAGCACAAGTTGCCCAACAGGAGAATGGAAACGCTTGGGCTTGGATACGTGAGAGCCGGAAAACGGGAACGGGTCTACGGTAGCTACGCCATATATACCTTCGATGAAGAGGAGGACGCCTTGTCAGAAAATGCCAACCCCTCATCGGAACTGGATCTCGCGATCAAAGTCCCGAGTCCATCATTTGAAGAGCGAATAGACAAGCTTATCAGGAAAGTGGGTCAAAAAGCTCGGGACGACCATAACCGCGAAATGGCCATCTACGAGAAAGCCAGGACGCAACGCCTTTTTCAACAGGCTGCGAAAGATGAAAACGCTCCCCCCTATCAATCTGTTGTGCGAGAAGCCCGACGCAAAGTTAGAGACAAGTCAAAGAGCAGAAAAGGCGTTCAACAGCAACAAAGCGGGACCAAGAAGTCATGTGATCGAGTATTGTGCGGTCCGGATTTGTCCCTCATGAAGAAGATGAGTCGGGCGTATTCTTTCCCTCAAGACAAGACACGGAAGATACTTGACCTCGCTTTAAAACATCGAATGATTACACTTCCGAAGTCTAAACACCCTGAGCAAGCTAATGAGGTCTTTCATCCGGGCTATTGCTCTTATCACCGAGCCATAGGACACCCTATCGAAGACTGCTTCAGCTTCAAGAACTGGGTCGAAGACCAGTACCGGCAAGGCAAGTTCGCTCTATCTGACAGCTGGAGGGTAACCCCGCCACATAAGCATGAACCCAAAGCCACAAGAGCACAACCAAATCCACATCGGTCTTGGAAACGAGCTCGTATCTGTCATATGATAACGGTATCAAAAGAAGAACCCGAGAATACTGATGACTTTCCCTGGTGCTTCGAAAACTGGGACGACGAGGTAGTCTCAGAATTTCCACCAGCGCCGAGAGAGCTGGAAGATAGCATACATACTACTGCAGATAACCTCAAGAAGATTGAGTTAGGGACGGCGATTGACCCACGACCGACATTCGTCAGCGAGCTGCTATCTGAAGAAAGGGTGACTCCGTTAAAAGACGTGTTTATGCAGCATAGAGATTGTTTCGCATGGAACTACTCTGAAATGCGAGGACTAGATCCAGAAATTGCTGTGCATAAACTGACAATATCCTCGGACGTCAAGCCAGTCAAACAGGTGCCGAGAAGAATGCGGCTCGAGCTTGAGATGAGCATCAACGCCGAAGTCAAGAAGCTGATCGACTCTGGGTTTATCCAAGAAGTTCAATATCCTGACTGGATCGCCAACATCGTCCCGGTAATGAAGAAAAATGGGATAGTGCGCATATGCGTGGACTTCCGGGATCTCAATAAAGCCTGTCCGAAGGACGATTTCCCAGTGCCAGTCACCGAACTAATGATAGACAATACGTCCACTCATGAGGTTTTCTCCTTCATGGACGGCTCGTCAGGGTATAATCAGATAAAGATGCATCCCGAAGACCAGAAGCACACCGCTTTTCGGACTCCTCTGGGAATATTCTATTATAAAATGATGCCCTTCGGTTTAAAGAACGCCGGTGCTACTTATCAAAGGGCCATGACGAAGATCTTCGATGACCTTATACATGAAATCGTCGAATGCTATATCGACGACCTCGTCGTGAAAAGCAAGTCAAACAAGGAACATCTCGAGCATCTGAAGACCGTATTTCAATGCCTTCGGCAATACAACTTGAAGATGAACCCCCTCAAATGCGCGTTCGGGGTATCCTCAGGCAAGTTCCTAGGGTTTATTGTCCGGCACCGGGGCATTGAGATAGATCCGTCAAAGATCAAGGCGATCATGGAAATGCCACCGCCAAGGACTCTCAAACAATTGCGGTCTCTTCAAGGGAAGCTCGCGTACATCCGGCGATTTATAGCCAACCTTTCAGGAAAGTGCCGCCCTTACAGTCACCTGATGAAGAAGGGAATCTCGTTCGTCTGGGATCGCAAATGCCAAGGCGCACTGGACGAGATCAAGCAGTACCTGTAGAACCCGCCAGTGTTAGCTGCCCCAGTCAGGGGAAAACCTCTTATTCTTTATACAACTGCCCTCGAAGGTTCCTTTGGCGCATTATGGGCAAAAGAGAATGACCATGGGAAGGAGAGAGCGCTTTACTATTTAAGTCGAGTCCTACTGGGGGCAGAAAGCAACTACTCCCCTATCGAAAAACATTGCCTGGCGTTAATCATTGCGATAACAAAGCTCAGGCACTATGCGTTGGCGCATGAAGTCCGTCTCATTTCGAAAGTTGACCCCCTAAAATATTTAATGTCGAAGGTCATATTGACGGGGCGACTCGCTAAATGGGCCCTGCTCTTGATGGAGTTCTCGATAACTTATCAACCTCTCAAGGCAGTGAAAGGCCAGGCCAACGACGACTTCCTCGATGAGCATCCGGTACCGGCCGACTCTCCTTTGAATTGCGAACTGCCAGACGAACACGCGTTTGATGCGATCGACGGCGGTAATATCCGTTGGGAGCTTTATTTTGATGGAGCATCTTCCGTGAAGAAGCGCAAACAAAGCACCCCTATAATCAAATAAGGGGTGGGTCTTATTTTCGTAACTCCACAAGGAGGGATAATGCGCTTCGCTTTCTCCTTAACAGAGCCGAGGACGAACAATGAAGCCGAGTACGAAGCTTTGATAGCAGGCCTCGAGATCGCCATCGACATGGGAATTGAAAACCTCCTCATATACGGAGACTCCCAACTGGTCGTTAGTCAAGTAAGCGGTGACTACCAAACATACAAGCCAGAGCTGGTGAAGTATGGGGAGAGAGTACGACAGCTGCCGACTCAAATCCCTTCCTACACCTTAGAAAACATACCGCGTGCCGAAAATAGCAAAGCGGATCCATTGGCTAAGCTCGCTAATGAACTGGCTGATGAGAACCTTGATGACGTTAGGATCGTGGTACAAAGCCGTCGAGTACTTGCCCCTACAGGGATATCCCTGGAGTCACCCGAAGGAAGGGGAGCAAATGAGCACACGGCCCTGCAAATGAATGACCAAGAAAAGGCCGAGGATTGGAGGGAAGTCTTTATAGACTACTTCAAATACCGTCGAACGCCCGAAGATGCGTCCTCAAGACATCAGCTTATGAAACGAGCTCTGTCTTTCGCCTTCGTCAACGATACTTTGTACAAGAGGTCATTCGATTTTTTGTGGTTGAGATGCCTGGGACCTGTCGAAGCGAAAAGAGTCGTTCAGGAAGTTCATAACGGACTCTGCGGTTCTCACCAAGCGGGCCCGAACATGAAGTTGAAGATCAAACGGATGGGTTACTATTGTCCCACGATGATCCAGGACTGCCTCGAGTATGCGAAGCAATGCCACTCATGCCAAATTCATGGGGACTTTATCCACCAGCATCCAAATCCACTCCATCCAACGATGGCTAGCTGGCCATTCGAAATGTGGGGGATTGATATAGCCGGCCCCATCGAACCAGCATCATCCAGAGGACATCGTTTCATCCTAGCGACCACTGACTACTTCTCCAAATGGGCAGAAGCAGTACCGTTGAGAGAAGTGAAAACGAAGAATATCCTCCACTTCTTCAAGACACACGTCATTTATCGGTTTGGAACTCCGCGACGGATCATCTCCGATAACGGGCCAGCTTACAGAAGCCACAAAATCAGTCACTTCGCGCAACAACACAATATAGACTGGAGATATTCCTCGGTTTATAATCCGCGAGCTAACGATCTGCCCGAGGCTTTCAACAAGACCTTGACGAATATCATGAAGAAAACGGTGTCCCGAAATAAGAAGGACTAGCATGAGAGGCTATAAGAAGCTCTCTGGGCGTATCGAACTACGTTCAAGACAGCCATAAACACAACGCCATATGCGTTGGTATTCGATACAGAAGTGGTACTCTCCCTCGAAATAGAGTTACCCTCTCTACGAGTGGCGGTCCACTACGAGCTGACGGACGAAGAAAATGCTCACCTTCGCCTTGAGGAGCTTGATGCCCTTGATGAAACCCGGCTCATAGCGCAATAAAATCTGGAGGCTTACAAAGCAAAGATGACGCGCTCATAGGAAAGATTGACCAAGACGAGGACATTCCGCCAAGGCAAACTCGTGCTAGTAGTCAAAAGGCCTATGATCCCCAATCGCGCCAAGCGGGGAAAACTCGAGCCGAACTATGAAGGCTCGTACATCATAGACAAGGTCTACCAGGGTGGAGCCTATCTACTCATGGATATGCATGGTGAAAGGCCTTTCAGGCCAATAAACGGCCGCTTCCTAAAGAAATACCACGCTTTGCGAGTTATCGCCTAGGTCAATGATAGATGACGACTATATCCGCTCGCTATCTTCCTAAGCTCAAACTTTATAAGCAGTGGCCAGCCTTCCCCCGACAGACCGAAACGTCCTTAAACTAACGGCGGACCGAAACGTCCTTAAACTAACAGCGGACCGAAACGTCCTTAAACTAATGACGGACCGAAACATCCTTAAATTGCTAACGCAGCATCTTCAGGCTGACGAGATGAATAAAAAAAAAGTAAAAAAAATATAAAGTAAAAAAATATATATAAAAAAACGGTATGTCCATAATCAAAAAGGGCACGGATGAAAACCCGAAAGGGCTCCGTGAGTAAAAACAGCAGGGCTACCGGCGAGTGTTCATGAAAACCCGAAAGGGCGCGACCTCGTAAAAAAAATTAAAAAGAATAAAAAAAAGGTATGTCCATAAGCAAAAAGGGCACGGAAGAAAACACGAAAGGGCTCCGTGGGTAAAAACAGCAGGACTACCGGCGAGTGTTTGTGAAAACCCGAAAGGGCGCAATCTCGTTAAAAGAGACTTACAGAGTCCCCTCGACCTTGTAAGGAGAAATCGCCCGCGTGAGATCCTTACGACTCACAAGGGAGCAATACACTTAGGAGTCCTCACGATTCCTAGGGAGAAATTACACTTGCGAGATCCTCACGACTCGTAAAGGGAACTCACTTATGGGACCCTCACGGCTCATAAGATTTGAAAGTCTTAAGTCACAGAGACCTAAACCTGTGCTTAAGCAACCCCCACAACCTTCAATTTATGCCCTACAAATGGCTCAATACTGACCCTTGTATACAATCCACGGGCGCGAATAAACATTTCCCTAACCAAGTCCCGTCCGTGACTAGGGATATGTTCGTATGGCAAACAACCCCTATAGGTCCTCTCGACTTATAAGGAGAAAACCCTTTTGTAAGATCCCTACGACTTGCAAGAGGACATGCACTTAGGAATCCTCACGATTCCCATGGAGAAAACACACCTGCAAGATCCTCACGACTCGCAGGGACAAATACCTTTATGAGACCCTTACGGCTCATGAAGTCAAAAGCCTTAGTCGACAGGACCCTTAACCCTGTTTGCTAGGCCACCTTTGGTCAACACCGACAGAGGCAAATGATGATTCGCTCCTGGCAACATCCCAGTTGCAGCGGTGCTAATGCCAAAATCGGTGTCTAAAATCTAAGCTTACAGCGAAAAGGCTAGCGAACCACACATGCATACGAAATAGCCGAAATGATGCGGCAACTTGCAATAAAAAGCAGCAAGTAAAAATGTATGCATGAGAAATAACCGAAATGATTGGGCAACTCGCAATAAAAAAGCAGCGAGTAAAAATAAAATAAATAGCCGAAATGATTGGGCACCGCGAAAAATAGCCGAAATGATTGGGCAATCGCGACCTTCGCGATATAAAGCTGAAATGATAGAACATCGCGGGAAAAAGAAATAAAATAAAAATGAAATTTACGCCCTACACGTGATGTTACATCTATCCCTGTATACAATCCAGGGGCGCAAATAAAGAAGGAATCGCACTCCTCCTCTCCCAGGTTTCTGTAAGTGCACGGCGGCGCCCCGGCCTCCATCTCGAGGCCAAATGCGGAAGCGATGGCTAACTTTAATTTTCTTGAACCGGCACCACCGCGCACTAAAAACCCGGATCGGGCCATTAACTAGTCCTAGCTAACTACTAGATGGGAAAGAGAGATATACCGAGTGATCCGTGTCCTCCGGTCTTCTCGTCGTCGTCCCGATCTCCCGCGGAGTCTCCGGTCTCTACCTCATCGCCGGAAGGGCACCACGTCGCCTGCTTCTTTTACGGGCTCCCACCTCTATACCGAGGCAACTCGGGCATGAAGCTGGCGAGTCGACGTACCCAAGATTTGCTGTAGAATAGTGTAGAGATCTATATCTCATTTGGGGTTTGTATGGAGTTGCCTTTTGAGATGGTGGAGGAATGGAGTTTTGGAGATGGAGCTAAAAGGATTTTGTGCAATACAAATGAACCAAGAACCCCACCCAAAACTTTGGGACAGCCCCTCCTCCAAGTGTGGCCGGCCATGCATTGTGTGGGAATGAGAGGAGAGTGTGGTGTATGGATGATAGAACCACTCTCATAATGCAAGAGAGAAAAAGTCATCATAAGAAACAATCATCACAAACAAATCCATACTCCATCAACTAATCAACAACCATGATTGCTACAAAAAGTCAAGCAATCATGAAAGAAGAAGTCAAATGGTCAAGGGATGGTGCAACCATCATGATCCAACAAAATGCAAAGAACACCCTCCACAAATACTTATTTGCACAAATGCAAATAAGCCCTCCTCCACCAATCTTCGGCCAATGAACGATACAAAGGAAATTGGCCGAAACGGAAAGCAAACTGGCAACTCCAGAAAACTGGTCCCGTAATAAATTACAGGAAAAACCCCGATACTGTGTATACACACCCGCATTTGTATTCCGACCGAAATACAAATGCAATGAGACAAAATCTACACTGTACTATACTAGGATCCGGCTTAAACCAAAGCCGGCTAGTAATATCCGTTCGATCCTGATCCGTGCAATACCGCACGTATCTGATCGAACCCTGGCATATATCCATACGGCCTGTAGTACAAACTGTCCGATCCTGATCCGTGCAATACCGCACGTATCTGATCGGACCTTGCCATATCTCCATACGGCATCTACAGCTTTTCGCCCGAAAGCTTGAGTAACTGAATGTGTGGTGGACTCTAAAGACTCGTCAATACTATGGCTGTGGATTTAACCACTAGCACGTCAGAGGTATTAGCCATACGTGACGGGCCACCAGCTATTGACCAAAAGGGACATCTATGAGCGAACTCATCCTGACACCCTACTGAGCCTGTCAGTGACAATATCCGTACAGTCCGGTCCGTTCGTCTATGAGCATCGCATGGCGGGCCTTAGGGGTTGGTAAAAGTCAGACCCCTAAAAGCGGTACAAGTCGTGTCGGAGTGTAGCCCAGAACACCCTGAGATACTAGTGGAATACCTACCAGTAAATCTCCTGCCTCGGCCGAGGGCTTCGTGTAATGGCTCTCTTAGACACAGCGCGACCTCACCCCCAATACCGGGAGAGACGAACCCCTGAAGATCCGCTCACTGCCTCCATGTGGCTCGGGACTGTACCCAGCTAAAACCTGTTTGCACGTCTCCTTTGAGCGTGGTAGGGTAGTAATCAAAGTACAGTGGGAACTCACACGAGATAAATGACGATCCCCAGGTCGATGAACTAACCTGTACACATGTCACCAGGGAACTGCTATCTGACGTCAGTTATAATACCAACTAGCATGTTCCCGGCGAGTCCTGTCCGGTGTACTCATAATCCAATGAGCACCTGTATACATCTTAGGTGAACCAACTGACACCAGTGGCTTGTGAGACCGGCCACCGCCCCTCGTCGGGGTCTCGACTGTATACACTAGTCCACTCTGGAGTATCGATGCCCTGTCTCGAAACTCCCACGACTAGGGACCTTTTAAGGATGTGCTTATAGACCGCCAGCTCTCACGTATATGATTGCCCTCATACTGCCGGTGGTCAAGCAAGAATCCTAGGGGCTCTATCAACGTGCAATAGTGACCTGTCAGGTCACCTAAAGCAGTACACGATGATAAAGATAAACCAGATAGCATACTATCATCTCGAGTAAGACTGTCCTACTGGGACAGGTCCTCCCTCAATCATTGCAATCACGTGCCTGTGATCCAATAATTGACTCTAAGGGCATTATCTCCAACAGTTTCATCAGAAGAAGAAGCCAAATCTTGATAAGCCACAAGTGATCTAGAGATCGTCTCAACACTCGTCTTGCAACAACGGACACAACTTCAAGCGAAGCGTAATAGCGGCAACTCCCAGTTCCATGGCTCGGCGATATACAGACCACCAAGAGTCAAACCCTCATCCCGTGAAATGCAGATACAATGAGCAAAATTCCTGGTTACGTAGAACGCGGATAACGTCACTCTTTGACTCCGTGGAAAGCGTCTAGAGCGGATCCTGGTCCTCGCAGAGCACGGCAGTGAACCCGTATGAAGCATCCAGAGCGGAGCCTAGTCCCCGCTGAGCACGGCAGTGAACCCGTGTGAAGCATCTAGTGCAAAATTCCTGGTTACGTGGAACACGGATAACGTCACTCTTTGACCCCGTGGAAAACGTCCAGAGCAGATCCTGGTCCTCGCAGAGCACGGCAGTGAACCCGTGTGAAGCATCCAGAGCGGAGCCTAGTCCTCGCCGAGCACGGCAGTGAACCCGTGTGAAGCATCTAGTGCAAAATTCCTGGTTAAGTGGAACGCGGATAACGTCACTCTTTGACCCCGTAGAAAACGTCCAGAGCGGATCATGGTCCTCGCAGAGCACGGCAGTGAACCCGTGTGAAGCATCCAGAGCGGAGCCTAGTCCTCGCCGAGCACGGCAGTGAACCCGTGTGAAGCATCTAGTGCAAAATTCCTGGTTATGTGGAACGCGGATAACGTCAGTCTTTGACCCTGTGGAAAACGTCCAGAGTGGATCCTGGTCCTCGCTGAACCTGGCAGTGAACCCGTGTGAAGCATCCAGAGCGGAGCCTAGTCCTCGCCGAGCACGGCAGTGAACCCGTGTGAAGCATCTAGTGCAAAATTCCTGGTCACGTGGAACGCGGATAACGTCACTCTTTGACCCCGTGGAAAATGTCCAGAGCGGATCCTGGTCCTCGCAGAGCACGGCAGTGAACCCGTGTGAAGCATCCAGAGCGAAGCCTAGTTCTCGCCGAGCACGGCAGTGAACCCGTGTGAAGCATCTAGTGCAAAATTCCTGGTCACGTGGAACACGGATAACGTCACTCTTTGACCCCGTGGAAATCGTCCGGAGTGGATCCTGGTCCTCGCTGAACACGGCAGTGAACCCGTGTGAAGAATCCAGAGCGGAGCCTAGTCCTCGCCGAGCACGGCAGTGAACCCGTGTGAAGCATCTAGTGCAAAATTCCTGATTACGTGGAACGCGGATAACGTCATCCTTTGACCCCGCGGAAAACGCTCAGAGCGGAGCCTGGTCCTCGCCAAGCACGGCCGTGAACCCGTGTGAAGCATCCAGAGCAAACACTGGACTGTGGAGTCCTTAAAATCCACGGACTATGATGTCCTTAACATCGACCGTAATGTCTTAAAACTAACGACCAACCACGATAATTCTAGACTGATTTTCACCTTGGTTAAAGGGTACATCTCTTCACTCCTTTGATATTTGGTGTTGTAATTCCTCAACGTCTTCAAAGAGGTGACGGGTCCCAGTAACCACGCATTTCGCGGACTGTGGAGTCCTTAAACCCACGGACTATGAGGTCCTTAACCTTGACCGTGATGTCTTAAAACTAACATCGGACTGTGGAGTCCTTAAATCCACGGACTATGAGGTCCTTTTGACCGTGATGTCTTAAAACTAACATCGGACTGTGGAGTCCTTAAATCCACGGACTATGAGGTCCTTAACCTTGACCGTGATGTCTTAAAACTAACATCGGACTGTGGAGTCCTTAAACCCACGGACTATGAGGTCCTTAACCTTGACCACGATGTCTTTAAACTACGGTACCCTGGAGAACATCCCAAAGCAACCCCTGACCATGGGAAATACGGATAAGGGTGACCGCATCCAGCACTTGCGGGTCCTCACGACCTGCAAGGAAGGAAACTCTCTTGCGAGATCCTTACGACTCCCAAGGGAAAACCCGCTTAAGAATCCTCACGATTCTGAAGAAAAACTCACACTTACGGGGTCCTCTCGACCTGTAGGGAGAAAAACTCTTTATGAGACCCCCACGGCTCATAAAGCCCAAAAGCCTTAGGAGGCAGATCTTAACCCTGAATCCTAAGCCATCGCTGCCCTGCAAAGAGATCGAGATAGACTGTCCGCAGAACAAATTCAATAAAAAGGGGACACACCATTGAGAAGAAAATATGTCTTTATTCATAAACCAAAATGGATACAAAGTACAATTCAGGAGAGAACAAAAAGAAAATACTCTCGCTCAAGAGTATGTACAAAAAAGAAAAAGAAGATACAAGTTTTTCAAGCCGGCGGGCGATTTAGCAATTTCGTTAGCTCATCCTGCTTTTGCTGGGCCACGGCTTCATGATTTAGGATCGCCAGAAGACGGGCCTCCGCCTGAGCCTGCTGGGCCTAATATGAGGTGAGCCGGCCTTCAAGCTCTTTCTCGGTAGCCTTATGAGCCTCGACCCTGTCACGAGTGAACGTGGCAGCTTTATCAAGAGCCACCACCTCTTTGATAGACTCTTGAAGCACCCGCCAGAGTTCATACGCTTTGTTGGCCTTGGCGGTAAGATTAGCTTGAAGCTCGCCCAGCGCCTTGGAGGCCAGTTCCCTCTCCGAGAATTTATGACTGAGCCTTTTCTCGCACGATGTCATGTTTGCCGCGCACCGTGCTATCTGCCCCCGTAACTCCGCCTTTGCAGCTACGGCCTCCGAGGAAAGACGGGAACATTCAAGGGCGTGCAAGCAAGCCTCCACCTGCTGACAGAACTCCACCCAGACTCGGACCACCTCTTCGCTATGGTAGGTAGCAAGAAAAAGAAGAGAACCGTTAGCTTCAGCGGCAAATGCTTCGGCTGTGGTTGCGCTGCCAGCACGAAGCTCCTCGATCAAGGATGACAAGGAGACAAGGCTCAACTGGGCCAAGCGCTCTGAGGCTCGCAAAGCGTAGGGACCAGGCGGTATAGCGATACGCGATTCCAACACTGTGGGGGCTGGCAGGACTGTTCGGATTTGAAAAATGTCAGTGAAACTCTTAAGCAAAAGAACAAATGGGACTATATTGAAATGTCACTTACCTACAGTCATGCAAGTAGGAGCTGAAGGTTCCCCTGGCCCTTCAATGACCTCCACCTCGTCATCGGCCTCCAAAACTGTAAAAGGCATCAATGTTATTTCGCAGAATAGCAACAATAACACAATAAAAAATGGCGAACGACGCTAACCTTGCCCAGAGGAGAGGAAGATGCGCAGAGGAGAAATCGCCTGTGGAGCTGCCATCTCCAGCAGACGATGAAACGATTGCTGGGGAGACAGATCAGCGATAGAGGCCGCCAGCCCGCGCAATTCTGAGAAAACAAAAGAGTTCAGACAACTGAAAGATTGCTAATTTAAAAATGTAGAAGGTTACCTTCAACACTCCTCCCATTCTGAGACGGGGGATGGCGGCTTCAACGGCCTCCGCCATGATCTCCGGCTCCGGCAGAGGGAGGGCAGTCCCGACCACCTCTCCTCCAGCCTCTGGGCCGCCCGCAGGAAGAGTCATTGGGATGGCAGCCCCCAATGGAGCATCTACCAAAGGAGCAAGCGCTCCATGATCAGGAACTGCCACTAGAGGCTCTATAGCAGGAAGAATAGCATTGTCGGCCCCATCCGCATCGAGTAAGGCCGCATCGGGAATGTCAACGGGCTCTAACTGCAACAAGCCAGTGGGGATCTCACCCATCGCCGTAGACTCTGCACAAGTCGCACAAAGAATAAGGATGCATATATGCGGGCATAAAACGATCTGAAGAACTGCAAAGAAATATAAAAATGTACCAATGCGCATGGAAGCCTTCAATATGGCTTCTTCAAGCTGATGCTCCTTCTCAAGGAGGCGTGCTCGCCGGGGTTCGAGGGTAGACTCATGGCCGCCGGTCCACAAAGAAAGCGCGTCCGCAGCATCCTCCGATGCGGCCTGTTTCAGAGCCCTTTCTCCCCATTCCTCCAAAGGGCCAATAAACCGCCGCCGGATCCACGAAGGGTCTTCATAAAAGATTACGGCAGGATAGGGCTTCTTCGGAACCCTGACATTCTGGGACTCATCCTGGGAACGTCTTATAGCCTCAGCCAATTGTGCGACCTCCTCGGCAGCCGAACCCGGGAAAAGAAGACCAGCGTCCGACTCTTGCACAACCAACGACTCATCTGGAAGTATGGGCTCCGACTCCATTAAAGAATCAAGCAGGTTGGTGGCCACCCTCTTCCGCCTCTTAGAACCAGAACCGGCTGCCGAAGACAAACATTTCTTTCCTCATGGAGCCTTGGTGCGGCGGCGGCCCACGTCGCCTTCAACACCCTCGTCCCTATTACCCTCGCTTGGTGCCACAACCGAGGATGACACCGCCATTGTCGATGCCACGGGGGGCAGTGCTGCCCCAGGCGGTGGTGCTGCTACTGGGGCCCGTCTACCCCGCGATCGGGTACCTAGGGGCATACCAGCTGTTGGAGTAAGGTCCTGTCACGACCCAAAGTTTGGCCCGTGACCGGCACTTAACCACGTAACGTCTACAGGCGTAATGCGACTAAGTAAGCCGAAAACCCAGAAATCAAACCAGTAAAAGTATAGAGTGATTTAAGCATTTAATAGAACCAATTACTAAGATAACAATATACGACGCCGTATCGAAGAAAAAGAGCAACTAGTGAGAAACATCACGGATAGAATAAACTGCATAAGTAAAGTCGGCTCACAACGAGATCGACGCCAGAATACAAAATAAAATACATCGTCCTCACAACTGGTCTCTAAGTCAATACATAAGTGGTAGATGGAGAGTACTAGATACAACGATGTACATAACTGAAAGATAACCAGATACCGCACAAAACCCACCTATCAGCAAAAGAGCTAGTACACCAACTGTAGGGGTATCTGTGTTAAAAGATGCAAGAACACAGCCTGCCGCGACTACTCCGAAGGGCAACCTGCTAACACTGTGGCACAACGGGGGTGAGTTGCCAACTCGTGAATAGAAGATAACATATAAAGGTAATCGTGAGTATGCACGTGCAACGATACTCTAACCTATACCAACAGATAACATCTATATGATGAACTAGATGCTCAAATCATGCAACAAGTGCGATCTAATAACATCTCCAAGTGATGAACAAGATATGCGATGATCAGATATAGCAATGCAATCTAACAACCCTATATAGAATGAACATGGTAGGCAATGATCGTGCAAGCTTGTGTACTATATCAGGTACAATAGATACAGGATGAGATATCAATTACTACACACTGAGCATGGGAAATATAACATCTACACGGAATGTCATCGTGGAAAGTATAATCAGTACCCATCAATGCACCCCAATCCCAATACTACTCAGGCGTCGTCATCCTCCTCGGTCCTCAAATCCTGTAAATCTCATATAATCGTGAGTGCCCAACATCGGCACCCAAAATATCAAGAAATACTCGTGCCAAGCATCGACACGCAAATCCTCCTGTATCAGATTTATATTTCGTGCCTTTGTTGCACCGGATTTATATTTTGTGCATTACGGTTGCACCTGACTTCGATTTGATGTCTTTCGGTATGTCGATTTTGATTGTGATATTGATGTGGATTCTTGCACTCCGTGCTTTTGACTGGACTTACGCATGTTCGGCGTTGCTATTGGATTTTGTGATTCCGTGCATGTTGAGTGCGCAGGGTTTAGATTTTCATTCGTGCACGATGGATGCACCGATTTGGATTTTCGCGCATGTTGGCCGCATGTTTTGAAATACGATTTTAGGGCACACCAGATGCACTAAATCGAGATTCTTCGTGCATGTCAGATGCACCTGTTTTGGCTGTCAGGCACACACGTTGCCTATGACAGATGTTTCGTGCACACCCGTTGCACTTAGATGTTGTTTTGTGCACCTGTATGGCACATATATGGATTTTGATTTCCGTGCGCACCAGACGCACAGGGTGGTGTTATGTGCATTTTTGGGATTTATTCCTTTTGGAGCAGTACATTTTTATGATATTGGATATTTGTTTTCATACTGAGCAGGACTAGTCAGAGGACAGTACCAGGATATATTTTGCATGCATTGATAATTCGAAGGGATTTCTAAGAGCGGGCTATGGTCTCGATATATATATACCTACGTGTCTGATATGACACGAAACTTTTAAAAACAAGGAAACCCTTCTAAATTGTTTTCAAAACGGCGGAACGCACCTATTAAACAAAGGATATATATATATATACGTACATAGTTATTCTCTTATGAAAAACGTACGCCACTGTGCAGTGTTACGCGCATCGCACAGCGACTTAAAAAGATTTGGCATGCATTTACATCAGCTATTCACATGTATAGATTGGATGTCTACATGTATAGTTCTGATTTATATCATATTGATTTTGTATTGGATTTGACATTTGTGTCTTTACCATGACTCCGATGATTGCGGGATGCTTGATGGAGTGTTGCTTTTGAGTTATCTGCTCAGTACTCATGCGCATGCATTGCGCTATGATGTTTTATGTATAGATGATTTCGGAGCCCCGATGACTTCGAATTTGTATTGAAATATTTAGCATTTGGGGGTTTAAATTTAAATTCGGGGACCGAATTTCTTTAAGGGGGGTAGATTGTAACGTTTTCAAAATAATAAAATATGATTTTTGGGAAATTTTATAATTTAATATTATTTTAATGAATATTTTAATATTCTGGTATAATTAAATACAAATAAATGGGGAAAAATTATGGAAAATTCTAAAATAGGGTATTTTATGGAATTATTCCATTTTAATGTTTTTAAGACTAGTTATATGCTAAATTAGTGTTAATCGCGATTAAAAATCGCTAATTGGATTTTTAGCATTTTTGTGCAAAAATGTGCACATATCATTTTCCACACTTGTTACACTTGTGTTACATTTCTATTGCCATGGTTGTTCTTTTGGGTTCACTATTGGAGTGAGAAGGAAAAGAAAAGAAAGAAAAAGTAATGATGATGATGAGAGAGAGAGACTAGGTCAACCCCCACTTTTTGAACCATACTCCCACCATTTTCCCCTTCTCATTCTCTCTCCTCTCTCTCTCTTGAGCTGCTGCTCTCTCTCTCCCTCTTCATGAAACCCTAGATCCATAATGAACCAACCCCAAAACCCCATTCCCACTTCACAAAACTTGCTCCCAAGCTCACTAGCTACACATTGAACCTAGCAAGATTGGATTTGTAGGACTTTGAGCAACTCAAGAATTTTCTTGAGTTGCCAAAGGAGGTAATTTCTGCACCCTCAAGTAGTATTTCAATTTCCTTGTGCATCAATTCTAGTTTCATATCGATATTGTGTCGTTTTGTGGACTTTGGAGAATTCAAGTTAGGGTTTAGGGTTAGACCTGAAATCAAAGTGGAATTGAGGCTTGTTGTGACCTTAGAACCCCTTGTGTGATGCTAATTTGGACCCAAACCTGAACTTGAAACCAAAATACGGATTTATGAGACGATGTCGGGAAAAACTGTAAATCTGGGAGTGTTTTGTGGAATCTGCTATCACCCCGAGACCCCAAAAATAAAACTGAGTTGACAGTGAGATGTGCAGGCACCATGGAACCACCACACCAAACCCTAGCCCCCAACTCCAAAGTACGGCCGCCAATTTATCCCTTCTGGCCGCAAATTGCGGCCAGAGCAGGAGGGAACTGTCTCGATTTTTGTGCATGGCCCTATTTCCTCTAGTCTTGACCCTGGGTATGTCTAGTTTTGACTGATTCCAGTTAGGGTAAAATCTGGGTTGATTTTCTTGAGTTGGTGTATGATTTACGACCTGTTTTAGCATGGATTTTGGTATTTGGTGATTCATTCCTGTCGGGTGGCGTTTGGACGTCAACGACAAGTGGATATTGATCGTGTTTACATGCGAGTCGATAGGTTTTTACCTATGCGAGTTGCGTGTGCTATTTTGGTTTCCGATGTGATTTTCATGTGCTTTAGCGTTGTGATATACTTGTAGGTACCCTACGAGATGTTGAGGCAAAGAAGATGAAGATGGCGACATCGGCACCGATTTATGAGAAGCAAGGTGAGTAGATTATATCTACGGGGAGAAGTCGGGTGGATGGCGTATAGCACCCCCGCAGTCCGTGGTGATGTATACAAATACGTATACACACATATATTTATTATGTGTTGTTTAGGATTATTGATGGTAATAATGGATTATTGGTGATAAGGATGTATTGGTTGAGTATAGTGCGAAACCCTAGAGTAGTGGTTGCACCCACACTCACACATACACACATACTTGCATACATTCTTTCATTTATCTGTGCGCATATGATGGTGTGTATATCAACACATGGGTATGGGACTATGTGTTCATATACGAGATTTGAGGATGATACGTGGGATTGAGATGAGTCGATGAGATTCGATTGAGGCCGTGAGATTTGGCGACATGACAGAGTTCGTATTGGAGATGTGATATGATGGTAGTGATACGTGTTATGTGATGAGACAATGTGATATTGACTTGATTGTTGGGTTCGTAGTTCGCATAGTAGGCGTTAGACTAGACCCGAGTCATACTTATTTCAAAACTAACGAATCGGGGATATTTTAAAGATAGGCAAAAGGGTTTATACAGATATTTTCAAAAGACGCATCTTTTCTTAAAACACCGTAGCCCTTATTTTACCAAAAGCCCTGATTCGTCTTATTTCAAAAGGCAAGGTTGCATGATATATTTATTGGGGCAGGTTCTTTACTGTTGCGTTGATTATTCGATTCCGCATATTCATGCTATTTGCATTGCATCGCTTGTATTGTTGATATATTTCAGTCATGCTGTTAGGACACCAGCACTATTATCGATGATGCGTATGTTCCACGTACATTGTTGCCGGCTCACACACTTCATCATCGATAATTGCCATGTCATTACACTGTAGTACTGTTGCATTCAGGATATGATTCTTGCATGACAGACTGATGTGCTTACATTTCTTTTACATGTCACACACATCATGCTTGCTGATTATACGCATTGATATATGTTGATTCCATGATATTTCTGGTTTTGGGAACCGTGGGTGTTTAAAAAGGGAATATCTAACTGTTTTAAAACCCGGTTATCCTTGAAATGATATTTCAGTGCGTCCACCTTGTGTTTTCTCGTTGCTGAGAGTGACAGGTGAAACCCGATTCGAGGAGGCGGATGAGGCCAATTGCGGGTACATGGTGGACCCGGTATGGTTCCCCGGGGCAAGAAATGTTTTTCGTGGAGTAGACGATGATCCTGGCAAGGTGGCGAGTACCTACCGGTGATTGGTTCGACCTGGCGGTTTTCCGGAGGATTCTGACTAGAGTCGATAGATGGATATGGGCGTACTGCCGGGGCCGAGGGCCTATACCGCAGACAGAGCCCGTGGGCCGATCCGGACTGACGGAGCCCGATATATGAGGATTTACGTGCCGACGCTGGGCACAGTTTTCATGATGTTTTCGAGTGCCGATGCTGGGCACTCCGGTTCCATGATTTTGACGTGTCGCGAGGGACACAGGTGGTTTATATCCTCATATTTCCATGTATATGCTGATGATATTTACATGCATGATGGTTATTGTCATTGGGTGACGAGTGGACGGGATCCACGTACATGCAGATTGATTTCATTGATTGTACCTCACATTTATGTTATGCTATTACCTGAGGCACTGGCACGAGTACTTGGCACTACACTCATGTATAGAGATTACATTGCCAGTTTAGCATGTTTCAGACTTATTCATATTGAGGTTTATATATATCTGATCGTATTGACCTAGGATGGGTCATGCATTCGATCTCTGCTTATAGATATTTTTCTATTCACGAGTTGGCAACTCACTCCCGTTGTGCCACAGTCCTTGCAGGTTTTTGCCGTACAGATTCCATAGCGGCATTTCTGGCACACTGCTTCCATATGGGTGACTTGCGTTGGTAGGTGGGTTCTTTTGTATCAGAACCGCCATTGCTCCTGTATTATTCATTGTATCTAGTCATTCCATCAACCAAAACTTGTATATTGTTTCAGACTTAGAAAACAGTGTTGTATTATTTCGACCTTAGAGTCGCGCTAGTAGTATTACGGTTTTCTGGCTGTTTTGAGTTCTTTTTGGGTTTTGATCCTCGCCCTTTGGCGTTGTATATTATTATTGCTTGCGTGGTTATGACCGTCGATTGACGAAGAGCTAGCTCCCGCTTGGGGATGCCTTTTATCATTTCATATATATTATTCTTGTTGTACCCCATTTGGGGCCAGTTTTTACAAAGGAAACTCTGCCGAAATTTTCAGAAAAGGTTACACAATTTAAAATGCATATTCGGCTTAGTTATTTAAAAACTTTGATTTTCGAAACGTGATTTCTTTACTTCTTAAAACCAGTTTTCCTTATTTACTCTTTAAATGGTTTTAGATTTCTGGGCTTTTGGCTTACTTGGATCAGATGGGGTCCTATAGACTTCATATGATTCAAGGGCCAGTCACGTGCTCTTTCGGGTCGTGACAAAGTTGGTATCAGAGCGCTAGGTTGACCTTGGTTCGAGTCTGAGTTTAACTATGTGGAGCCTAGGGCGTTATATATATACGGAACTTCGGCTTGACCTTACGGAACTTAGACTTAGTCGAGGGGGGTATTATACCCGAACTTTCGTCGCGTAGGATGACCCTTGGTTGATGGAATAGGTGACTAAAGTAGAGTGACGTACCGTGGGTATGTTCCGCGGCATACTTACGACACGCCACTCCGCTTAAGAAACCTTAGGTTGTACATTTCCTTGCACCGTTTTATATTCCTTCTTATGATCTATCTTCATCAATTCTGGTTATGGTTTTGCTGTAGCGATTGCACGGGCAGAGTGAGCTACGGCTCGAGTTGTGTCAGCATGAGCTCGTCGTGGACGAGGACTGACCAAGGAGTGATTCCAGAGGTGTACGATTGCAAATTGAGGCGTCGTCTTATTGTGTTTTCGCGCCATGAGCGTTGGATTGATCGCTTTTACGAGATTTCCCGGGTGTGCTGATCGGCACCAGAGGATTGAGCCACTGATAGAGGCCAGCCAGGATGTGATGACCGTTGATATTATCGCTTATCCAGGACGATTGAGGCGTTGTCCAGCGCACGGACGAAGGAGCCAGTTGCTGCGGAAGATGAGATAACGCCCAGATGATTGGAGCTACAGCAGCATGAGCATATTCTTAGAGATATGATAGTGAGTCGCTAGTCACCGAGGATTAATGACTAGGACATATGGTTCGTTCGCTTACCCCGATGCAAGGTCATCAGATAGATCGATTCCATCTAGAGGCGACTTCACGCAGATTCGTTGAGAGTCGATTGAGACGATCGAATGTCAGGAACCCATTTTCCAAGTTTAAAGTATTCGGAAAGACATACAAGTGATTCTATGGACCCTCTAGAAGAATGAAACCCTAACTCGACATAATGACCGTGTGAAAGCCTTTGAACCTTAGGGTTTGCGGCAGTTCCGCGGCGCCATTAGTGAGGCTTGGGTTTGCCCTTCTACGGCTGGACCACCGATGCTGTGGTATGTACTCGATACTATTAAACTGTACCCGAGATGTTGAGCTCTTGGGGGATTATGAGGTTCTGACGAGCCGATCGGACGATTCGACATCATTCGGATATCATGTGATGGGACACTGCTTGGGAGACTCCAGATACGAGCATAGCCGTTGGAGCGCAGTCTGTGTAGCCACGATGAGATGAGTCCGAATCAGTCGATATTGAAGCAGAGTGGAGTAATGAGTTTGCACGAGATTTCGACGAGATGACGTTTCACTCCGCTGACATCAGAGATGCGATATGCACGCTGAGGACGTGTTCGGCTAGATATCTCCTACTAAGTGATGAAGATACTGAGTTCGTGATTTCGAGTCCGTGTTAGAGACTTCGGAGGGACCGTAGCCGAGGACATTGCAGTGCGCAGATAAAGACGCGACGTCGAATGGTCGATGATACAGACAAGCAGGACAAGAAGTTCGTGCGAGATGCAGACGAGCTGTTACTATTCCCCGTTAAGATTAAAAGTCGGATATGCATACAAAGGCACAGGGATGCGACCAGCTTCCGAGGAGATGTTGTACTAAGGACGCAGATGTCCAGAGAGCGAGAAAAGATTACGCCAGAGTACCAGCCTCCTTACTGTTTGGCTTAGGCAAGATCATAAGAGACCTTGAGCAGGGATTCCTTCCAGTACACTGCTGCAAGAAGATTTGCACCAGGAGCCGATGTGTGAAGTGCATTTAGAGGACCAGAGGTCGACGCCAGAGATGTGCTGCTTTACGAGCGGTCATAAGGATTGACCGAGTGATGACCTGAAAAGTGCCAGAACGGAATCGTTCCTGTCAGCACACCTGACCGGGCCGATGAGCCGATGGATTGCGAGATTGGTAATCTACAGGAAAGATTAGGAACCAGAGGCAGAGGACGCCAGCCGCAAGCAAGAGGCAAGTAGATATCTTGCGCCGCTCGCATCGGATGTACCGGTACCTTCTCGACCCTGAAGAAGGATATACCGACGACGGTATTTATGATTTATGATTTTGTGATTTGATTATCACGTATCCGTCATCTTGGATTTCGGTATTTTGGGCGATCTATTCGCATGATTTAGGCTTGATGACTGAGTTCCATGATATTTGATTTTGTGCACCATGGTTGCAATTACTGGGTATTTATACCTTGCACATAGTTATTACTCTTGAGGTGTTGATTGTGATTTCATACCTATTTTATGCCGGTGATTTGATTTACGCTTCCAGCCTAGTTTCATGTACTTTTAGAGTTTCGATTTTGCACTCGGTATAGCTTATATGTGCTTGTAGTGCATTGATATGTGTTTTGTGCACGCAGTTGCACACGTTTATGATTTTCTTTATATCTGGGTACACTTAGTGTTGCTGCTTACACATTTGAGTTATTGCTGGTATTTGTGCATGGGATGCACAAGTTCTATACTTCGTGCGTTTGTCGCACCAGTTTTATATTTCTTGCGTTTATCGCATCAGATTTATATTTCGTGCCTTTGTTGCACCGGATTTATATTTTGTGCATTACGGTTGCACCTGACTTCGATTTGATGTCTTTCGGTATGTCGATTTTGATTGTGATATTGATGTGGATTCTTGCACTCCGTGCTTTTGACTGGACTTACGCATGTTCGGCGTTGCTATTGGATTTTGTGATTCCGTGCATGTTGAGTGCGCAGGGTTTAGATTTTCATTCGTGCACGATGGATGCACCGATTTGGATTTTCGCGCATGTTGGCCGCATGTTTTGAGATACGATTTTAGGGCACACCAGATGCACTAAATCGAGATTCTTCGTGCATGTCAGATGCACCTGTTTTGGCTGTCAGGCACACACGTTGCCTATGATAGATGTTTCGTGCACACCCGTTGCACCTAGATGTTGTTTTGTGCAACTGTATGGCACATATATGGATTTTGATTTCCGTGCGCACCAGACGCACAGGGTGGTGTTATGTGCATTTTTGGGATTTATTCCTTTTGGAGCAGTACATTTTTATGATATTGGATATTTGTTTTCATACTGAGCAGGACTAGTCAGAGGACAGTACCTGGATATATTTTGCATGCATTGATAGTTCGAAGGGATTTCTAAGAGCGGGCTATGGTCTCGATATATATATACCTACGTGTCCGATATGACACGAAACTTTTAAAAACAAGGAAACCCTTCTAAATTGTTTTCAAAACGGCGGAACGCACCTATTAAACAAAGGATATATATATATATATACGTACATAGTTATTCTTTTATGAAAAACGTCCGCCACTGTGCAGTGTTACGCGCATCGCACAGCGACTTAAAAAGATTTGGCATGCATTTACATCAGCTATTCACATGTATAGATTGGATGTCTACATGTATAGTTCTGATTTATATCATATTGATTTTGTATTGGATTTGACATTTGTGTCTTTACCATGACTCCGATGATTGCGGGATGCTTGATGGAGTGTTTCTTTTGAGTTATCTGCTCAGTACTCATGCGCATGCATTGCGCTATGATGTTTTATGTATAGATGATTTCGGAGCCCCGATGACTTGGAATTTGTATTGAAATATTTAGCATTTGGGGTTTAAATTTAAATTCGGGGACCGAATTTCTTTAAGGGGGGTAGATTGTAACGTTTTCAAAATAATAAAATATGATTTTTGGGAAATTTTATAATTTAATATTATTTTAATGAATATTTTAATATTCTGGTATAATTAAATACAAATAAATGGGGAAAAATTATGGAAAATTCTAAAATAGGGTATTTTATGGAATTATGCCATTTTAATGTTTTTAAGACTAGTTATATGCTAAATTAGTGTTAATCGCGATTAAAAATCGCTAATTGGATTTTTAGCATTTTTGTGCAAAAATGTGCACATATCATTTTCCACACTTGTTACACTTGTGTTACATTTCTATTGCCATGGTTGTTCTTTTGGGTTCATTATTGGAGTGAGAAGGAAAAGAAAAGAAAGAAAAAGTAATGATGATGATGAGAGAGAGAGACTAGGTCAACCCCCACTTTTTGAACCATACTCCCATCATTTTCCCCTTCTCATTCTCTCTCCTCTCCCTCTCTTGAGCTGCTGCTCTCTCTCTCCCTCTTCATGAAACCCTAGATCCATAATGAACCAACCCCAAAACCCCATTCCCACTTCACAAAACTTTGCTCCCAGGCTCACTAACTACACATTGAACCTAGCAAGATTGGATTTGGAGGACTTTGAGCAACTCAAGAATTTTCTTGAATTGCCAAAGGAGGTAATTCTGCGCCCTCAAGTAGTATTTCAATTTCCTTGTGCATCAATTCTAGTTTCATATCGATATTGTGTCGTTTTGTGGACTTTGGAGAATTCAAGTTAGGGTTTAGGGTTAGACCTGAAATCAAAGTGGAATTGAGGCTTGTTGTGACCTTAGAACCCCTTGTGTGATGCTAATTTGGACCCAAACCTGAACTTGAAACCAGAATACGGATTTATGAGACGATGTCGGGAAAAACTGTAAATCTGGGAGTGTTTTGTGGAATCTGCTATCACCCCGAGACCCCAAAAATAAAACTGAGTTGACAGTGAGATGTGCAGGCACCATGGAACCACCACACCAAACCCTAGCCCCCAACTCCAAAGTACGGCCGCCAATTTATCCCTTCTGGCCGCAAATTGCGGCCAGAGCAGGAGGAAATTGTCTCGATTTTTGTGCATGGCCCTATTTCCTCTAGTCTTGACCCTGGGTATGTCTAGTTTTGACTGATTCCAGTTAGGGTAAAATCTGGGTTGATTTTCTTGAGTTGGTGTATGATTTACGACCTGTTTTAGCATGGATTTTGGTATTTGGTGATTCATTCCTGTCGGGTGGCGTTTGGACGTCAACGACAAGTGGATATTGATCGTGTTTACATGCGAGTCGATAGGTTTTTACCTATGCGAGTAGCGTGTGCTATTTTGGTTTCCGATGTGATTTTCATGTGCTTTAGCGTTGTGATATACTTGTAGGTACCCTACGAGATGTTGAGGCGAAGAAGATGAAGATGGCGACATCGGCACCGATTCATGAGAAGCAAGGTGAGTAGATTATATCTACGGGGAGAAGTCGGGTGGATGGCGTATAGCACCCCCGCGGTCCGTGGTGATGTATACGAATACGTATACACACATATATTTATTATGTGTTGTTTAGGATTATTGATGGTAATAATGGATTATTGGTGATAAGGATGTATTGGTTGAGTATAGTGCGAAACCCTAGAGTAGTGGTTGCACCCACACTCACACATACACACATACTTGCATACATTCTTTCATTTATCTGTGCGCATATGATGGTGTGTATATCAACACATGGGTATGGGACTATGTGTTCATATACGAGATTTGAGGATGATACGTGGGATTGAGATGAGTCGATGAGATTCGATTGAGGCCGTGAGATTTGGTGACATGACAGAGTTCGTATTGGAGATGTGATATGATGGTAGTGATACGTGTTATGTGATGAGACAATGTGATATTGACTTGATTGTTGGGTTCGTAGTTCGCATAGTAGGCGTTAGACTAGACCCGAGTCATACTTATTTCAAAACTAACGAATCGGGGATATTTTAAAGATAGGCAAAAGGGTTTATACGGATATTTTCAAAAGACGCATCTTTTCTTAAAACACCGTAGCCCTTATTTTACCAAAAGCCCTGATTCGTCTTATTTCAAAAGGCAAGGTTGCATGATATATTTATTGGGGCAGGTTCTTTACTGTTGCGTTGATTATTCGATTCCGCATATTCATGCTATTTGCATTGCATCGCTTCTATTGTTGATATATTTCAGTCATGCTGCTAGGACACCAGCACCATTATCGATGATGCGTATGTTCCACGTACAATGTTGCCCGCTCACACACTTCATCATCGATAATTGCCATGTCACTACACTGTAGTACTGTTGCATTCAGGATATGATTCTTGCATGACAGACTGATGTGCTTACATTTCTTTTACATGTCACACACATTATGCTTGTTGATTATACGCATTGAGATATGTTGATTCCATGATATTTCTGGTTTTGGGAACCGTGGGTGTTTAAAAAGGGAATATGTAACTGTTTTAAAACCCGGTTATCCTTGATATGATATTTCAGTGCGTCCACCATGTGTTTTCTCGAAAATTTAAACCCTTCAAATCTAAAACATTTCAATAATCTGCTCAAATCAACGGGACTCCGAAATCATGGAAAAAGCAGAAATAACACAGCGCGTCAAGTGCGCATGAAAACGAGTACAAAACTCATAATCGAACTCCGTCAAGCGTCACACAAAGCATCGGATTTGCATGCATATCCTCGGAGTTACAATAGAGATACATATCTCGAAATCCACTACTGAAATCTAATGTACACTAGTCAAATACTTTAATACGTGTAGAGTACGCATCCTTGAAAAACTTTCAAGAACTAAATAAAATACGTGCAAAAATCTTTCTAAATCGCCGCGTGAATTCGTAACTCGCGGCATAAGTGACGGACGCTCATTTTAGAATAATAATAATATACGTCCATATATGTTTTCCTAAATATACGTTCCGTCGTTTTCAAAATATCCCAAAAGGTTTTCCTTTATAAACGTTCATGTCGCTCACGGACACGTAGGAAATAGCGAGACTATAGCTCTTTTTCAAAAACCTCTTGGTAAACTTTCAATACATGCAAAGTACTCAGGTACTGTCCTCGGATCAGTCCTGTTTGGCTACTTCATAATATAGTGCCTATCATGAAAACAAGGTGCTCAAAAGCAAAATCAGACTCAAAAGGCGTATCCAATAATCGCGTGCGTCTGGTGCGCACGGAAATCAAATCCAAATACAGGTGCCACAATATGCACAAAAGCAAAACTAAGTGCAACAGGTATGCACGAAAGCATCTGTCCAGTGCAACGGGTGTGCACGACAACAATATCTGGTGCATCTATTATGCACGAAAATCCCAAATCTAGTGGATCAATTGCGCGAAATACAAGTACGGTGCAACCAATGCACGAAAATCACATTAATAACTCAAATGCGTATAAGAACGACACCGAGTGTGCCAAGGTGTATAAATCAAAAACGTGTGCAACTACGAGCACAAATCCGTATCAATGCACTACAAGCACATGTGAGCTATACCGAGTGCAAAAATCACATCATCCGTATGAAATCCATGAAATCATAAACACATGCAACGAAGGTACAAATCGACATCAAATGCAATGGATATGCACAAATCGCAAATCAACACAACGGTGTATAAAATATTTATCCAGCGCAATAACTATGCACAAAATGTAAATGCCCAGTAGGTGCAGCCATGGTGCACGAAATCAATATCAGGAAACTCATCACCAAACTCAAATCCAAGCGATATAAGCGTGATACTCGGATCACAAACGCAAATCGCAATAAATGACATTGAGGTACACCTCCTACAATGTCGAAAAAATATCGGGGCGCCTAAAACTGGCAAGGCAAGAACATTCGTTTGCCTCCTGCTCACGGTTTGGCGTCCTCTGTCTCTGGGTCCTCATTTTCTCTGCAGATTACCAATCTCGCAATCCATCGGCTCATCGGCCCGGTCTGGTGTGCTAACGGGAACGATTCCGTCCTGGCACTTCTCTGGTCATCTCTCGGTCAATCATCACGACCACTCGTAAAGCAGCACGTCACTGACGTCGGCCTCTGGATCTCGGAATACATGTGACACAACTGATCCTAGGTGGAAATCTCATTGCAGCAGTGTCCTGGAAGGAATCCTGCTCAAGGTCTCTTCCGATCTCGCCTATGCTGAACTGTACGGAGGCTGGTACTCTTACATAATCTTTTCTCGTTTTCCGGACATCTGCGTGTTCCGCACAAAATTCTTCGGGAACTGGCCGTATCCCAACGCCTCTGTATGCATATCAGATCTTTAATCTCGACGGGGAGTAGCAACAGCTCGTCAGCATCTCGCATGAACCTCTGGCTCCACTCGTCTTTATCATCGTCCGCTTCGACATCCCGTCTTGTTGTCTGCGTACTGCTACTGTTCTCGGCCGCGGTCAATCCGATGTCTCTAACACGAACTCGAAATCACGTACTCTGCATCTTCATCACTCTGTAAAAGATATCTGGCCGAACACGTCCTCGGGAACTCTTCCTAACCATCGGAGGAATACTCGATACTCGTCCGTTCTCGATCAACTCACAACGCATCAGGGTGAGGTCCTCTATCCGAAGCTGGTCAGCTTGCTGATCTCTTATCACATGATATCCGGACGACGCTAAGTTTTTCGATCGAGTCATCAAAGTCCCAAAATTTCCCGAAAGCTCAACACCTGAGCACAGTCTAAAAATATCTGGTACATACCACAGTACCTCTGGACCAGCCGTAGAAAGGCAAACCCAAGCCTCACAGATGGCACCGCTAAACTGCCACAAACCCTAAGGTTCAAAAGCGGTTCCATGGTCATCATGTCGAGTTAGGGTTTCATTCATTTAGAGGGTCCACAGAATTTACCTGCATGTTCATCCGAACACTTTAAACTTCGGAAAAATGGGTTTCTGACACTCGCTCGATCTTTTTAGCTTTGCCTAGGCGACATGCGAATACCCTTCGTCTGCACGCTAAACAATGCCTCAATCCTCCAGGAAAGACAATACATCATCGGTCTGGATCGGTCTGCTCTAGATCTGAGTAAGACTCTCCACACTGAAAATCTTCAACTCATCTGGGCCTGCGTCGGCGCATCAATCTGACGAATAACCTTCGTCTCTCAAATCGGGGTAGACTAGCTATCACCTGTCGCATCTCTGCCTAGAAGCTCCAGCGATCTCAGCACGTAAGCTCTGGAAGCGACATCCTATCAATCTCAGCAACAGCTGGGTCATCTTTCTGCACGGTAGGCAACCTCACGATCTCTGAGGTATTATGTACATCAACAGTCCTCTCGAAACTGGCAGCTCTATCAAGGGCCCGATCATCCGGTGCAAAACTAAACATTCGCCTCATCCGAGAGGTCACAACACAAACACTAACTCGAGACGTTCCCGTGTCACCAGAAAATACGATGTTCAGTCTTCGTCCATGACGAGCTCGCCCTGACCGCAACACTAGCAGCAGCTCAAACTGCGCTCAAACCATGGTGACAGGAACCTCAATCGAGTATCAAAGAGAGCAGATTAACGGCAAGAAAAGAAACGACAGATCCAGAATGGATACATGATCATAAGAAGGAACATCATCCATGAGGGTATGATCATGGAAACGAATAGAATCAAGGATCTCAAATGGACGTATAATCATGGATACGAAGAGAATCACTGATCTTAAAATACGTACATCCTAAGGTTTCTTAAGTGGAGTATCGTATCGTAAATATACCGCGGAACATACGTACGGTACGTCACTCTACTCAAGCTACCTACTTCATCAATCAGGGTCAGCCTATGAAACGAAAGTTCGGGTCTAATACCCCCCTGTTCAAGTCTAAGTTCCGTAAGGTCAAGCCTAGGTTCCGAAATACGTACCCGCCCTAGACTCCGCATAGTCAAACATAGACTCGAACCAAGGTTAAACCTAACGCTCTGATACCAACTTTGTCACGACCCAAAATATTAGCTCGTGACCAGCACTTAAATCACGCAACGTCTAAAGGCGTACGTAATTCAAGTAAGCTGAAACCCCGAAATCTAAACCTTTTTAAGAAAATAAATGAGGTGAAGTTTTGAAATAAAGGTATAATAAAATCAAGTTTTCTTAATACATGGAAAAGGAACATAAAAATGCAAGTGCAATTTACTAGTTTGAAAACGTGTTTCGTCTTTTAAAAAAATTTTGGGCAGCACCTCCTTTGTATATTTTGATCCAAAACCACAAATACATAACAAGAATAATGGCATCCCCAAGCAGGAGCTAGCTCTTCGCCAAACGGCGGATCACAACCACACAAGACAGTATAAGTAAGTATACGACGCCCAACGGCGAAGTTCACCACAAAAACTTAAAGAAATAAGCAAGACATCAAAACCATAAGTAGCGGAAAACCCCTCGCTCTAAGTCTGACAACCACAAGTCTCACTAAGTCTCATTACTTACACAATTTACTAATTTGATTGATGGAGTTAACTAGATACAATATGAAATATAGATACAAGAGTGGGTACGATACAAATGTCCCACCTACCAATGCAAAACACCCGAATGCAACTGTGTGCCAGCGAAGCCGCAACTGATCCAAGCGGTCAACCTGCAAGAACTGTGGCACAACGGGGGTGAGTGCCAACTCGTGAGTAGAAAAACATCTACAAGTAGAAATCGAATAAATAACGACTCCTAGGTCAACTATATCATAAAAGTAATACTATGATATCTAAGGTGACCAGGTCTGAATATGTGCCTACACTAATATCAATATCAAATAGCATGTGGATATCATCCAACAATAATCAATGTATGTATGCATGTGGATCTCGTCCAACCATGTAATCAATGTCTGTATGCACGTAAATATCATAAAAGAGTGTGCATGAAAGTATGAGGATATAAATCAACGGTGTCCCTCGCGACACATCAAAATCATGGAATCTGGGTGTCCAACATGGACACCCGAAAACATCATGAAAGACGTGTCCAGCATCGACATGTAAATCCTCATATCTCGGGCTCCGTCAGTCCGGATCTGCTCTCGGGCTCCGACAGTCCGGATCAACCCATATCATCTCTCGACTCCGGTCGGTATCCTCCAGATATCCGCCGAGCCCAAAACAATCACCGGTAGGTAGTGCTCCCCTGTCAGGCTCATCGTCATCCACACAAAATCTCTCTCTCGCCCCGGGGTACCATACCGGGTCCACCATGTACCCGCAAACGGAATCATCCTCCTCCTCGATTCGGGTTTCACATATCACACATCTCAGAACCGAGAAAACGCATGGTGGACGCACTGAAATATCATATCAAGAGAAACCGGGTTTTTAAAGCAGTACATACTATCTTTTGAAATAGCCACGGTTCTCAAATCCAGAAATCTCATGAAAACAGCATATCTCAATGCGTAAAATCATAGAGCATGATGTATGCGACATATAATAGAAATGTAAGCATATCCATATATCATTCAACATGGAACAGTGATATGACATATTAAGGGAAAACCGCTCTTTAAATGATTCCAGTTTTTAAAATATAACATGTGGTTCCCAATTTCCCAATAAAACTAGTTATCTATGTAGGTACAATATGTATATCATGATGCAGGAACCCTACTGTGTAGTGACATGGCAATTATCGATGATGAAGTGTGTGAGCCGGCAAATCTGTGTATGTGTAACATACGCATCATCGATAATGATGTAAGTTTACTAACACGGGTATATGCAATGCAATGATAATATCATGAATGCGGCATAAGGTAAATCATCAGCTAAAAGCTATAAGGTATACGTAACTATCATATGTCTGAGTCGGTGAATCTATCGATCGGCATCCAGCTTCACAACATCACGTACGGTATAATCCATTGTACGGTAACCTCTAGTCAAGGGTAAGGATCAATCATCAAGTCAAACTCCTCACGCACGGAAAATCATCGTACGGCGGCATTAAGCTATCAGGGATCCTATCATCCTATAAGACGAGGAGGGTACGGACCTAACGTCACGTACGGGCTATCATCCATGATTCACAACGTTCTATATATCCATAACGATCTCAAATCAGGGGACCGACAAGGTATCAATCATCTCAATCGACTCGCATCCGTATACCAAAAAATCATCAGATCATCATATTCATCTTATATTCTTTTCATCGCATTTATATCTCACATCAAGTCGAGTTTACATAAACATTCTATCTCTACTATAAGTATAAGTATCTAATCTAACATACACACCCGAACCATACAATCAGATTTTTAAAGAAGCGAATCATAGTTTTGAAAATAGGGGTTACGGTGGTTTTAAGGAAAAGATATCATTTGAAATTCCATGTCCCTCAAGATATCTATTTAAAAGATGCATACGATTCTTCAGTTTAGAAATAAGTATGGTTCGTATGACACATATACGTCGACTATCTAGTCCTATAGTATCCTAAACGGTAATATCGTCAGACATCATCCTCAAATCCCGTCATCACATATTATCCGTATTATATCACTTCTAACTATCCTTAGTTTCTAATATGGTTTCATTAACTATCATTTAACTCTAACCCTAGTTTCCAAATCTAGGTTTTCTTAACCATATTCTATAAATCAGTTTCCATCAAAACCTTGTGGGGGTGCTATATGCCATCCACCCGACTTCCCCCGTGGATATAGATCCACTCACCTTGTTCTTGCTTGCCGATGTCGATGTCGCCATCCTCTTCTTCACCGTCTTGAAATCCTCGTGGGGTACCAACATATCATAACGCATCGCAATTGCGTATTAAAATCAAGTCGGAAACCAAAACGGCACAAGTTTCGCTCATAGGTCAAAACCTATAGCTTCGCGTGCAAAACACGACTAAAAATCCTAGTCATTGACGTTCAAACGCCACACGACCCAATAAAAATCCCAATATCAAAACCAAGCATCCCAAAATAAGGAAAACATAGCCAAAACACCCCAATGTGCTCCCAGATTTTACCCTAGGCCAAATTGGTCAATTCTGCACATATGGAGGGTCTAATTTACTGAAGATAAAGCCCTGAAACCAACAAGGATCAAATCCACCCTACTCTGGCCGCAAATCGCAGCCAGAATGATTAAATCTGCGTCCATTGGGTGGAGTTGGGGTCTCGGGTCTCTGTGGTTGCTTCCTGGGTGCCTGCATGTGTCACTGTGTTCGCAAAATTATTTGTTGTGCCCCCAGGTTACTCCAGATTTCCATATACCCTCACAAATCAACACAAAACCGACATAATCAATTCCTAAATCCGTATTTTGGTTTCTATACTCAATCCCAGGTCTTAAACGGCCACTCAACAGCCACTCAATCATCACCAATCCACAATTTCACTCAAACCCTCACTAGGATTTTCCAAGTTCACAAATCCACATCTTCAACCCATTTCTAACTCACTAGAATATAAAGAAACTTAAAATTAACTAAATGGTAGAAATTATACCTCATGGATGCAACTCAAGAAAAACCCTAGCTCCTCAAGGTTGTCAAAATCTAACTTTTCTTGGTCAAATGTGTAGAGGAGAAGGAGGTGATCAATTTTAATGAAAGGAGTTTAGGGTTTTGATGGATATTTTGAGATGATATCATGGGGTGAAGGTGGAGGGAAGTGAGGAAGAAGAAGTTGAAGAAAATGATGGGGGAGGTGCAAATGAGGCAGCCCCTCTCTCTCTCCTCTCTTATTCTCACCCACTCTTACATCTATTTACCCTTTTCTCTTTTCTTTTCTTTTCTCATTTCTTTTAAAATCAAACCATAAAATACCCAAAACAACACAATAAAACATGTAACCAAAATGCAACATGACATGGTGCACTAGCCATGAAAAACTGTAGAAACACGGATTTGGTTTAATCGCGATTAGCTGTGCACTAATCGGGTTTTTATCGAAACTGCATATAAAACTTTTTAAAATGCCAAATCCTTTAAATATACTATTAAATAAACAAATCATTTTAAATTTCCATTTATTTCACAATTATTGGTATATATTTATACCCTTTTTCGAAAACCCCAATTTCGTCAATCGGGCAGTTTTCGGGAAATATATTATTTTAATATTAAATTCCAAAAATAATATTTTATATTTTCTGAAATGCTACATATACGGAATCTAGGCTTGACCTTACGGAACTTAGACTTAGTCGAGGGGGTATTATACCCTAACTTTCGTCGCGTAGGTTGACCTTGGTTGATGGAGTAGCTGACTTAAGGAGAGTGACATACCGTGTGTATGTTCCGCGGCATACTTACGATACGCTACTCCGCTTAAGAAGCCTTAGGATGTACATTTCCTTGAACAACATTATATTTATTCCTGATCTATCGTCATCGATGTCGGATTATGGTTTGCTACCACGATTGCATATACAGAGAGAGCTGCGGCTAGAGTTGCGGTTAGCACGAGATCGTCACGGACGAGGACTAACCAGGGCGTGATTCCAGGGACATACAATTTCATAGAGAGGCATCGTTTTATTATGTTTTCACGCCACGAGCGTTTGATGGATCGCTTTTTCAAGATTTCTCGAACGTGCAGATCAGCACTGGAGGATTGGGCCACTGCTAGAGGCCACCCAGGATGTGATGACCGTCGATGCACCGACTATTCATGATGATTGAGACACTGTTCAGCATGCAGACGAAGGAGCCAGTTGTTGCTGCGAATGACGAGATATCGCCCCAGATGTTTGGAACTATTGCTGCACGAGTTATACGTAGAGATATGATAGAAGATCGCTAGTCACCAAGGAGGAACGACTAGGACATGAGATTCGTTTGCACACCCCGATGCGAGGTCATCAGATTAATTGATTCCAGCTTGAGAAGACTTCACGCAGGTACGTTGGGAGTCGGTAGAAGACGATTTTCAGAAACCCATTTTTCTAAGTTTAAAGTATTCGGAGAAACATGCAAGTAATTCCGTGGACCCCCTAGAAGAACCATAGGATAGGTTTGCATACACGCAAACCCACACCCTTGCATCCATTATTATTACTTGTGCGTATATGGGGATACGTATACACACACACACACATAGGTATGGGACTATGTATATATATACGCATACCTATAGTTGGATAATGAGGATAGTGGATGATATTTGGAGATGAGTCGATGAGTTTGGGCATGATGCCACGAGATCGGTGATGTGATTTGGATCGTATTATGAGATACGACATGTGATTCTAGCGGATCATTAGGCGATGTATTTTCATACACATGCATATATATGTGTGGATGGTATCAGAGTGTACTAGACTGTAGATCAGTACCCCTATTCAGGATATAATGATAAGGATACCATATGAAAGATGGGATAGGTGTGATAGCTGACCCTTACCCAGATTTGGGATGCCGTACGACAGATTTACCGTACGAGATAACTATGATGATAGATCCGCACTCTTGACTCGAGGATGTCATATGATATATTGTATCGTACGTGGTACTATTGAGGCGGGATCACCGACTATTATATATGTATATATATCGACTCAGAGTTAGATGGTTTCCATACCCCTTTCGAATGGTTGTTAGTTATACCTGTAGTTTACCTAGTAGATGCTAGGCTGGACCCGAGTCATACCTATTTCCAAAACTAACGAATCGTGAGAATTTTAAAGACATACCAAGGGATACTACGGATATTTCAAAAGACGTACCTTTTCATAAAACACTGTAGCCCCTATTTTTCTAAACACCACGATTCGTGTTATTTCAAAACGCCAAAATGGTGTGACTCATATATTTAATGCATATTTCCTTTTGCTGCGTTATCTATTCATTTTTCCGCATATTCTTACTATTCGCATTGCATTGCATGCTAGTTGTGTTCTCTGCAGTTATTTTGAAACCCATGCTATCAAGACACCAACACCCTTATCGATGATGCATATGTTTCACATACACTTACTCGCCGGCTCACACACTTCATCATCGATAATTACCATGTCACTACACAGTAGAATTGCTGCATTTTGATATGATACCTTGCATGAATTGTCTGCTATAGTTGCATGCACCTTTATATGATATTACATTTGACTTGGAGGAAATTGGGAACCGCAGGATATATTTCAAAACTGGATTCATTTAAAAGAGCGGTTTTCCCTTGATATGTACATAGTATTGTTCCATGTTATATGACATACGGATATGCTTACATTTCTGTTATATGTAGCATACATCATGCTTTATGATTATACACATTGAGATATGCTGTTTTCATGAGATTTCTGGATTTGAGAACCGTGGCTATTTCAAAAGAAAGTAAGTACTGTTTTAAAAACCCGATTTCTCTTGATATGATATTTCAGTGCGTCCACCATGTGTTTTCTCGGTTTTGAGTGTGACATGTGAAACCCGATTCGAGGAGGCGGGTGATTCCGTTTGCGGGTACATGGTGGACCCGGTATGGTACCCCGGGGCGAGAGAGAGATTTTGTGTGGATGACGATGAGCCTGGCAGGGGAGCACTACCTACCGGTGATAGTATTTGGGCTCGGCGGATATCCGGAGGATACCGACCGGAGTCGAGAGATGATATGGGCCGATCCGGACTGACGGAGCCCGAGATATGAGGATTTACGTGTCGATGCTGAACACGGGTTTTCATGATGTTTTCGAGTGTCGATGTTGGACACCCAGGTTCCATGATTTTGATGTGTCATGAGGGACACCCGTTGATTTATATCCTCATATTTACATGCATGATATTGTTGCGTCACTGGTTGACACGTGGACGAGATCCATAGGCTTAAAGGCATTGATGTCACGACCCGAAAGAGCACGTGACTGGCCCTTGAACCATATGAAGTCTATAGGACCCCATCTGATCCAAGTAAGCCAAAAGCCCAGAAATCTAAAACCATTTAAAGAGTAAATAAGGAAAACTGGTTTTAAGAAATAAAGAAATCACATTTCTAAAATCAAAGTTTTTAAATAACTAGGCCGAATATGCATTTTTTTAAATGTGTAACCTTTCTTGAAAATTTCGGCAGAGTTTCCTTTGTAAAAACTGGCCCCGAACGGGGTACAACAAGAATAATATATATAGAATGATAAAAGGCATCCCCAAGCGGGAGCTAGCTCTTCGTCAATCGACGGTCACAACCACGCAAGCGATAATAATATACAACGCCAAAGGGCGAGGATCAAAACCTAAAAAGAAACTCAAAACAGCCAGAAAACCGTAATACTACTAGCGCGACTCTAAGGTCGAAATAATACAACACTGTTTTCTAAGTCTGAAACAATATACAAGTTTTGGTTGATGGAATCTCTAGATACAATGAATAATACATGAACAATGGCGGTTCTGATACAAAAGAACCCACCTACCAACACAAGTCACCCATATGGAAGCAGTGTGCCAGAAATGCCGCTATTGAATCTGTATGGCAAAACCTGCAAGAACTGTGGCACAACGGGGGTGAGTTGCCAACTCGTGAATAGAAAATATCTACAAGCAGAGATCGAATGCATGACCCATCCTAGGTCGATACGATCAGATATAAATAAACCTCAATATGAATAAGTCTGAAGCATGCTAAACTGGCAATGTAATCTCTATACATGAGTGTAGTGCCAAGTGCTCGTGCCAGTGCCTCAGGTAATAGCATATCATAAATGTGAGATAGAATCAATGAAATCAAATATGCAAGTACGTGGATCCCGTCCACTCGTCACCCAATGACAAAACCATCATGCATGTAAATATCATCAGCATATGCATGGAAATATGAAGATATAAACCACCTGTGTCCCTCACGACACGTCAAAATCATGGAACCGGAGTGCCCAGCATCGGCACTCGAAAACTGTGCCCAGCATCGGCACGTAAATCCTCATATATCGGGCTCCGTCAGTCCGGATCGGCACACGGGCTCTGTCTGCGGTATCGGCCCTCGGCCCCGGCAGTACGCCCATATCCATCTATCGACTCTGGTCAGTATCCTCCGGAAAACCGCCAGGTCCAACCAATCACCGGTAGGTACTCGCCACCCTGCCAGGCTCATCGTCTACTCCACGAAAAACATTTCTTGCCCAGAGGAACCATACCGGGTCCACCATGTACCCGTAATCGGCCTCATCTGCCTCCTCGAATCGGGTTTCACATGTCGCTCTCAGCACCGAGAAAATACATGGTGGACGCACTGAAATATCATATCAAGGGTAACCGGGTTTAAAAACAGTTACATATTCCCTTTTTAAACACCCACGGTTCCCAAAACCAGAAATATCATGGAAACAACATATCTCAATGCGTACAATCAGCAAGCATGATGTGTGTGACATGTAAAAGAAATGTAAGCACATCAGTCTGTCATGCAAGAATCATATCCTGAATGCAACAGTACTACAGTGTAGTGACATGGCAATTATCGATGATGAAGTGTGTGAGCCGGCAACAGTGTACGTGGAACATACGCATCATCGATAATGGTGCTGGTGTCCTAGCAGCATGACTGAAATATATCAACAATACAAGTGATGCAATGCAAATAGCATAAATATGCGGAATCGAATAATCAACGCAACAGTAGAGAACCTGCCTCAATAGATATATCATGCAACCTTGCCTTTTGAAATAAGACGAATCAGGGCTTTTGGTAAAATAAGGGCTACGGTGTTTTAAGAAAAGATGCGTCTTTTGAAAATATCCGTATAAACCCTTTTTGCCTATCTTTAAAATATCTCTGATTCGTTAGTTTTGAAATAGGTATGACTCGGGTCTAGTGTAACGCCTACTATGTGAACTACGAACCCAACAATCAAGTCAATCGGGAGGGGTATGGAAACCACCTAAATCTGAGTCGATATACATATATATATATATATATATATAGTCGGTGATCTCGCCTCAATAGTATCACGTATGATACAGTATCATATAACATTCTCGAGTCATGAGTGCGGATCTAATATCAATATAAAGCTCGTACGGTAGATCGTCGTACAGCATCCCAATAGCTGAGTACGGGTCAATATCACATTCATCTCATCACCTATCCGGTATCACTACCAACATATCACATCTCAATCCCGTATATGAACACAAAGTCCCATACCCATGTGTAGATATACACACCATCATATGCGCACAGATAAATGAAAGAATGCATGCAAGTATATGTGTACATGTATGTGCGGGTGTAACCACTACTATAGAGTTCCGCACTATACTAAACCAATACATCCTTATCGCCAATAATCCATTATTACCATCAATAATCCTAAACAACACATAATAAATATATGTGTGTATACGTATTCGTATACATCACCACGGACTGCGGGGGTGCTATACGCCATCCACCCGACTTCTCCCCGTAGATATAATCTACTCACCTTGCTTCTCATGTATCGGTGCCGATGTCGCCATCTTCATCTTCTTCGCCTCAACATCTCGTAGGGTACCTACAAGTATATCACAACGCTAAAGCACATGAAAATCACATCGGAAACCAAAATAGCACACGCTGCTCGCATAGGTAAAAACCTATCGACTCGCATGTAAACACGATCAATATCCACTTGTCGTTGACGTCCAAACGCCACCCGACAGGAATGAATCACCAAATACCAAAATCCATGCTAAAACAAGTCGTAAATCATACACCAACTCAAGAAAATCAACCCAGATTTTACCCTAACTGGAATCAGTCAAAACTAGACATACCCAGGGTCAAGACTAGAGGAAATAGGGCCATGCACAAAAATCGAGGCAATTCCCTCCTGCTCTGGCCGCAAATTGCGGCCAGAAGGAATAAATTGGCGGCCGTACTTTTGAGTTGTGGGCTAGGGTTTGGTGTGGTGGTTCCATGGTGCCTGCACATCTCACTGTCAACTCAGTTTTATTTTTGGGGTCTCGGAGTGATAGCAGATTCCACAAAACACTCCCAGATTTACAGTTTTTCCCGATATCGATTCCGTAATTCCGTATTCTGTGTTCTAGCTCAGGTTTGGGTCCAAATTAGCATCACACAAGGTGTTCTAAGGTCACAACAAGCCTCAATTTCACTTTGATTTCAGGTCTAACCCTAAACCCTAACTTGAATTCTCCAAAGTCTACAAAACGACACAATATCGATATGAAACTAGAATTGATGCACAAGAAATGAGATACTACTCTAATAGGTGCAGAAATTACCTCCTTTGGCAACTCAAGAAAATTCTTGAGTTGCTCAAAGTCCTCCAAATCCAACCTTGCTAGGTTCAATGTGTAGCTAGTGAGCTTGGGAGCAAGTTTTGTGAAGTGGGAATGGGGTTTTGGGGTTGATTTCATTGTGGATCTAGGGTTTCATGAAGAGGGAGAGAGAGGGAGAGGGAGGAGCAGCAGCTCAAGTGGAAGAGGGGAGAGAAAATGAGAAGGGAAATGATGGGGGGGCATGGGTCAAAAGAGATTTGACCTAGACATTCTCTCTCATCATCATACTTACTTTTTCTTTCTTTTTTTTTCCTTCTCACTCCAATAGTGAACCCAAAAGAACAACCATGGCAATAGAAATGTAACACAAGTGTAACAAGTGTGGAAAATGATATGTGCACATTTTTGCACAAAAATGCTAAAAATCCAATTGGCGATTTTTAATCGCGATTAACACTAATTTAGCATATAACTAGTCTTAAAAACATTAAAATGGCATAATTCCATAAAATACCCTATTTTAGAATTTTCCATAATTTTTCCCCATTTATTTGTATTTAATTATACCAGAATATTAAAATATTCATTAAAATAATATTAAATTATAAAATTTCCCAAAAATCATATTTTATTATTTTGAAAATGTTACAATCTACCCCCTTAAAGAAATTTGGTCCCCGAATTAAAATTTAAACCCCCAAATGCTAAAATATTTCAATACAAATTCCAAGTCATCGGGGCTCCGAAATCAGCAATACATAAAACGTATCATAGCGCAATGCATGCGCATGAGTACTGAGCAGATAACTCAAAAGCAACACTCCATCAAGCATCCCGCAATCATCGGAGTCATGGTAAAGATACAAATGTCAAATCCAATACAAAATCAATATGATATAAATCAGAACTATACATGTAGACATCCAATCTATACATGTGAATAGCTGATGTAAATGCATGCCAAATCTTTTTAAGTCGCTATGCGATGCGCGTAACACTGCACAGTGGCGGACGTTTTTTTCACAAGAAAATAACTATATACGTATATATATATATCCTTTGTTTAATAGGTACGTTCCGCCGTTTTGAAAACAATTTAGAAGGGTTTCCTTGTTTTTAAACGTTTCGTGTCATATCAGACACGTAGGTATATATATATCGAGACCATAGCTCGCTCTTGGAAATCCCTTCGAACTATCAATGCATGCAAAATATATCCAGGTACTGTCCTCTGACTAGTCCTTCTCAGTATGAAAACAAATATCCAATATCATAAAAATGTACTGCTCCCAAAGGAATAAATCCCAAAAATGCACATAACACCACCCTGTGCGTCTGGTGCGCACGGAAATCAAAATCCATATATGTGCCATACAGGTGCACAAAACAACATCTAGGTGCAACGGGTGTGCACGAAACATCTGTCATAGGCAACGTGTGTGCCTGACAGCCAAAATCCGGTGCATCTGACATGCACGAAGAATCTCGATTTAGTGCATCGGGTGTGCACCAAAATCGTATCTCAAAACATGCGCCCAACATGCGCGAAAATCCAAATCGGTGCATCCATCGTGCACGAATGAAAATCTAAACCTTGCGCACACAACATGCACGGAATCACAAAATCCAATAGCAAACGCCGAACATGCGTAAGTCCAGTCAAAAGCACGGAGTGCAAGAATCCACATCAATATCAGAATCAAAATCGACATATCGAAAGACATCAAATTGAAGTCAGGTGCAACCGTAATGCACAAAATATAAATCCGGTGCAACAAAGGCACGAAATATAAATCTGATGCGATAAACGCAAGAAACATAAAACTGGTGCGACAAACGCACGAAGTATAGAACTTGTGCATCCCATGCACAAATACCAGCAATAACTCAAATGCGTAAGCAGCGACACTAAGTGTACCCAGATATAAAGAAATCATAAACGTGTGCAACTGCGTGCACAAAACACATATCAATGCACTACAAGCACATATAAGCTATACCGAGTGCAAAAATAAAATCGTGTGCGTAACATATGCACAACATCAAATCAACCGTATGAAATCCATAAAGTCATAAGCAGGTGCAGCCAAGGCACGAAACGATATACAACGCGGCTTAATCAAAAACAGGTGTACCGCGATGGAAAAACTCACAACCGCGTGCATCAGCGTGCACAAATCAAAACACTAAAAGTACATGAAACTATGCTGGAAGCGTAAATCAAATCATCGGCATAAAATAGGCATGAAATCGCAATCAACACCTCAAGAGTAATAACTATGTGCAAGGTATAAATACCCAGTAAGTGCAACCATGGTGCACAAAATCAAATATCGTGGAACTCAGTCATCAAGACTAAATCATTCGAATAGATCGTCCAAAATACCGAAATCCAAAGCGACGGATACGTGATAGTCAAATCACAAAATCACAAATCATAAACCATAAATATTGTCGTCGGTATATCCTCCTTCGAGTCGAGAAGGTGCCGGTACATCCAATGCTAGCAGCGCAAGATATCTACTGGCCTCTTGCTCACGGCTGGCGTCCTCTGCCTCTGGTTCCTTATCTTTCCTGTAGATTACCAATCTCGCAATCCATCGGCTCATCGGCCCGGTCAGGTGTGCTGACAGGAACGATTCCGTTCTGGCACTTTTCAGGTCATCTCTCGGTCAATCCTCACGACCGCTCGTAAAGCAGCACATCTCTGGCACCGACCTCTGGTCCTCTGAATACCCTTCACACATCGGCTCCTGGTGCAAATCTTCTTGCAGCAGTGTACTGGAAGGAATCCCTGCTCAAGGTCTCTTCTGATCTTGCCTAAGCCAAACTGTACGGAGACTGGTACTCTGGCGTAATCTTTCCTCGCTTTCTGAACATCTGCACCCTTAGTACAACATCTCCTCGGAAGCTGGTCGCATCCCTGCGCCTCTGTATCCATGTCCGACCTTTAATCTTAACGGGGTGTAGTAACAGCTCGTCTGCATCTCGCACGAGCTTCTTTTCCCGGTTGTCTGTATCATCGACCATTCGGCGTCGCGTCTTTATCTGCGCACTGCAATGTCCTCGGCTACGGTCCCCCCGAAGTCTCTAACACGGACTCGAAATCACGAACTCAGTATCTTCATCACTCAGTAGGAGATATCTAGTCGAACACGTCCTCAGCGTGCATATCGCATCTCTGATGTCAGCGGAGTGAAACGTCGTCTCGTCGAAATCTCGTGCAAACTCATTACTCCGCTCTGCTTCAATATCGACTGATTCGGACTCATCTCATCGTGGCTACACAGACTGCGCTCCAACGGCTATGCTCGTATCTGGAGTCTCGCAAGCAATATCCCATCACATGATATCCGAATGATGTCGAATCGTCCGATCGACTCGTCAGAACCTCATAATCCCCCAAGAGCTCAACATCTCGGGTACAGTTTAATAGTATCGAGTACATACCACAGCATCGGTGGTCCAGCCGTAGAAGGGCAAACCCAAGCCACACTAATGGCGCCGCGGAACTGCCGCAAACCCTAAGGTTCAAAGGCTTTCACACGGTCATTATGTCGAGTTAGGGTTTCATTCTTCTAAAGGGTCCATAGAATCGCTTGCATGTCTTTCCGAATACTTTAAACTTGGAAAATGAGTTCCTGACATTCGATCGTCTCAATCGACTCTCAACGAATCTGCGTGAAGTCGCCTCTAGCTGGCATCATGTTGGAGATAGTGCCCTCATAGTCAATTATTGGATCGCAGGTACGTGATTGCAATGATTGCGGAGGACCTATCCCGGTAGGACAGTCTTACTCGAGATGATAGTATGCTATCTGGTTTGCCTTTATCAGTCGTGTACATGTTCAGGTGACTGATTGCATGTTACACTTTGATAGAGCCCTTAGGATCTTGCTTTACTACCAACAGTATGATGGCGATCATATACGTGAGAGTTGGGTAGTTTATATGCATATCCTTAATTGTGGTCCCTAGTCGTGGGAGTTTCGAGACATGGCATCGATACTCCGGAGTAGACTAGTGTATACAGTCGAGACCCCGACGAGGGGCGGTGGCCGGTCTCACAAGCCACTGGTGTCAGTTGGATCACCTAAGATGTATACAGGTGCTCATTGGGTTATGAGTACACCGGACAGGACTCGCCGGGAATCTGCTAGTTAGTACTATACCTATCGTCAGATAGCAGTTCCCTGGTGACATGTGTACAGGTTAGTTCATCGACCTGAGGTCGTCATTTGTCTCGTGTGAGTTCCCACTGTGCTTTGATTTCTACCCTACCACGGCTCAAAGGAGTCGTGCAAACAGGTAGCTTTTGGGTACAGTCCCGAGCCATATGGAGGCACGTGAGCGGATCGGCAGGGGATTCGTCTCTCCCGGTATTGGGGGCGAGGTCGTGCTGTATCTAGGAGAGCCATTACACAAAGTCCATGGCCATGGCAGGAGATTTACTGGTAGGTACTCCAGTAGTATCTCAGGGTGTTATTGGGCTTCACTCCGACACGACTTATACTGCTATTGGGGGTCTGACGTTGCTAGCCCCCTAGGCGGATATGCGATACTCATTGACGAACGGACCAGACTGTATATACATTGTCACTGTTAGGCTCAGTAGGATTTTTCGGAGGAGTTCGCTCATCGGTCTCCCTTGAGTTCGCTCCTCGGCCACCCTTGAGGTCAGTCCATGGGCAGCCGTTACGCATAGCTAGTGCCGCTGACGGTTTGTGGTTAAACCCACTGCCAGGGTACTGACGAGTCATTAGAGTCCCCCACAGACAGTTTCCCAAGTTCGGGCGAAACGTTGTAGAGGCCGTATAGTTTTATGGCAGGGTTCGGAAAATGCACGTGCGTTTACGCACGTGTTATTTTTCGGGAAGATGATACTGGTCGGCTTTGGTTTAAGCCGGATCCGAGTATTATATTGAGTAGGTATAATATCTTTGTCTCAGTTGCATTTATATTCGGTCGTAATATAAATGCGGGTATATTTATACAGTTTCGGGGTTATCCTGAAAGTCGTTTCAGGATCACTTTTGGAAGTTGCCAGTTTCCAGTTTTCTATCAGGCGTCTTTTAACATTCGGTTAAAGACGGGTTTATCTTTTCTTCTGTTAGGGTGAGTCATCATTCTAGAAGCTTCTAGAAGTGATGATGAGGCTTGTGAGTCATTAGTGCATTAATGGTGTCATTAATGCAATAATGACTCATGCTTTGATTTCATTACATTCTTGTTTTGGTTAAGATCTTTATGCTTGATATTTGCTTGATCTTTTGTTATGATAAGGATGGTTGTTTGTGGTCACCTCCATCATAGCTCCTACGGTCACCTCCCTCATTCTATATAAAGAGGCCGGCCCCTCTCTCTCTCTCACACTCTCACTTGATGTTTCATTTTGATTAGAAAAGATTATGATAGTATTCGGGGTGTATGGAATTTTACAGTTCATTTCATTCCATCACCCGATTTCCACGGCAACTTCATTAACCGATCGTCCACGGATTTGGACGAAGTGAGACAAAGTCATCTACTCATTCTCTACATCAATCTTGGTCGTCTCTTTTAGCAAACTTGACGATCGAGTTGCCTCGAGTCAGAGGCGGGAGCCCGTTTAAAGAACCGATCATGTGGTGCCACCTCGACGAGGAGATCGGAGATCGACGAGATCGGAGCAGCCGCAACGGAGCGTGGGATGATGGTTGAAGAACGAAGGACTCGGATCGTTCGGTACAATCTTTCTACACTCTTTACAGTTTGTTAGTTTAGCAATAATGGCAGATCCGGGTTAAAGTATACGATAGCGCCAGTTTAAAAGTTTTTGTTCCGCATTTGGCGTCTGTAGACGGCCGGGGCGCTAGCGTAGACTTACATTGGTATCAGAGCCTAACCATTTTGCTATACTAACTTGTGCTAACGCGTTTAAAACATCGATCGAACCGGAAATCGAAAACTACAAAATTCTAACCCAACAGTTTCTGTTGATTTTAAACGGTCTCAAAAATTAATTCTACATGTCTTAAAAATCTGTGCAGGGTTTTCTAAGAACTACGACGAAATTTGGGCACGTGTCTCCACCATTGCGCCGCGGAAACGCGGCCAAACCCATAGTTTGGCCGCGCAACCGCGGCCACGTGGTGAGCTCGTGCTCCCAAATTTTGTCAGGGAGTTCTCTGTTGGATTTTGTGATTTTTGGTATATATCATTTGTGCCCAGGTTTTGTTACTGTTCACCAGTAAGCAGTGGGGCCCACTTTTTGATATTTGGTCTTTGGTCGATCGAAATTTAAACATGTTAGTTTACAGTGCTTACATTATATCTCCGACCGGGAATGTCATTTGATCGGTAAACTGCGTCTGATTGCTATAGTTCTTTTAGACGGGTTTGCGAACGTGACATTCGCGTTGATGTTCTGTGTTGTGCTGTGATGTTGCGGATTTGTCGTGGTGGATAGCAGTGTGCAATGGTAGTACAGTTTGAGTTTATTTGTACATTTGATATTGCGGGGCGAGCGTCCAACTTGTGGACAGCCGTCACTGCCTGTTGTATAATATTCTTTTGGGGCACGACCAGGTTGCGGTCGATGTACCTATTGTACTATTTTTCATTACTGTACTAGGTTTTACCCCGCGACGGAGTGCACGGATAGCCGGGTTCTGGAGGGGCAACGGGTCCGCATCTCATGGCTTTGAGAGGCAGAGGGGCCCCACTCTAAAATTGGCAGACTATTCGCCGCACTCGTAGGGGGTACAGGTTGACCCAAGGAGGGGTGCTCAATTTACCGGATTCCATGAAGTGCCGGGTGTTCCATTCACTATGCTGTGGGGACTACCTCGCTTCAGGTTTTGGCGGGTAACTTGCCGCATCCGTAGGGGTCTAGGTTTCATTGCACAGGCTATCCACACGACAGGGGAACGTCGAGTTTCAGCAGCGGCTCTGTGAAACTCGGGGATCCCAGATTATCTGTATTGTTCTGTGATGCTTATTACTTTTCTGTAATGTTGCATACTATCACGCCTGGAGCGATTATTGTATATTGGTTTATATACTATTAGATGTTGTATATGTTTTACACCCGCGCTAGTGCAGTCCCCGCTCTGTCATTAGTTAAGTAACCTAACGAGTGATGACGGGACCCAGTAACGAATGCGGATGGCATATACGTACATTTTATTTTCGTTCTTTTCTGGTGTGATTGAATGATGGGACTGCGTTGATTCTGATCAATGCAAAGTAAAACAAACCTGTTACAGTTGTTGGAACAATTTAAAAAGTGTTATTACAAAGACGTTTCCTTTTGTTATGCATAGCGGTATTCAGTGGAATATCCTGCACCTCATTCGACGGGGCAAGGGCTGATATCCCTTCACCGGGACTGACCCCTTGGACAGAAGTTTGCGTCAGAGTAATAACTTCACTATAGTCGATTACAAGTTGCTTTGCATAGCGGTATTCAGTGGAATATCCTGCACCTCATTCCACGAGGAAAGAGCCGAGATCCCTTTACCGGGAGTGACCTCTTTAGCAAAAGGTTTTCGCCACTATATTTTAAAAAGCTATCAGGTTCCTTCAGCGATATCAAGTTCACTACGCTAAAGGTTTTTCGCCAAAAACCAGCCGTAGCCCTCCGTCACTTCTTTTGGGTATTCAGTAGTATTCATGCTACGTATTTTGACCAACGCCAAGGCATAGTGTTTGGTAGCTGCTGGGTATTCAATTGTTGCATAGATAGATGAGTTAGTTTGGGACAGTCGTTCTGCCGATTGGCCAACGTCAGGGGCATGTGCGGGTGGGTTCAAATTGACAAGATAGTGATGGGTAGAACTTGGCATGTGACTTATGACATTTTGACCAACGCCAAGGTTATAAGAGCATGGGGCAAAAACAATATCGGGAGTTTCTAAAGAAACTGAAACTTGCCAAGTATGCGCATACCTTCTGGAGTATGAGTAACGTGGATGCATTCCATCACGTTATCATGCGATGAGAGTTGGATCCCGATTCCCACTGATGATTTGGTTTACTCTTCGGGTGATCCCGATTGATTCTTCTTTAGGTTTGGAGGAGAATTTGACAGGACAGTGGGAGGTTTCCGGATTAGATAAAATAATGACCATTCTGATCTAGGTTAGAGTGCACGCAGAGTGTTTCTTTTCTCTCTCTCTCTTTGGCAGCGACCTTTGACCGACCCTAGACTATGACTCAGTGACCAAGTTGACCGAACCTTCTTAAAATACTGGCTTTTGGATTGTCTGAGTTGCATAAGTCATTGCCACTCCTTCTTTTACCCTTTGAATTTCTCAGAACACCCGTATTACTACGGATATCCACTTCCATTGGATAGAGCCATCGTATGGTTATATACGAACTCGAAGGGACTTCTTCGAGGATGGATCCAGGTTCAGGAGAAATAGAATTGGTTTATTCAGTTGTCTTTTATTATCACCTTCTCTCAGGTTGCGAGAGCTCCTTGGTTTAGGAGAGTACACCTATTACGCTTATTGGATAGTCTTATTCCAAACCATAGGCTGGTGCCGAAAGGTAGGGAATGAAAAAAACCAATTAGCCTAAGTAGGGTGTGCAGAAGGTAATATGTAAAGACAAAATAAAGGGATTAGAAAGAGGGCAAAGTAAATTGCGACTGATATCATTCACGACCAAAACCGCGTACTTCATCGCCACTCCTATTTCACCTTTAAAAGAATAGGGTATTATTCAGTTGTCTTTTATCATCACCTTCTCTCAGTTGCGAGTACTCCTTGGTTTAGGAGGGTACACCTATTATGCTTACTAGATAGTCTTCTTCCAAACCATAGGCTGGTGCCGAACGGTAGGGAAGGAAGAAAACCATTTAGCCTAACGATGGTGTACAGAAGGTAACGACTAAAGACAAATAAAGGGATTTGGAGAGACGGCAATAAAATATACGGTTGAAGTCATGAATTGGATTATGGAAAAGGCATTGCTATGAATACCAGGATACCCCTACGAAACATTTTCATGTTTCAGTGCATTGTTAAAGGAAAAACTGTTTTCCCGATTAGACACTTACTCCAAGGGTATGTATTTACCAGGTTTCATTCTCATATCTGTATGGTTTTACAGATGATGAGTGGGAGTAAGATATTGGGAATTAGGTGATCATCCTCATTATATCGGAATTCGTTGTAATTGGTGATATTTTGAGGAAATCGCCAGGGTACAGTTTTCCACCTACAACGCACAGGTTTTGAGTTGTTTAACTCAGCGGACTTATACAGAGTATTGTATGTTGTCCAGTGTCCATCAGGACAAAGGGGTAGGTCCTCGTACTATGTTCTGTTTACTTATAACTTCTCTAGTATTTAGACGAGTGTTTCGTAGAAATACAAGGTCTAAGTTTTGAGAAGTTATGGGTATAAGAATAAAGTAGAGAACCAGATGTCACGAGTATCGGGATTCTTCAAAGAGATCGAAGATGTTGATTCTTGTGATTGGTATTCAGATGATAGTGATGGTTTTGAGAAACGTGTTTCTCTTTCAGGTTACTCATAATTGGATGGATTCCTAAGTTGAGTAATGCTGATTAGCCTCTTTCCATTAAGTTGATATGCACTGGAGACAGCTGCATGATTTGAATATGGTTCCAATTAAATAAGTGCCAAAGTTTCTGTATTGGATATAGAATGGATCGTACCTTAAAAGAAATTAAGGTACGGGGAGTTGTCCAGCTTATGCTTAAAACCAGACACTGGATAACTCAGGGCACGTTTCTGTAATGGCTGTTTGTGGGTTGACCCTGGCAATGACGAGGGTTGATATTCTACCATTTAGAAGATCAATAGTGATATTGTTCTTGACTCGCCACAGTTTTAGTAAAAATGGATCTTTTTCAGAAAACAGTAGTGGGAGTATGGTAGAACTGGAAGTGATTCCAGAACCGCGAACGATTACGGAAAATTTAATAGGACCTATACATTCAATCAGGTTTGACATTCCAATAGCCACTCCGCAGGTATGGTAGGTAACCTCAGACGCCCGAGAGGTACTTCGGTAGCCTCAGAGACGGTGACAGGGAGGTTCTTATCTACCAAGACTTGACACTACTGTTGTTCCAGGATATGAAACCCGGTAGGAGGGTTGTCATAGTCAGTGGGAGCAGCGGAAGCATAGTGGGCAAGATGCTTATATCTATTTATAGACTTGAGCAGTTATAGCGGAGATAGATCATCTAATTTTGATGTGACAGTCATAGGTTTGACTTCAATCAGAATAGGGGATGGATCAGTTAAGAAGGTAGTAGGGTGTGATGTCATGGTATCTGGATGACATACACAGAGTAGGAAGTAAAATTCCTATACTACGATCGGTTGTACTGTGGTCGTCACACAGTTGTTTCTCCAGATAGGATATGAATATAATATTTGACATTCTGGTTTCTGGATCTATGGCTTTAGATCTGGATTTGGGTAGTTTCCTAATGTGGGTACTTTGACAGATATTCTAATGGTTTTTAGAATAGTTGACTCCTAGCATGGTGGTGTACCTGCAGGTGATGGAGTCACCCTCTCTAAAGGTGTCTTACAGACTAAAGGGGAGAGGGATATGCATGATTGGCAGATCACTTGCTTAGGCAATTGAGTCAATCATGAGATGTCAAGTACCACACCAAATGTTGGTTTTGCACTAGATGCAATAAGTTTGTATTAATCCAATCCTGGAGAAACATAAAGAAGCAGTTTTAGAACATAAGTACATGTTCTACGGATTTGATGACGGCAGCCTCCTTCGGGAGACGGTTATCATTCCAAGCTTCAAAGGTGACATGGTTGACAGAGTGATTGTCAGAGTTTTAGTTTTTCCCTCTGACGAAGAGGGACAGTATTATGGACAGGTGGTCCAAGAGGATACTGTGGGAAGCAAGGTGCCCGATACTGATTAGGTTCAGTGATCGATTCAGTCTAAGAAGTTTGGATATGGAGTTCATTTATGAACTAAGGTCCCATCAGATATCCAGACATGTTCTAAGACAGGTATTACTCAATTCGGGAGATGGTTTTCTCCGCGAACTTGAGATTAAGAGAGATATAGAAAGATACATCTAGGCGGATCCACTCACTGAGGCTATTTCTCGAACACAATAGTTTTACAAACGGGCTTTGTGAAACTGATTAGTAGAGGAGTTGGATGTTCGGTTTCACACGGGCTGTGAGTAGTCGACATCGCAATATTAGCCTTGAGTGCAAGTGGGAGATTGTTGGAGATAGTGCCCTCATAGTCAATTATTGGATCGCAGGTACGTGATTGCAATGATTGCGCATGACCTATCCCGGTAGGACAGTCTTACTCGAGATGATAGTATGCTATCTGGTTTGCCTTTATCAGTCGTGTACATGTTCAGGTGACTGATTGCATGTTACACTTTGATAGAGCCCTTAGGATCTTGCTTTACTACCAACAGTATGATGGCGATCATATACGTGAGAGTTGGGTAGTTTATATGCATATCCTTAATTGTGGTCCCTAGTCGTGGGAGTTTCGAGACAGGGCATCGATACTCCGGAGTAGACTAGTGTATACAGTCGAGACCCCGACGAGGGGCGGTGGCCGGTCTCACAAGCCACTGGTGTCAGTTGGATCACCTAAGATGTATACAGGTGCTCATTGGGTTATGAGTACACCGGACAGGACTCGCCGGGAATCTGCTAGTTAGTACTATACCTATCGTCAGATAGCAGTTCCCTGGTGACATGTGTACAGGTTAGTTCATCGACCTGAGGTCGTCATTTGTCTCGTGTGAGTTCCCACTGTGCTTTGATTTCTACCCTACCACGGCTCAAAGGAGTCGTGCAAACAGGTAGCTTTTGGGTACAGTCCCGAGCCATATGGAGGCACGTGAGCGGATCGGCAGGGGATTCGTCTCTCCCGGTATTGGGGGCGAGGTCGTGCTGTGTCTAGGAAAGCCATTACACAAAGTCCATGGCCATGGCAGGAGATTTACTGGTAGGTACTCCAGTAGTATCTCAGGGTGTTATTGGGCTTCACTCCGACACGACTTATACTGCTATTGGGGGTCTGACGTTGCTAGCCCCCTAGGCGGATATGCGATACTCATTGACGAACGGACCAGACTGTATATACATTGTCACTGTTAGGCTCAGTAGGATTTTTCGGAGGAGTTCGCTCATCGGTCTCCCTTGAGTTCGCTCCTCGGCCACCCTTGAGGTCAGTCTATGGGCAGCCGTTACGCATAGCTAGTGCCGCTGACGGTTTGTGGTTAAACCCACTGCCAGGGTACTGACGAGTCATTAGAGTCCCCCACAGACAGTTTCCCAAGTTCGGGCGAAACGTTGTAGAGGCCGTATGGTTTTATGGCAGGGTTCGGAAAATGCACGTGCGTTTACGCACGTGTTATTTTTCGGGCAGATGATACTGGTCGGCTTTGGTTTAAGCCGGATCCGAGTATTATATTGAGTAGGTATAATATATTTGTCTCAGTTGCATTTATATTCGGTCGTAATATAAATGCGGGTATATTTATACAGTTTCGGGGTTATCCTGAAAGTCGTTTCAGGATCACTTTTGGAAGTTGCCAGTTTCCAGTTTTCTATCAGGCGTCTTTTAACATTCGGTTAAAGACGGGTTTATCTTTTCTTCTGTTAGGGTGAGTCATCATTCTAGAAGCTTCTAGAAGTGATGATGAGGCTTGTGAGTCATTAGTGCATTAATGGTGTCATTAATGCAATAATGACTCATGCTTTGATTTCATTACATTCTTGTTTTGGTTAAGATCTTTATGCTTGATATTTGCTTGATCTTTTGTTATGATAAGGATGGTTGTTTGTGGTCACCTCCATCATAGCTCCTACGGTCACCTCCCTCATTCTATATAAAGAGGCCGGCCCCTCTCTCTCTCTCACACTCTCACTTGATGTTTCATTTTGATTAGAAAAGATTATGATAGTATTCGGGGTGTATGGAATTTTACAGTTCATTTCATTCCATCACCCGATTTCCACGGCAACTTCATTAACCGATCGTCCACGGATTTGGACGAAGTGAGACAAAGTCATCTACTCATTCTCTACATCAATCTTGGTCGTCTCTTTTAGCAAACTTGACGATCGAGTTGCCTCGAGTCAGAGGCGGGAGCCCGTTTAAAGAACCGATCATGTGGTGCCACCTCGACGAGGAGATCGGAGATCGACGAGATCGGAGCAGCCGCAACGGAGCGTGGGATGATGGTTGAAGAACGAAGGACTCGGATCGTTCGGTACAATCTTTCTACACTCTTTACAGTTTGTTAGTTTAGCAATAATGGCAGATCCGGGTTAAAGTATACGATAGCGCCAGTTTAAAAGTTTTTGTTCCGCATTTGGCGTCTGTAGACGGCCGGGGCGCTAGCGTAGACTTACACATCAATCTACCTGATGACCTCGCATCGGGGTAAGCGAACGAACCACATGTCCTAGTCATTAATTCTCGGTGACTAGCGACTCACTATCATATCTCTAAGAATATGCTCATGCTGCAGTAGCTCCAATCATCTGGGCGTTATCTCATCTTCTGCAGCAACAACTGGCTCCTTCGTCCGTGCGCTGGACAACGCGTCAATCGTCCTGGATAAGCGATAATATCAACGGTCATCACATCATGGCTGGCCTCTATCAGTGGCTCAATCCTCTGGTGCCAATCAGCACATCCGGAAATCTCGTAAAAGCAATCAATCCTAACGCTCATAGCGCGAAAACACAATAAGACGACGCCTCAATTTGCAATCGTATGTCTCTGGAATGACGCCCAGGTCAGTCCTCGTCCACGACGAGCTCATGCTGACGCAACTCGAGCCGTAGCTCACTCTGCCCGTGGAATCGTGGCGGCAAAACCATAACCAGTATCGATGAGGATAGATCATAGGAAGGAATATAATACGGTGCAAGGAAATGTACATCCTAAGGTTTCTTAAGCGGAGTGGCGTGTCGTAAGTATGCCGCGGAACATACCCACGGTACGTCACTCTACTTTAGTCACCTATTCCATCAACCAAAGGTCATCCTACACGACGAAAGTTCGGGTCTAATACCCCCTCGACTAAGTCTAAGTTCCGTAAGGTCAAGTCTAAGTTCCGTATATAAATAACACCCTAGGCTTCACATAGTCAAACTCAGACTCGAACCAAGGTCAACCTAGCGCTCTGATACCAACTTTGTCACGACCCGAAAGAGCACGTGACTGGCCCTTGAACCATATAAAGTCTATAGGACCCCATCTGATCCAAGTAAGCCAAAAGCCCAGAAATCTAAAACCATTTAAAGAGTAAATAAGGAAAACTGGTTTTAAGAAATAAAGAAATCACGTTTCTAAAATCAAAGTTTTTAAATAACTAAGCCGAATATGCATTTTTTAAAATGTGTAACCTTTCTTGAAAATTTCGGCAGAGTTTCCTTTGTAAAAACTGGCCCCGAACGGGGTACAACAAGAATAATATATATAAAATGATAAAAGGCATCCCCAAGCGGGAGCTAGCTCTTCGTCAATCGACGGTCACAACCACGCAAGCAATAATAATATACAACGCCAAAGAGCGAGGATCAAAACCCAAAAAGAAACTCAAAACAGCCAGAAAACTGTAATACTACTAGCGCGACTCTAAGGTCGAAATAATACAACACTGTTTTCTAAGTCTGAAACAATATACAAGTTTTGGTTGATGGAATCTCTAGATACAATGAATAATACATGAACAATGGCGGTTCTGATACAAAAGAACCCACCTACCAACGCAAGTCACCCATATGGAAGTAGTGTGCCAGAAATGCCGCTATGGAATCTGTACGGCAAAACCTGCAAGAACTGTGGCACAACGGGGGTGAGTTGCCAACTCGTGAATAGAAAATATCTACAAGCAGAGATCGAATGCATGACCCATCCTTGGTCGATACGATCAGATATAAATAAACCTCAATATGAATAAGTCTGAAGCATGCTAAACTGGCAATGTAATCTCTATACATGAGTGTAGTGCCAAGTGCTCGTGCCAGTGCCTCAGGTAATAGCATATCATAAATGCGAGGTAGAATCAATGAAATCAAATATGCAAGTACGTGGATCCCGTCCACTCGTCACCGAATGACAAAACCATCATGCATGTAAATATCATCAGCATATGCATGGAAATATGAGGATATAAACCACCTGTGTCCCTCGCGACACGTCAAAATCATGGAACCGGAGTGCCCAGCATCGGCACTCGAAAACATCATGAAAACTGTGCCCAGCATCGGCACGTAAATCCTCATATATCGGGCTCCGTCAGTCCGGATCGGCCCACGGGCTCTGTCTGCGGTATCGGCCCTCGGCCCCGGCAGTACGCCCATATCCATCTATCGACTCTGGTCAGTATCCTCCGGAAAACCGCCAGGTCGAACCAATCACCGGTAGGTACTCGCCACCCTGTCAGGCTCATCGTCTACTCCACGAAAAACATTTCTTGCCCCGGGGAACCATACCGGGTCCACCATGTACCCGTAATCGGCCTCATCCGCCTCCTCGAATCGGGTTTCACATGTCGCTCTCAGCACCGAGAAAACACATGGTGACGCACTGAAATATCATATCAAGGGTAACCGGGTTTTAAAACAGTTACATATTCCCTTTTTAAACACCCACGGTTCCCAAAACCAGAAATATCATGGAAACAACATATCTCAATGCGTACAATCAGCAAGCATGATGTGTGTGACATGTAAAAGAAATGTAAGCACATTAGTCTGTCATGCAAGAATCATATCCTGAATGCAACAGTACTACAGTGTAGTGACATGGCAATTATCGATGATGAAGTGTGTGAGCCGGCAACAGTGTACGTGGAACATACGCATCATCGATAATGGTGCCGGTGTCCTAGCAGCATGACTGAAATATATCAACAATACAAGCGATGCAATGCAAATAGCATAAATATGCGGAATCGAATAATCAACGCAACAGTAGAGAACCTGCCTCAATAGATATATCATGCAACCTTGCCTTTTGAAATAAGACGAATCAGGGCTTTTGGTAAAATAAGGGCTACGGTGTTTTAAGAAAAGATGCGTCTTTTGAAAATATCCGTATAAACCCTTTTTGCCTATCTTTAAAATATCCCTGATTCGTTAGTTTTGAAATAGGTATGACTCGGGTCTAGTGTAACGCCTACTATGTGAACTATGAACCCAACAATCAAGTCAATCGGGTGGGGTATGGAAACCACCTAAATCTGAGTCGATATACATATATATATATAGTCGGTGATCTCGCCTCAATAGTATCACGTATGATACAGTATCATATAACATCCTCGAGTCATGAGTGCGGATCTAATATCAATATAAAGCTCGTACGGTAGATCGTCGTACGGCATCCCAATAGCTGAGTACGGGTCAATATCACATTCATCTCATCACCTATCCGGTATCACTACCATCATATCAAATCTCAATCCCGTATATGAACACATAGTCCCATACCCATGTGTAGATACACACACCATCATATGCGCACAGATAAATGAAAGAATGCATGCAAGTATATGTGTACATGTATGTGCGGGTGCACTACTCTAGGGTTCCGCACTATACTAAACCAATACATCCTTATCACCAATAATCCATTATTACCATCAATAATCCTAAACAACACATAATAAATATATGTGTGTATACGTATTCGTATACATCACCACGGACTGCGGGGGTGCTATACGCCATCCACCCGACTTCTCCCCGTAGATATAATCTACTCACCTTGCTTCTCATGTATCGGTGCCGATGTCGCCATCTTCATCTTCTTTTCCTCAACATCTCGTAGGGTACCTACAAGTATATCACAACGCTAAAGCACATGAAAATCACATCGGAAACCAAAATAGCACACGCTGCTCTCATAGGTAAAAACCTATCGACTCGCATATAAACACGATCAATATCCACTTGTCGTTGACGTCCAAACGCCACCCGACAGGAATGAATCACCAAATACCAAAATCCATGCTAAAACAAGTCGTAAATCATACACCAACTCAAGAAAATCAACCCAGATTTTACCCTAACTGGAATCAGTCAAAACTAGACATACCCAGGGTCAAGACTAGAGGAAATAGGCCATGCACAAAAATCGAGGCAATTCCCTCCTGCTCTGGCCGCAAATTGCGGCCAGAAGGAATAAATTGGCGGCCGTACTTTTGAGTTGTGGGCTAGGGTTTGGTGTGGTGATTCCATGGTGCCTGCACATCTCACTGTCAACTCAGTTTTATTTTTGGGGTCTCGGGGTGATAGCAGATTCCACAAAACACTTCCAGATTTACAGTTTTTCCCGATATCGATTCCGTAATTCCGTATTCTGTGTTCTAGCTCAGGTTTGGGTCTAAATTAGCATTACACAAGGAGTTCTAAGGTCACAACAAGCCTCAATTTCACTTTGATTTCAGGTCTAACCCTAAACCCTAACTTGAATTCTCCAAAGTCCACAAAACGACACAATATCGATATGAAACTAGAATTGATGCACAAGAAATGAGATACTACTCTAATAGGTGCAGAAATTACCTCTTTTGGCAACTCAAGAAAATTCTTGAGTTGCTCAAAGTCCTCCAAATCCAACCTTGCTAGGTTCAATGTGTAGCTAGTGAGCTTGGGAGCAAGTTTTGTGAAGTGGGAATGGGGTTTTGGGGTTGATTTCATTGTGGATCTAGGGTTTCATGAAGAGGGAGAGAGAGGGAGAGAGAGGGAGAGGGAAGAGCAGCAGCTCAAGTGGAAGAGGGGAGAGAAAATGAGAAGGGAAATGATGGGGGGCATGGGTCAAAAGAGGTTTGACCTAGACATTCTCTCTCATCATCATACTTACTTTTTCTTTCTTTTCTTTTCCTTCTCACTCCAATAGTGAACCCAAAAGAACAACCATGGCAATAGAAATATAACACAAGTGTAACAAGTGTGGAAAATGATATGTGCACATTTTTGCACAAAAATGCTAAAAATCCAATTAGCGATTTTTAATCGTGATTAACACTAATTTAGCATATAACTAGTCTTAAAAACATTAAAATGGCATAATTCCATAAAATACCCTATTTTAGAATTTTCCATAATTTTTCCCCATTTATTTATATTTAATTATACCAGAATATTAAAATATTCATTAAAATAATATTAAATTATTAAATTTCCCAAAAATCATATTTTATTATTTTGAAAACGTTACAATTGATTTCATGGTTGAATGCATTCTGTTTTCATGCATTCATACATCAAACATATGATATGTTGTTACCTGAGGCACTGACACGAGCACCTGGTATTACGCTCATGTTTAGATGTATACCCTAGCCGTTTTATTTTGCTTCAGGATATATTTTGAGGATATATTATTATGATCGTATGACCTAGGGTTGAGTCATACATGCGATTTCTGATCTGTGATGTTTTCTACTCACGAGTTGGAAACTCACCCCCGTTGTGCCACAGTTTCTTGCAGGTTTTGCCGTACAGGTTCGTTGCGGCTTTTCTGGCACACTGCCCTTTTCTGGTGATTGCTTGGTAGGTGGGTTCACTTGTGTCTTGACCACCATTGTACTTATTATATTCTGTTGTATCTAGAACCTCCATCAACCAAACTTGTATATTTATTGACTTGGCAGACCAGTTTTATATTCTTTCGACCTTAGAGTCGCGCATTGTATTATTATGGATTTCAGGCTGTTTGAGTTTTCTTTTCAGTTTTAATCCTCGCCCTTGGCGTTGTATATTATATTGCTTGCGTGGTTGTGACCGTCAATTGACGAAGAGCTAGCTCCCGCTTGGAGATGCCTTTATTCATATTATTCATGTTGTACCCCTTTCGGGGCCATTATTTACAAAGGAAACTCTGCCGAAATTTTCAGAAAAGACTTGTGATTTTAAAAACGCATAATTCGGCTTATTTTAATAAAACACTTCTTTAAATGGTTTTAGATTTCTGGGCTTTTGGCTTACTTGAATTAGATGGGGTTCTATAGACTTCATGTGATTCAAGGGCCAGTCACGTGCCATTTCGGGTCGTGACATCGGCCATGCAGAGGAGTTGGGGTCTCGTTCTTACAGGGTGGTCTCCTAGTGTCTTAGTTAGGTTAATGGAGTTGTTTGTTTTTCCAGTAAAACTCCCGGGTCACTCCAGATTCCCTGTAGTCCATAATATCATCACAAAACCGACATGACAAGTTTTAAATTCAGTTCTAGGTTTTGTTTCCGTTTTGGTCTAAGAGATTATCACTAAAGGGGTTTGTAGTCACCAAATACCCTCAATTGCACCCTCACAACTCAAGAAAAACCCTAACCCTCATCTTGGAATTTTCCAAGGTCGCTTAACCTCACTAAATGGATTATAAACTAATCTAGTGGCTATAGGAAATCAAATGCTACACTAAGTGTGAAGGAATTACCTCATTTGGCAACTCAAGAATATTCTTGAGTTGCCCCAAGTGCTCAAAATCCAATTTTTCTTGATCTCCCACGCTTGTAGTGAGCTTGTGCACATTTTTTGTGAAGAGGGTGCATGGTTAAGATGTGTTTTTTTGGGGGTGAGGAGAGGTGGTGCAAGTGGTGAAGAGAGAGGGCAGCCAAGTGAGGGGAGAGGAGAGAAAAGATGAAGATGGAATGAATGACAATGAGCCATCACCAAGGTTGACCCCTCACCCTCACCCTCTCTCTCTTGCCCATACCTCCATTCTTTAATCTTTTCCTTTTCTTTTACTTATCTTTTCTTTTTGAACCCAAAACCAATTAAAAATCCATATGCATATAAAAGAAAACAAGATGCCATGGTTAAAAATGAAACAAGTTTTATTGCATGTTATGATGCAAAAATCAAGCTTAATGCAAGATTAGTGGAATCTAATCGAGTTTTTAGCATTAATATAGAATATAATTAATTATAAGAAATCTATGAATGCTCCATTCTTATAATCTCTTTCAAAATCAATAATTAATATAAACTTCCAAATATTTCCCAATTTATCGGTATTTAATTGTACAATAACATTTAAAACTAATCTCCACACATTAAAATATTCGTAATATTTATTATTCAATTATATAAATTCCCAAAAATAATATTTTATTTTTCTGAAATGTTACACTTGTAAGTCTACGGTAGCGCCCCGGCCGTCAATCCGAGGCCAAATGTGGAAACAAAAACTTTTTAGGAAACCGGCGCTATCGTAGTCATTCACCCGAATCGAACCATTAACGCCAAACTACCTAACTACTAAGAAGTGAGAGTGGCTATACCGATCGATCCGTGTCCTTCGGTCTTTGGCCACCATCCCAAGCTCCTCGCGGCATCTCCGATCTCCGGTCTCCTCGTCGGAAGGGCACCACATCAATAAGTCTTTTTGCGGGCTCCCGCTTCATCCGAAGCAACTCGAACATGAAGATTGCTAGCCGACATGTCCAAGGAGATGTAGAGTATGTGTGTGATAACTTTGTCTCAAGCATCCATTGATTCTCAACACATGAGAGTGTATGGATGGATGTTGAAGATGATGCCATTGGTGGATATGGTGAGCTAGAGGAAGAAGAAGAAGAGGAGGCTTTTCTTTTCTTAATGTGTTGGAATAATAATGGAGAGCAAGAATGATAATCCAAGAGCTAACCCCTTGCCTCATGGCTGCCCCTTCTCTCTCCACTTATCATTTCAACACATAAATCAATCCAAATGAGACATATGCACAAATAAAGAGACCATGAGTCATCACTTATGCATGTGTCACAATTAATGCTCCTAAGGATGACTTAAGCTCACAATTTGCACTTGTAAACATTAATCCAAATGTTTACAACAATAAATAGAATGACATCTACTAAAGTAAACTCGTGACGGATCACAAGAGCACCCCTCACCTGTATATACATACCTGCATCCGCATTCCGACTGAATGCGAATGCAATGAGACGAAATCAATCCAACAAATCTAATACTAGGATCCGGCTTAAACAAAAGCCCACTAGTATGATCCATCCGATCATGATCCGTGCACGAGTGCACGTATATGATCGAACCCTGCCATAATACCATACGGCCTCTACAACGTTTCGCCCGAAACTTAGGAAAGTATCGGTGGGGGACTCTAAAGACTCGTCAATACACTGGCTATGGATTTAACCACTAGCACGTCAGTGGTACTAACTGTACGTAACGGGCTACCAATGTATTGACAAAAAGGGAAGCCGATGAGCGAACTCATCCTGGAACCCTACTAAGCCTATCAGTAACAATATCCGTACAGTCCGGTCCGTTCGTCTATGAGTATCGCATGTCGGGCCTAGGGGTTGGTAAAAGTCAGACCCCCAAAAGCGGTGTAAGCCGTGTCGGAGTGCAGCCCAGAACACCTTGAGATACTACTGGAATACCTACCAGTAAATCTCCTGCCTTGGCCAAGGACTTTGGGTAATGGCTCTCCTAAACACAGCGCGATCTCACCCCCAATACCGGGAGAGACGTAACCCCTGCCGATCCGCTCACTGCCTCCATGTGGCTCGGGACTGTACCCAACTAAAACCTGTTTGCACGACTCCTTTGAGCCGTGGTAGGGTAGTAATCAAAGCACAGTGGGAACTCACACGAGACAAATGACAGTCTCAGGTCGATGAACTAACCTGTACACATGTCACCAGGGAACTGCTATCTGACGCTAGGTATAATACCAACTAGCATGTTCCCGGCGAGTCCTGTCCGGTGTACTCATAACCCAATGAGAACCTGTATACGTCTTAGGTGAACCACTGACACCAATGGCTTGTGATACCAGCCACCGCCCCTCGTCGGGGTCTCGATCGTATACACTAATCTACTCATGGAGTATCGATGCCCAGTCTCGAAACTCCCACGACTAGGGACCTTTTAAGGATGTGCTTATAGACCCCAGCTCCCACGTATATGATCGCCATCATACTGCTGGCAGTCAAGCAAGAATCTATGGGCTCTATCAACGTGTAATAGTGATCTGTAATGTCACCTAAAGCTTTACACGATGATAAAGACAAACTATGTAGCATACTATTCTTATCAACGTGTAATAGCGAACTGCAGTGTCACCCAAAACATATACACGATGATAAAGACAAACCTTATAGTACACAATCCATTCGAGTAAGACTGTCCTACCGGTATAGGTCTTCTCTCAATCATTGCAATCACGTGCCTGTGATCCAATAATTGACTTTGAGGAAACTATATCCAACAATCTCCCACTTGCACTTAAGGCCAATTATTGCAATGTCGCATACTCACAGCCCGTGTGATACGGAACACCCAACTTCTCTACTGATCAGTCTCACAAAGCTTGTTTGTGAAACTATTGCGTTCGAGAAAATAGCCTCAGCTAGTGGATCCACTCTGATGTTCCTTTCTATATCTCTCTTAGTCTTAAGTTCGTGGAGAAAGCCATCTCCCGAAATGAGCAATACCTGTCTTAGAATATGTCTGGATATCTGATGGAACCTAGTTCACAAATGAACTCCAAATCCAGTTTACATCTTAGACTGTATCGACAACTGAATTTAATCAGTATCCTGTGCCATGCCTCCTTCAGTATCCGCTTGGATCACCTGTCCAAACTACTGCCCCTCGTCAGAGGGAAAACTATAACTCTGACGGTCACTCTGTCAACCAGGTCACCTTGAAAGCTTGGAATGATAACCGTCCCTCGAAGGAGACTGTCGTTATCAAATCCCTAGAACATCCACTTATGTCCTAAAACTGCTTTCGTACGTTTCTCCAGGATTGGATTAATATCAACTTATTGCATCTCGTGCAAAAACAACATCTGGTGTGGTACTTGACATCTCATGATCAACTCAATTGCCTAAGCAAGTGATCTGCCAATCATGCTCATCCCTCTCCCCTTTTCGTCTTTAAGACACCTTTAGAGAGGGTGACTCCATTACCTGCAGGTACACCACCATGCTAGGAGTCGTGTATTCTAAAACACCTTTAGAATACTGTCTAATTACCCAGATTGGAAAACCACCCAAATCTAGATCTAAAAACCATAGATCTAGTAACCAGAATGCCTGATATTTTATCCATATCCTATGTGGAGAAACTAATGTGTGACAAGGTATAACCGATCGTAGTATAGGAATTTCACTTCCTACTCTGTGTATGTCATCCAAATACCAGGACATCACACCCTACTTCTTTCTTAACAGATCCATCCCTTATTCTGATGAAGTCAAAGCCCAAGACTATCACATCAGAAATAGATGATCTATCTCCGCTATATCTGCTCTAGTCAATAAATAGACACAAGAAACTTGTCCACTATGCTTCCGCTGCTCCCACTGACTACGACAACCCTCTGGCAGAGTCATATACACATGCACTTCTAAAGCTAGTTTAGAATGATGCTATACTCATCCTCCTGCCGGGTCTCATAGCGTGGAACAACAGTAGTGTCAAGTCTGGGTAAATAAGAACCTCCCTGACACCGTCCTTGAGGCTACCGGAGTACCACTCGGGTGCCTGAGGTCACCTGCCATATCTGCGGAGTGGCTAATGGAATGTCAAACTTGATTGAATGTTTAGGTCTTATTAAACTTTCAGTAATCGTTTGCGGTTCTGGAATCACTTTCAGTTCTACCATACTCCCACTTCTGTTTTCTGAGAAAGTCCATTTTATTAAAACTGTGGCGAGTCAAGAACAATATCACTATTGATCTTCCAGATGGTAGAAAGTCAACCCTCATCATAGCCCGGGTCAACCCACAAACAGCCATTACAGAAACGTGCCTTGAGTTATCCAGAGTCTGGTTTTAACCATAAGCCGGACAACTCCATATACCTTAACATCGTTAAGATATGAGCTATTCTATATCCAATATAGAAACAGAGCCACTGATTTAATTGGAACCAGATTCATATCATGCAGCTGTCTCCAGTGCATGTCAACTAAATGGAGAGAGGCCGTTCAACATTACTCAACTTAGGAGTGCATCCAATTATGAGTAACCTGAAAGAGAAGCTAGTTCTCAAAACCATTACTATCAACTGAATACCCAACACAAGTATCTACATCTTCGATTACCTTGAAGGATCCTGAAACTTGCAACACGTGGTTCTCTACTTTACTCTTATACCTATAACTTCTCAAAACTTAGACCCTGTATTTCTACGAAACACTTGTCTAAAACTAGAGAAGTCACAAGTAAACAGAATATAGTACGAGGACCAACCCTTTTGTCCTAATGGACACTGGACAGCATACAATACTTTGTGTATGTCCGCTGAGTTGAATAACTCAAACTCTGTGCATCGTAAGTTGAAAACTGTACTGTGGTTATGAAGAATTACACCGCAGATGAATGCTCCTTACCTAACCATCAACTAATATAGGTAAATGTCATGGACATAATTTCAAAAAGTTATATCTCACTTTATAAAAATAAATGTACAGATATATCAATTTGAAACTGGTGCACAACAACGGATATTCATAACCAACATTTGCCGTCCGGCAAAAATCCAGGCGATTTCCTCAAATATCACCAATTACAACGAATTCCGATATAATGAGGATGATCACCTAATTCCCAATAACTTACTCCCACTCATCATCTGTAAAACCATACAGATGTGAGAATCATACCTGGTAAATACATACCCTGGAGTAAGGACTAATTGGGAAATCAGTTTTCTATTAACAATACACAGTGAAACTGAAACATGAAAATGTTTCGAAGGGGTATCCGGGTATTCCTAGTAATGCCTCTTCCATTATCAGATTCATGACTATAATCGTATATTTCTTTGCCCTCTCTCCAAATTCCTTTATTTGTCTATAGTCGTTACCTTCTGTATACTACCGTTAGGCTAAATGGTTTTCTTCCTTCCCTACCGTTCGGCACCAGCCTATGGTTTGGAAGAAGACTATCCAATAAGCGTAATATGTGTACTGTCCTAATCTTAGGAGCACTCGCTGTAGGGTTACTGGGCACTCTAATAAGGTTCTACAAGGCATCAACCATGCCCGTTTAAAATTTTAGCCGTGCCGAATAACCCTAAACAAGATCTTTGCTAGATAATTAGGGTTTCACATGCAAGTAAATTACATTTACCACTAAGTGAATACGAAATAAAACTTTTGTAGATCGGTCCTTCACTTCTAAAGCTCCTTGTTGTAGTCCCTTCGCTGCGATCATGATTCTCCCGGGCTCTTGCATGGCTTCACGAGGCGAAAGAAGCGTCCTTGCTTGAAGTCTTCGAGGCCGAAGATGATCTACGTCGAGAGAATATCAACTCAAGCTACTACTTCACTAACTAGAGAATTAGTGAAGCAAACACCCTATACTAAAGTGCTAGTCTAGTAGAGGATGGAGAAATAGGAAGTGGGTTCTCTTTAGAATTTTATTTCTCACAATCTTTCACTCTCTTTTTAAAACCCTAGCAAGCTTTTTCTTTTTGCTCAAAGAAGAAGAAGATGAACAAAAGAAAAGGATGAGGATAATGATCAAGTCAAGAGAGCTAACCATGGGTGAGTGAGTATCATATACTAACTCATGTAGAGACATTACCATGGCTAATCCTAAATGGTTAGGTTAATAAAAATCTAAAGAAAAAGCTTCATGCTTGTGACAAAAGATCCACTAATTTGTAATTACCTTATATAATTATTAACTACCATTTAAAATAGAATGGTGTATGTCTTTCACACCCATGTATGATGTATCATCAACCATGATACAAAAAGAAAACACATTTTAATATATATATCACATATATATTAAAGTTGTGCACATGTGAGAAAAAACCTTAAGTGAACAAATGTTAGTTATTGTAAATTAGTATATCATATATACAATTATACAATAAATTATTAAATCAACATTTGACTTAATAATCCGGTCATATCATATATAACCGACCAACATCCAATGTATCGACTTATCGAATCAACACTCGATTCGATAACCCGGCTATATCACATATAACCGACTGATACAAAAAGTCGCGAGAATAGAATACGGTATCACATACACGCATTATTCTCGGTCCCGCACATATCACAATGCGCTCCTATTTCGTTTTGCCTGAGCCAGTAAAACCTCTTTGTAAGACTCTAAAGACTCGTCAATACGCCGGCAGTAGGTGATGATCACATCAAGCACCCACAAGCCGTCAGCGGTACTAGCTGGACGTAACGGCTACCCGGGTATTGAGCGATCAGAAGATCAGCAAGCAAGCCCGCTCCAACTCCTGTAAAAGCCTAACGGTATCACTTCTCGTACAGTCCGGTCTCCTCGTCTGATATGTCGCATATCAAGTCTAGGGGTGGTAAACGTCAGACCCCAATAACGGATAAGTCGTGCCGATATGAGGCTCATAACGGGTCGAGAAACTACTGGTAACACTTACCGGTAAATCTCTAAATCAGCCCTGGCCAGGGACTTCCCTGTTATGGCCAATCCAGCACAGCGCAACATCAACCCCCAATACCGGGAGAGACGAAACCCCTCCTATCGCTCATTGTCTCCATGTGACTCGGGACTGTACCCAAAAACCACCGTTTTGCACGCCCTCTTGGACGTGGTAAGGTGGAAATCAAAGCACAGTGGGAATCACACAAGACTCTATGACGATCTCGGGTCTACAGACTAACCTGCACAAGTGTCACCAGAGAACTGCCATCTGACGTGAGGTATAATACCATCTGGGAGTTCTCGGCGAGTCCGTCCAGTGTACCCAGTCTCCACTGAGCACCCGTATACCATCTCTGATGTCAAACACCAATGGATATGGGATCATCCTGTTGGAGATAGTGCCCTCAGAGTCAATTATTGGATCACAGACACGTGATTGCAATGATTGAGGGAGGACCTATCCCAGGAGGACAGTCTTACTCAAGATGATAGTATGCTATCCGGTTTATCTTTATCATCGTGTACTGCTTTAGGTGACCTGACATGTCGCTATTACACGTTGATAGAGCCCCTAGGATTCTTGCTTGACTACCAGCAGTATGATGGCGATCATATACGTGGGAGCTGGTAGTCTATAAGCACATCCTTAAAAGGTCCCTAGTCGTAGCAGTTTCGAGACAGGGCATCGATACTCCATTAGTAGACTAGTGTATACAGTCGAGACCCCGACGAGGGGCGGTGGCCGGTCTCACAAGCCACTTGTGTCAGTTGGTTCACCTAAGATGTATACAGGTGCTCATTGGGTTATGAGTACACCGGACAGGACTCGCCGGGAACCTGCTAGTTGGTCTTATACCAGATGTCAGATAGCAGTTCCCTGGTGACATGTGTACAGGTTAGTTCATCGACCTGAGATCGTCATTTGTCTCGTGTGAGTTCCCACTGTGCTTTGATTACTACCCTACCACGGCTCAAAGGAGTCGTGCAAACAGGTTTTAGTTGGGTACAGTCCCGAGCCACATGGAGGCAGTGAGCGGATCTGCAGGGGTTCGTCTCTCCCGGTATTGGGGGTGAGGTCGCGCTGTGTCTAGGAGAGCCATTACACAAAGCCCTCGGCCGAGGCAGGAGATTTACTGGTAGGTATTCCAGTAGTATCTCAGGGTGTTCTGGGCTACGCTCCGACACGACTTGTGCCGCTTTTGGGGGTCTGACTTTTACCAACCCCTAGGCCTGCCATGCGATACTCATAGACGAACGGACCGGACTGTACGGATATTGTCACTGACAGGCTCAGTAGGGTGTCAGGATGAGTTCGCTCATCGACGTCCCTTTTGGTCAATAGCTGGTGGCCCGTCACGTATTGGCTTATACCTCTGACGTGCTAGTGGTTAAATCCACAGCCATAGTATTGACGAGTCTTTAGAGTCCACCACACTTACAGTTACTCAAGCTTTCGGGCGAAACGCTGTAGAGGCCGTATGGAGATATGGCAGGGTCCGATCAGATACGTGCGGTATTGCACGGATCAGGATTGGACAGTTTTGTACTAGTGGCCGTATAGTTATATGGCAGGGTTCGATCTGATACGTGCGGTATTGCACGGATCAGGATCGAACGGATATTACTAGCCGGCTTTGGCTTAAGCCGGTCCTAGTTTAGTACAGTGTAGATTTTGTCTCATTGCATTTGTATCCGGACGGAATACAGATGCAGGTGTGTATGCACAGTATCGGGGTTTTCCTGTAATTTATTACGGGACCAGTTTTCTGGAGTTGCCAGTTTGCATTCCGTTCCGGCCGGTTTTCCTTTGTTCTTTCCCGGCCGGACTTTTCTGATGGAGGGGGTAATTTGCAGTTTTGCAAATTACATTTGAGGAGGGGGTTTCTTGCATATGTTTTAATTATGATAGCATCTTTAGATACCATTCTTTTCCTTCATCATTTCTTGAAAAAGGTGATTAGGATTGATTTAGAGTTTGATATGAGTTTTGTTATCATGATGTTTGGCTATGGTCACCACTTGCTTTTACTACCATTACCTTCCTTCTAAGGTTGTGGTTTAGTATTCCCTCCTCCACCATTCTCATTTGGAGATGAAAGAACTCACTTGAGAGAAAAGAGAAGAAGAGTTTTTCATTCTTGAGAGTTTCATTCTTGATCTCACTTTCATGCTAGAAAAATGCAAGCACCATTTTTCTAATCTTGATTCCTCAATCATCTTCAAAGGCAACAAACCCCAAAGAGACAAGCATCATCTACACTACATTCTACAGCACACCTTGGGCATGTCGACTTGCCGGCTTCATGCTCGAGTTGCCTCGGTATTGAGGCGGGAGCCCGTAAAAGACGCAGGCGATGTGGTGCCCTTCCGGCGAGGAGGCGATGACATGGAGACTAGACTTTCCGCGGGAGATCGGGACGATGACGAGAAGACCGGAGGACTCGGATCACTTGGTATACTTCTCTTCCCATCTCCTGTTTGCTAGCATTAGGTTAATGGTTTACGATCCGGGTTTTCATTGTCCGCGGTAGCGCCGGTTTCCGAGTAAGGAAAAATTTTGATTCCGCATTTTGGCCTCGGTAAGACGGCCGGGGCGCTGCCGTGGCGCAACATGGAATCAGAACCACGCCATTAACCTTGTCTAGCTTGCTCTAACGTGTTTACAAGTTCGATCGATCGGATTTTCCAAAACCACATTTCCATGTCGCACTTTCTGTCGATTTTTTCCTTGCTCTAAAAATTATTTGGTACATTGGAAAATTACGTGCAGGGTTTTTTATGAATTCTGTGAAAATTTGGTACGCTGATGTTACTGTAGCGCGGCGGTTTAGCGGCCAAAACAACGTTTTGGCCGCGGAACCGCCGCCGTTTTGTGGCCAAACCGTACCAAATTTCTACAGTGGTTTACTGACATGAAAATAGGGTTTCTGGTATATTCTTTTTGGGCCCAGATGTTTTTGAGTGCTACAGTTGTGCTTGGGGCCCACTTCGGAAAATTCAGTCGATCGAAAATTTTAAACATGTTATTTCACAGTATTTACATTATATCTGCGACCGTGAATGTCACTTGATCGGTAAATCCTGTCTAACTGCTATAGCCCGGTTAGACAGATTTGCGAACGTGATTTTCACGTTGATGTTCTGTGTTTATGCTGTGATGTTGCGGATCGGTCGTGGGGATAGCCTGGATGCAATGCTAGTACAGTTTTGTTTTATATGTACATTTGATTTTGCGGGGCGAGCGTCCGACATGTGGACAGCCGTCACTGCCTGTTTGTATTATTCTTTTGGGGCACGACCTGGTTGCGGTCGATGTACCCGTTGTATGTATATTTTACTTTCTGTACTAGGATTACCCCGCGGAGGGGTGCACGGATAGCCGGGTTCTGGAGGGCAACGGGCCCGCATCTCATGGCATTGAGACGGAGGGGGCTTCACTCTAGGATTGGCGGGCTATTTGCCGCACTCGTAGGGGGTACAGGTTGACCCGGGAGGGGTGCCCAAGTTACCGGATTCCATGAAGTGCTGGGTGGTCCATTCACGGTGCTGAAGGGGGCTGCATCGCTTCAGGTTTTGGCGGGTGACTTGCCGCGCCCGTAGGGGTCTAGGATTTCATTGCACAGGCTATCCACACGACCAGGGGAACGTCGGGTTTCAGCAGCGGCTCTGTAAAACCCGGGGCTTCCAGATATCTGTATTGTTCTGTGATGCTGTATATTTCTGTGATGTTGCATTTTATCACGCCTTGAGCGAAAATAATATATTGGTATATATATTAGTAGATGTTGTATATGTTTTACATCCGCGCTAGTCCAGTCCCCGCTCTGTCGTTAGTTAGCTAACCTAACGGGTAATGACGGAACCCAGTGGCGAATGCGGATGGCATATACGTACATCAGTATATTTTCGTTCTTTGTGGTGTGATCAATTGGTGGGACTGCGTTGATTCGGATCAATGCAAGATAAACAAACCTATTCTGATGTTGTTGGAACACTTTTTCAAAAAGCTGTTATTGCAAGGACGTTCACTTTTGTTTTGCATCGTGGTATTCATTTGGAATATCCTGCTCCTCAGTCGACGAGGCAAGGGCCGAGATCCCTTCACCGGGAGTGACCCCTTGGACAGAAGTTTGCGTCAGGGCATTAACTTCACTATAGCCGATTACTTTTTGCTTTGCATCGTGGTATTCAGTTGGAATATCCTGCACCTCATTCTACGGGGAAAGAGCCGAGATCCCTTCACCGGGAGTGACCTCTTTAGCAAAGGGTTTTCGTCACTATATTTTTATAAAAGCTATGCAGTTCCTTCAACGATATCAAGTTCATTACGTTAAAGGTTTTTCGCCAAAAACTAGACGTAGCCCTCCGTCATTTCTTACAAGTATTACTTAGTATTCGTGCTGCGTTTGTTGACTCCGGTAAGGCGTAGTGTACGGTAGCTAAGTGGTTCTTGTTTGTTGCATAAATGGGATTGGTTAGGACAGTCGTGCGGCCTTGTTGACTCCGTCAAGGGCACGTACGGGTGGGTTTAATGCAATCCAAATAATGACAAGTTGAACTTGACTAGGACTCTTTGATTTGTTGACTCCGTCAAGGTCACTTGGGTCCTAGGGGTAAAAATCCACATCGGGAGTTTCAAAAGTACTGAAACTTGCCAGGCATACGCATACCTTCTGGAGTGTGGTGACGTGAGCGGATTCCGTCACGTTATCATGCGATGAGAGTTGGATCCCGATTCCCACTGATGAGTTGGTTTACTCCTCGGGTGATCCCGACTAATTCTTCTTTCAGGTTTGGGGAAGAATTTGACGTTACAGTGGGAGGTTTCCAGATTAGATAAAGTGATAACCATTCTGATCTAGGTTAGAGTGCACGCCGAGTGTTTCTTTTCTCTCTCTCTTTGGCAGCGACATTTGACCCGACCCTTGACTATGACTCAGTGACCAAGTTGACCGAACCTTCTTAACACAGGCTTTTGGATTGTCAGAGTTGCAACCCTCATTGCTACTCCTACTTTTACCCTTTTCTCCAGGACACCCCGTATTACTACGAACGTCCACTTCCATTGGACAAAACCATCGTATGGTTATATACGAACTCGAAGGACTTCGAGGATGGTTTCTGGTTCTGGAGAAAACGAATAGGATTATTCAGTTGTCTTTTCCTTTTACCTTCTCTCAGGTTGCGAGTACTCCTTGGTTTAGGAGATAGTACACCTATTACGCAAATTGGATAGTCTTCTTCCAAACCTTAGGCTGGTGCCGACCGGTAGGGAATGAAGAAAACCAATTAGCATAACGATGGTGTGCAGAAGATATTAAGTTAAGACAAAGCAAGGGATTAGTGAGAGGGCAAAGTAAATTGTGACTGCTATTCACGATCAAACCAAGTATTTCTTCGCCAATCCGAAAATCACCTTTGTATTTCTCCAGGACACTCCGTATCACTACGAAGATCCACAGTTTATTGGATATTCCATCGTATGGTTATATACGAACTCGAAAGGAACTTGTTCCAGTTCGGGGATGGATTCTGGTTCAGGAGAAATAGGAATAAGGTTTATTCGGTTGTCTTTTATCTTCACCTTCTCTCGCATTGCGAGTGTTCCTAGGATTAGGACAGTACACCTATTATGCTTATTGGATAGTCTTCTTCCAAACCATAGGCTGGTGCCGAACGGTAGGGAAGGAAGAAAACCGTTTGGCCTAAAGGGGTGTGCAGAAGGTAATGACTAAAGACATAAAAAGGGATTTGGAGAGGTGGCAAAGAATTATACGGTTACAGTCGTGAATCTGGAAGAGGCATTACTAGGAATACCAGGATACCCCATCGAAACATTTCAAAGTTTCAGTTTCACTGTGTACTGTTAAAGGAAAACAGATTTCCCGATTAGACACTTGCTCCAGGGTATGTATTTACCAGGAATGATTCTCACATCTATATGGTTTTACAAATGATGAGTGGGAGTAAGTTATTGAGAATTAGGTGATCGTCCTCATTATATCGGGATTCGTTGTAATCGGTGATATTTGAGGAAATCACCTGGGTTGTTTGCCGGTCGGCAAATATTTGGTTTTGAATATCCGCTGTTATGCACCAATTTCAAATCGATATATCTATACGTCTATTTTATAGAGTGAGATATACCTTTTGAAGTTATGTCGATGACATTTACCTACATCAGTGGATGGTTAGGTAAGGAGCATTAAACAGCGGTGTAATTCTTCTTAACCATAAGTACAGTTTTCAGCCTACGACACACAGTGAATGAGTCATCAGACTCAAGGGACTTATACAGAGTATTGTATGTTGTCCAGCGTCCATCAGGACAGAGGGGTTGGTCCTCGTACTATATTCAGTTTACTTATGACTTCTCGAGTTTTTAGACAGGTGTTTCGTGGAAACACAGGGTCTGAATTTTGAGAAGTTATAGGTATTTGAATAAAGTAGAGAACCGGGTATTGCAAGTATCGGGATTCTTCAAAGTGATCGAAGATGTAGATACTTGTGTATGGTATTCAGTTGATAGTAATGGTTAAGAGAACTAGCTTCTCTTTCAGGTTACTCATAATTGGAAGCACTCCTAAGTTGAGTAACGCTGATCGGCCTCCTTCTATTTAGATGACATGCACTGGAGACAGCTGCATGATTTGAATCTGGTTCAATTAAATCAGTGCCTCTGTTTCTATATTGGATATAGAACAGTTCATATCTTGACATTGTTAAGGTACGGGGAGTTGTCCGGCTTATGCTTAAAACCAGACTCTGGATAACTCAAGGCACGTTTCTGTAATGGTTGTTTGTGGGTTGACCCAGGCTATGACGAGGGTTGACTTTCTACCATCTGGAAGATCAATAGTGATATTGTTCTTAACTCGCCACATTTTTAAAAAAGGAATGGATTTTTCAAAAAACAGTAGTGGGAGTATGGTAGAACTGGAAGCGATTCCAGAACCGCAAACGATTACTGAAGATTTCATAAGAACCTAAAGATTCAATCTGGCTTGACATTCCATTGGCCACTCCGCAGATAAGGTGGGTAACTTCAGACACCCGAGAGGTGCTCCGGTAGCCTCAAGGACGGTGACAGGAAAGTTCTTGTTTACCCACACTTGCCTTTGCTATTGTTCCAGGCTGCGAGACCCGGCAGGAGGATGAGTATAGCGTCGTTCTAAACTAGCTTTAGAAGTGCACGTCTATATGACTCTGGCAGAGGGTTGTCGTAGTCAGTGGGAGCAGCGGAAGCATTGGTGGACATCAGGCTTATGTCTATTTATAGACTAAAGCAAATATAGCGGAGATAGATCATCTATTTCTGACATGACAGTCATAGGTTTGACGTCATCAGAATAGGGGATGGATCTGTTAAGAAGGTAGTAGGGTGTGATGTCCTGGTTTTGGATGACATACACAGAGTAGGAAAGGAAACTCCTATACTACGATCGGTTATACTTTGGTTGTCACACAGTGGTTTCTCCACACAGGACTTGGATATTATTTCAGACATTCTGGTTACTAGATCTATGGTTTTAGATCTAGATTTGGGTGGTTTCCTAATCTGGGTACCTTGACAGCATTCTATGAGTATTTAGAATGGACGACTCCTGGCACGGTAGTACACCTGCAGGTAATGGAGTCACCCTCTCTAAAGGTGTCTTACAGACTAAAGGGGAGAGGGATACGCATGATTGACAGATCACTTGCTTAGGCAATTGAGTCAATCATGAGATGTCAAGTACCACACCAGATGTTGTTCTTGCAGTAGATGCAATAAGTTGATATTAATCCAATCTTGGAGAAACAATCGGAAGCAGTTTTAGGACATAAGTGCGTGTTCTAGGGATGTGATAACGACAGCCTCTTTTAGGAGACGGTTATCACTCCAGGCTTCCAAGGTGACATGGATGGCAGAGTGGCTGTCAGAGTTATAGTTTCTCCTTCTGACGAGGGGCAGTATTTTGGACAGGTGGTCCAAGGCAATACTGAGGGAGGCATGGCGCTGGGTACTGATTAAGTTCAGTTATCGATACAGTCTAAGAAGTTTGGATTTAGAGTTCATTCATGAGCTAGGTCCCATCAGATATCCAGACATACTCTAAGACAGGTATTGCTCATTTCGGGAGATGGTTTTCTCTGCGAACTTGAGATATAGAGAGACATAGAAAGAAACAACCAAGCGGATCCACTCACTAAGGCTATTCCTCGAACGCAATAGTTTCGCAAACGAGTTTTGTGAGACTGACTTGTAGAGGAGTTGGGTGTTCGGTATCACACGGGCTGTGAGTATGCGACATCGCAATAATTAGCCTTGAGTGCAAGTGGGAGATTGTTGGAGATAGTGCCCTCAGAGTCAATTATTGGATCACAGGCACGTGATTGCAATGATTGAGGGATGACCTATCCCAGGAGGACAGTCTTACTCAAGATGATAGTATGCTATCCGGTTTATCTTTATCATCGTGTACTGCTTTAGGTGACCTGACATGTCGCTATTACACGTTGATAGAGCCCCTAGGATTCTTGCTTGACTACCAGCAGTATGATGGCGATCATATACGTGGGAGCTGGTAGTCTATAAGCACATCCTTAAAAGGTCCCTAGTCGTAGGAGTTTCGAGACAGGGCATCGATACTCCATTAGTAGACTAGTGTATACAGTCGAGACCCCGACGAGGGGCGGTGGCCGGTCTCACAAGCCACTGGTGTCAATTGGTTCACCTAAGATGTATACAGGTGCTCATTGGGTTATGAGTACACCGGACAGGACTCGCCGGGAACCTGCTAGTTGGTCTTATACCAGATGTCAGATAGCAGTTCCCTGGTGACATGTGTACAGGTTAGTTCATCGACCTGAGATCGTCATTTGTCTTGTGTGAGTTCCCACTGTGCTTTGATTACTACCCTACCACGGCTCAAAGGAGTCGTGCAAACAGGTTTTAGTTGGGTACAGTCCCGAGCCACATGGAGGCAGTGAGCGGATCTGCAGGGGTTCGTCTCTCCCGGTATTGGGGGTGAGGTCGCGCTGTGTCTAGGAGAGCCATTACACAAAGCCCTCGGCCGAGGCAGGAGATTTACTGGTAGGTATTCCAGTAGTATCTCAGGGTGTTCTGGGCTACGCTCCGACACGACTTGTACCGCTTTTGGGGGTCTGACTTTTACCAACCCCTAGGCCCGCCATGCGATACTCATAAACGAACGGACCGGACTGTACGGATATTGTCACTGACAGGCTCAGTAGGGTGTCAGGATGAGTTCGCTCATCGACGTCCCTTTTGGTCAATAGCTGGTGGCCCGTCACGTATTGGCTTATACCTCTGACGTGCTAGTGGTTAAATCCACAGCCATAGTATTGACGAGTCTTTAGAGTCCACCACACTTACAGTTACTCAAGCTTTCGGGCGAAACGCTGTAGAGGCCGTATGGAGATATGGCAGGGTCCGATCAGATACGTGCGGTATTGCACGGATCAGGATCGGACAGTTTTGTACTAGTGGCCGTATAGTTATATGGCAGGGTTCGATCTGATACGTGCTGTATTGCACGGATCAGGATCGAACGGATATTACTAGCCGGCTTTGGCTTAAGCCGGTCCTAGTTTAGTACAGTGTAGATTTTGTCTCATTGCATTTGTATCCGGACGGAATACAGATGCAGGTGTGTATGCACAGTATCGGGGTTTTCCTGTAATTTATTACGGGACCAGTTTTCTGGAGTTGCCAGTTTGCATTCCGTTCCGGCCGGTTTTCCTTTGTTCTTTCCCGGCCGGACTTTTCTGATGGAGGGGGTAATTTGCTGTTTTGCAAATTACATTTGAGGAGGGGGTTTCTTGCATATGTTTTAATTATGATAGCATCTTTAGATACCATTCTTTTCCTTCTTCATTTCTTGAAAAAGGTGATTAGGATTGATTTAGAGTTTGATATGAGTTTTGTTATCATGATGTTTGGCTATGGTCACCACTTGCTTTTACTACCATTACCTTCCTTCTAAGGTTGTGGTTTAGTATTCCCTCCTCCACCATTCTCATTTGGAGATGAGAGAACTCACTTGAGAGAAAAGAGAAGAAGAGTTTTTCATTCTTGAGAGTTTCATTCTTGATCTCACTTTCATGCTAGAAAAATGCAAGCACCATTTTTCTAATCTTGATTCCTCCATCATCTTCAAAGGCAACAAACCCCAAAGAGACAAGCATCATCTACACTATATTCTACAGCACACCTTGGGCATGTCGACTTGCCGGCTTCATGCTCGAGTTGCCTCGGTATTGAGGCGGGAGCCCGTAAAAGACGCAGGCGATGTGGTGCCCTTCCGGCGAGGAGGCGATGACATGGAGACTAGACTTTCCGCGGGAGATCGGGACGATGACGAGAAGACCGGAGGACTCGGATCACTTGGTATACTTCTCTTCCCATCTCTTGTTTGCTAGCATTAGGTTAATGGTTTACGAACCGGGTTTTCATTGTCCGCGGTAGCGCCGGTTTCCGAGTAAGGAAAAATTTTGATTCCGCATTTTGGCCTCGGTAAGACGGCCGGGGCGCTGCCGTGGCGCAACACATCCATCTCCCATCTCATGGGTCGAGAAGCGTAAACGCTAGTCTACTCTAGTATATCGATGCCCTGTCTCGATACACCTACGACTAGGAACATTAAAGGATGTACTTATGGACTATCATGGCCCCACTAGTATGATCTGCATCATAGTCCTGGTAGTCAAGTACACATCCTAAGGGCTTTACCAATATGTAACTATAAGACAGTATCAAGAGACAACTATACATGTTAAGATAAAGAGCAACCAGATAGCATACTATCATATCGAGCAAGAAAGTCCTCTCTATATATGTCCAAGCATCCAATATAATATACATCATCTGTACAATATGGCCTCTAGGGAATACATACAACTAACACTCGCAACCTGAGAGAAGGTAAAGATAAAAGACAACTGAATAAACCTTATTCTTATTTCTCCTGAAACAGAATCCATCCCCGAACTGGAACAAGTTCCTTCGAGTTCGCATATAACCATACGATGGATTATCCAAATAACTGTGGATCTTCGTACTGATACAGGGTGTTCTGGAGAAATACAAAGGTGAAGTAGGAGTAGCGATGAAATACTTGGTTTGGTCGTGAATAGCAGTCGCAATTTACTTTGCCCTCTTACTAATCCCTTTATTTGTCTTTAGTCAATACCTTATGTACACCATCGTTATGTTAATTCGTTTTCTTTATTCCCTACCGTTCGGCACCAGCCTATGGTTTGGAAGAAGACTATAAAATTAGCGTAATAGGTGTACCGTCCTAATCCAAGGAGCACTCGCAACCTGAGAGAAGGTAAAAGGAAAAGACAACTGAATAGTCCTATTCATTTTCTCCAGAACCGGAAACCATCCTCGAATCTGGAACAAGTTCCTTCGAGTTAGTATATAACCATACGATGGTTTTATCCAATGGAAGTGGATGTTCGTAGTAATACGGGGTGTTCTAGAGAAAAATGGTAAAAGCAGGAGTGGCAGTGAGGTATGCAACTCAGACAATCCAAAAGCCAGTGTTTTAAGAAGGTTCGGTTAACTTGGTCACTGAGTCATAGTCAAGGGTCGGGTCATGGTCGCTGCCAAAGAGAGAGAGAAAAGAAACACTCAGCGTGCACTCTAACCTAGATCAGAATGGTTATCAATTTATCCAATCAGGAAACCTCCCACTGTATCCTCAAATTCTCCTCCAAACCTGAAAGAAGAATTAGTCGGGATCACCCGAGGAGTAAACCAACTCATCAGTGGGCATCGGGATCCAAGTATCATCGCATGATAACCTGATGGAATCCACTCACGTTATCACACTCCAGAAAGTATGCGCATATCTGGCAAGTTTCTTATATGTTTGAAAATCCCGATGTGATTTTTACCCCATGCTCTTATGACCTTGACGAAGGTCAACAAATCATAAGTCACATGTCAAGTTCTACCCTTCATTGTCCAGGTTAATTTGAACCCGCCCGTACAAGCCCTTGACGAAGGTCAATAACGTTGTACGACTGTCCCAAACCAACGCATCTATCTATGCAACAGAAAGGTAACAAGCAGCTACCATACACTATGCCTTGACGAAGATCAACAAACATAGCATGAATACTAAGTGCTACCCGTCTGAAATGACGGAGGGCTACGAATGGTTTTTGGCAAAAACCTTTAACGTAATGAACTTGATATCGTTGAAGGAACCGGATAGCTTTTTATAAATATATAGTGACGAAAACCTTTGCTAAAGAGATCACTCCCGGTGAAGGGATCTCGGCTCTTTCCCCGTAGAATGAGGTGCAGGATATTCCAAATGAATACCACGATGCAAAGCAAAAAGTAATCGACTATAGTGAAGTTATTACCCTGACGCAACCTTCTGCCCAAGGGGTCACTCCCGGTGAAGGGATCTCGGCCCTTGCCTCGTCGACTGAGGTGCTGGATATTCCAAACTGAATACCACGATGCAAAGCAAAAGAGAACGTCCTTGTAATAACAGCATTTTGAAAAATGTTCCAACAATATCGAATAGGTTTGTTTTCCTTGCATTGATCAAAATCAATGCAATCCCATCAATTAATCCCACCAGAAAAGAACGAAAATAAAATATACGTATATGCCATCCACATTCGCCACTGGGTCCCGTCATCACACGTTAGGTTACTTAACTAATGACAGAGCGGGGACTGGACTAGCGCTGGTGTAAAATGTAAGTCTACGGTAGCGCCCCGGCCGTCTGTCCGAGGCCAAAATGCTGAAATGAAAACTTTTTCAAACTAGAAACCAGCGCTATCGTATGCTTAAAACCCAGATCGAACCATTAACCTACAACTAGCAACTAGAGAAAGGGTTGGAAAGCTATACCGATCGATCCGTGTCCTTCGGTCTTTGGCCACCATCCCAAGCTCCTCGAGGCATCTCCGGTATCGATCTCCTCGTCGAAAAGGGCACCACATCTTCGAGTCTTTTTACGGGCTCCCGCTTCGTCCGAAGCAACTCGGGCATGAAGTTCGCTAGCCAATGTGTCCAAGGCGATGTAGAGAATGTGTGTCATCACTTTGTCTCTTGAGGATTTAGTGGATGCCATTAGAGAGGAGATAATGAGCTCAAGAAAGAGGAGGAGGAAGAAGAAGCTTTCCTCTCTTTTTCTTTTGTGTTGAGATCAAAAGAGAGTGAGAGAGTTGGAATGAAATAATACAAGAGCTAACCATATACATGACTGCCCTATCTCTCTCTCTCTCATTTCACCTCACAAATCAATCACTAAACATGACATGGTTCAAAGAATAAGACCATGAGTCTGTAGGGTTCCTAGGCACTCTAGTGAAGTCTCACAAGGCATCGAACATGCCAATTTCAAATATTACGGTGCCGAGAAACCCGACTACGGATCGTTTACTAGATTTCTAGGCGAAACTAAAAACTAGTTAACACTTAACTACAAGAATACGGAAATACAACCTTTGTAGATCCGGTGCTCCACCTCCATAGCTCCGCAATGAAGTGTCCTCGCTGTCCATATCAAGTCCCGGGCTCTAGCGTCGGCTTCGTCGGAGAATGGGCAAGCTAGGTCGTCGATGTCCATGCCGAAGATGATCTACGTCGAGGCATCACTAGATCAAGCTCACAACTTCACCAAGTCCAAAAACTTGTGAAGGAAACACACTCTACTACTTGGCAAGAGGTAGAGGATGAAGAAATAGGAAGTGGGTAGACTTTATAATTGGATTTCTCACTCATTTGCTCAATTCACCATTGATGAAGTAAGCTTTCTTCTTTGAAGAAGATGAAGAAGATGAAGATGAATATTATGATAAGTATATTTTAAAAAGGAAATAATAAGAATACTTATCATAATGTAACCATGGTAATGTGTAGAGAGTTAATCATGGTTGAATGGAATGGTCAAGGTTAAGCATGAGACAAAATGGTCACTTGGTCAAAGTTTTCATGAAGCTTCAACAAGCTTCCAAAGTGAGCCACCATTTTGCATTATGCTTATCATTTTCCAATATGAATAAATAAATAAATATGAAAATGATAACCCTAACCATTACATGACCATGGTTTAAACTTTACACAAAACACAAGTTAGCATGCATCATCAAACATGATACATACAAGTGCACAAAAATATATCACATATATAATGTGCACAAACCAAGTGAGAAAATCCATTTAAAGTAAACCAATACTAGTTAATGCAAAGTAATATATCAAATATATAATTATGCATTAAATCATTAAATCAACACTTGATTCAATGATCCGGTCATGTCGCACACAACCGACTAGTATACAATGTATCGTCTTATCAAATCAACGCTTGAATCGAAAATTAGGTTATATCGCATACAACCATTCGACACATTGATCGCGAGAATGTAATACGGTATCACATACACGCATTATTCTCGGTCCCGCACATATCTCATATGCGCTCCTATTTCGTTTCGCTTGAGCCAGGAAACCTCTGTGTATGACTCTAAAGACTCGTCAATACGCCGGCAGCAGATGATGATCATATCAAACACCCACAAGCCGCAAGCGGTCTGCTAAACGTAACGGCCACCCGGGTATTGAGCGATCAGAAGATCGACAAGCAAGCCCGCTCACACTCCAGTGAATCCAACCAGTAACACTACCGTACAGTCCGGTCTGATCGTCTGATATGTCGCATATCTTGCCTAGGGGTGGTAAACGTCAGACCCCAATAGCTCGATAAGTCGTGTCGATATGAGGTCTATAACAATTCGAGAAACTACTGGTAACACTTACCAGTATATCTCAGCAACCCTGGCCAGGGATTTCCTGTTATAGCCAATCGAACACAGCGCAACATCAACCCCCTATACCGGGAGAGACGAATCCCCTCCTATCGCTCATTGCCTCCATGTGATTCGGGACTGTACCCAAAAACCACCGTTTTGCACGCCCTCTTGGACGTGGTAAGATGGAAATCAAAGCACAGTGGGAACCACACAAGACTTTATGACGATCTCGGGTCAACAGACTACTCTGTACCAGTGTCACCAGAGAACTGCCATCTGACGTGAGGTATAATACCATCTGGGAGTTCTCGGCGAGTCCGTCCAGTGTACCCAGTCTCTACTGAGCACCCGTATATCATCTCCGATGTCAAACACCAATGGATATGGGATTATCCACCGCCCATCTGTATGGGTCGAGAAGGTACACGCTAGTCTACTCTGGTATATCGATGCCCCGTCTCGATATACCCACGACTAGGGAATTTGAAGGATGTACTTATGGACTACCATGTCCCCACTAGTATGATCCGCATCATAGTCCAGGTAGTCAAGCACACATCCTAAGGGCTTTACCAACATGTAACAGAGAGACAATCAGTGTACACGTTAAGGTAAAGTGTAACCAGATAGCATAATATCATGTCGAGCAAGAAAGTCCTTCCTATATACGTCCCAGCATCCACTACAATATACATCCTATGTATAGTAATGGCCTCTAGGGCATACATATAACTAACAATCTCCCATTTGCACTGGGCCATCTGTAGTAGTGGTTGTAGTATCTCATACTCAACCATCCTATAAAAGTCTCTCTCTGGAAATAGGCCTTCGTGAGTGGATCAACCGTGTTATCCTCTGAGTCTGCTCTCCTTGCCTCGATCACCTTGGAGATCAACCATCTCCATGATCAGGTGATACTGCCTTAGAATAAGTCTGGATCACTGATGGGACCGGCGTTCCTTGGCATAAGCCAGAACTCCATTGTCTCACAATGGTAGGAACATAGTTCATCTCATGAACCATTATACATCCAAACAGCCTCTTTGGTAGCATCTTAAGTAGCGATGTATCCTGCCTTTATCGTCTAGTATGTCACGGTATCTATTTTGGAACTCTTCCAACATACTGTCCCTTTACTGAGGGTAAAGACAATGCCTGCGACTGACATTCAGTCGTCTTTATCACTCTGGAACACTTCCAGTGATTCTCCCCAGGATCGATTGATACCATCTCACTACTACTAGTGAGTATCCTTGTTGGAGATAATGCCCTCAGAGTCAATTATTGGATCACAGACACGTGATTGCAATGATTGAGGGAGGACCTATCCCGGTAGGACAGTCTTACTCAAGATGATAGTATGCTATCTGGTTTATCTTTATCATCGTGTACTGCTTTAGGTGACCTGACATATCGCTATTACACGTTGATAGAGCCCCTAGGATTCTTGCTTGACTACCAGCAGTATGATGGCGATCATATACGTGGGAGTTGGTAGTCTATAAGCACATCCTTAAAAGGTCCCTAGTCGAGGGAGTTTCGAGACAGGGCATCGATACTCCATTAGTAGACTAGTGTATACAGTCGAGACCCCGACGAGGGGCGGTGGCCGGTCTCACAAGCCACTGGTGTCAGTTGGTTCACCTAAGATGTATACAGGTGCTCATTGGGTTATGAGTACACCGGACAGGACTCGCCGGGAACCTGCTAGTTGGTCTTATACCAGACGTCAGATAGCAGTTCCCTGGTGACATGTGTACAGGTTAGTTCATCGACCTGAGGATCGTCATTTGTCTCGTGTAAGTTCCCACTGTGCTTTGATTACTACCCTACCACGGCTCAAAGGAGTCGTGCAAACAGGTTTTAGTTGGGTACAGTCCCGAGCCACATGGAGGCAGTGAGCGGATCTTCAGGGGTTCGTCTCTCCCGGTATTGGGGGTGAGGTCGCGCTGTGTCTAGGAGAGCCATTACGCAAAGCCCTCGGCCGAGGCAGGAGATTTACTGGTAGGTATTCCAGTAGTATCTCAGGGCGTTCTAGGCTACACTCCGACACGACTTGTACCGCTTTTGGGGGTCTGACTTTTACCAACCCCCTAGGCCCGCCAATGCGATACTCATAGACGAACGGACCGGACTGTACGGATATTGTCACTGACAGGCTCAGTAGGGTGTCAGGATGAGTTCGCTCATCGACGACCCTTTTAGTCAATAGCTGGTGGCCCGTCACGTATTGGCTTATACCTCTGACGTGCCAGTGGTTAAATCCACAGCCATAGTATTGACGAGTCTTTAGAGTCCACCACACTTACAGTTACTCAAGCTTTCGGGCGAAACGCTGTAGAGGCCGTATGAAGATATGGCAGGGTCCAATCAGATACGTACGGTATTGCACGGATCAGGATCGGACAGTTTTGTACTAGTGGCCGTATAGTTATATGGCAGGGTTCGATCAGATACGTGCGGTATTGCACGGATCAGGATCGAACGGATATTACTAGCCGACTTTGGTTTAAGCCGGTGCTAGTTTAGTACAGTGTAGATTTTGTCTCATTGCATTTGTATCCGGTCGGAATACAGATGCGGGTGTGTATGCACAGTATGGGGTTTTCCTGTAATTTATTACGGGACCAGTTTTCTGGAGTTGCCAGCTTGCATTCCGTTCCGGCCGGTTTTCCTTTGTTCTTTCCCGGCCGGACTTTTCTGATGGAGGGGGTAATTTGCAGTTTTGCAAATTACTTTTGGTGGAGGTTTTATTTGTAAGATGATTTATTATGAAAGCATCTTTTGATACCTTTCTTATCATTTGCTTTTTGTTGATGAGAAAGGATTTGATTCTTGATTAGAAGTGATGTGAGATTGTTATCATGATGTTTAGGATATAGTCACCACTTGCTTTACCCTACACTCACCTCCCTTCTTGCTTGATATTACCTTCTCCACCATTCTCATTTGAATATAAGTTTTTCATTAGAAAAGAGAAAAGAAGAAATAGAAAGAGAAAAAGAAAAAGAATGAGAGAGTTCATCTTTGTTATGGGAGGAATTCTTCATCTCCTTCTTCTTCTTGTTTCGGAAAAATGAAAGCACCATTTTTCCTAACCCCATTCCTCCATCATGGCAACTACAAACCCCAAATGAGACTAGCATGATCTACTACACATTCTACAGCATATCTTGAGCATGTCGAGTTGCCGGCTTCATGCGTGAGTTGCCTCGGTATTGAGGCGGGAGCCCGTAAAAGAAGAAGGCGATGTGGTGCCCTTTCCGGCGAGGAGGCGACGATGTGGAGGCAACACTTTCCACGGGAGATCGGGACGATGACGAGAGGACCGGAGGACTCGGATCACTCAGTATACTTCTCACCCTATCTCTTGTTTGCTAGCATTAGGTTAATGGTTACGATCCGGGTTTTCATTGTCCGCGGTAGCGCCAGTTTCCGAGTAAGGAAAATTTTTATTCCGCATTTTGGCCTCGAGCAAGAGGCCGGGGCGCTGCCGTGGCGCAACATGGTATCAGAGCCACGCCATTAACCTTACCTAGCTTCGTTTGATGTGTTTGCGTTTCCGATCGACCGAAATTTCCAAAAACCGTATTTTTCTAGCACATCAGTTTCTGTCGAAATTTTTTGGAGTCTAAAAATTTTTCAGGTCGTCTCAGAATGATGTGCAGGGAGTTCTAAGAAAACTGCAAAAATTTGGTGACACGACTCGTCCGTACGACCGCGGAAGGGCGGCCAAAACACCCTTTTGGCCGCGCTTCCGCCGCAGAATTGTGGGGTCGTGTGATTATTTTTTTGCAGTGGGCTTATGGGCTGTAATTAGGGGTTTTGGAATATTAAAATTGGGCCCAGGTTTTCTGTGAGTGCTACAGTATTGGTTGGGGGCCCACTTGTTAATTGTTTGATCGATCGGATATTTTAAACACATTATTTCACAGTATTTACATTATATCTGCGACCGTGAATGTCACTCGATCGGTAAATCCGGTCTAACTGCTATAGCCCGGTTAGACGGATTTGCGAACGTGACTTTCACGTTGATGTTCTATGTTTATGCTGTGATGTTGCGGATCGGTCGTGGGGGATAGCCTGGATGCAATGCTAGTACAGTTTTGGTGTATTATGTACATTTGATATTGCGGGGCGAGCGTCCGACATGTGGATTGCCGTCACTGCCTGTTTGTATTATTATTTTGGGGCACGACCTGGTTGCGGTCGATGTACCCGGTGTATGTATATTTTACTTTCTGTACTAGGATTACCCCACGGAGGAGTGCACGGATAGCCGGGTTCTAGGGGGCAACGGGCCCGCATCTCATGGCATTGAGACGGAGGGGGCTTCACTCTAGGATTGGCGGGCTATTCGCCGCACTCGTAGGGGGTACAGGTTGACCCAGGAGGGGTGCCCAAGTTACCGGATTCCATGAAGTGTTGGGTGGTCCATTCACGGAGCTGAAGGGGGCTGCCTCGCTTCAGGTTTTGGCGGGTGACTTGCCGCGCCCGTAGGGGTCTAGGATTTCATTGCACAGGCTATCCACACGACCAGGGGAAAGTCGGGTTTCAGCAGCGGTTCTGTGAAACCCGGGGCTTCCAGATATCTGTATTGTTCTGTGATGCTGTACATTTCTGTGATGTTGCATTTTATCACGCCTTGAGCGAAAATTATATATTGGTATATATATTAGTAGATGTTGTATATGTTTTACATCCGCGCTAGTCCAGTCCCCGCTCTGTCGTTAGTTAAGTAACCTAACGGGTGATGACGGGACCCAGTGGCGAATGCGGATGGCATATACGTACATCAGTATATTTTCGTTCTTTGTGGTGTGATCAATTGATGGGACTGCGTTGATTCGGATCAATGCAAGATAAACAAACCTATTCTGATGTTGTTGGAACAATTTTTCAAAAAGCTGTTATTGCAAGGACGTTCACTTTTGTTTTGCATCGTGATATTCATTTGGAATATCCTGCTCCTCAGTCGACGAGGCAAGGGCCGAGATCCCTTCACCGGGAGTGACCCCTTGGACAGAAGTTTGCGTCAGGGCAATAACTTCACTATAGCCGATTACTTTTGCTTTGCATCGTGGTATTCAGTTGGAATATCCTGCACCTCATTCTACGGGGAAAGAGCCGAGATCCCTTCACCGGGAGTGACCTCTTTAGTAAAGGTTTTCGTCACTATATTTTCTAAAAAGTTATCCAGTTCCTTCAACGATATCAAGTTCATTACGTTAAAGGTTTTTCGCCAAAAACCAGTCGTAGCCCTCCGTCATTTCAGATTAGTATTACTTAGTATTCGTGCTGCGTTTGTCGTGCATTGCCGTGGCGTAGTGTTCGGTAGCTATGTAATGCTTTTCTGTCACATGGATAAGTGGATTGGTTAGGACAGTCGTACGGTCTTGTTGGCATTGTCAAGGACTCGTACGGGTGGGTTTAACGCAATCAAGATAATGACCGGTAGAACTTGACTAGGACTCTTTGATTTGTTGGCATTGTCAAGGTCACTTGGGTCCTAGGGGTAAAAATCACATCGGGAGTTTCAAAAGAACTGAAACTTGCCAGGCATGCGCATACCTTCTGGAGTGTGGTAGCGTGAGTGGATTCCGTCACGTTATCATGCGATGATAGTTGGATCCCGATTCCCACTGATGAGTTATTTTACTCCTCGGGTGACACCGACTGGTTCTTCTTTCAGGTTTGGAGGAGAATTTGAGGTACAGTGGGAGGTTTCCAGATTAGACAAAGTGATAACCATTCTGATCTAGGTTAGAGTGCACGCTGAGTGTTTCTTTTCTCTCTCTCTTTGGCAGCGACCATTGACCCGACCCTGGACTTTGACTCAGTGACCCAGTTAACCGAACCTTCTTAACACTGGCTTTTGGATTGTCAGAGTTGCAGACCTCATTGCCACTCCTACTTTTACCCTTTTCTCCAGGACACCCCGTATTACTACGAACGTCCACTTCCATTGGACAAAACCATCGTATGGTTAGATACGAACTCGAAGGACTTCGAGGATGGTTTCTGGTTCTGGAGAAAACGGATAGGACTATTCAGTTGTCTTTTCTTTTCACCTTCTCTCAGGTTGCGAGTACTCCTTGGTTTAGGAGATAGTACACCTATTACGCAAATTGGATAGTCTTCTTCCAAACCTTAGGCTGGTGCCGAACGGTGGGGAATGAAGAAAACCAATTAGCATAACGATGGTGTGCAGAAGGTATTAAGTTAAGACAAAGCAAGGGATTAGTAAAAGGGCAAAGTAAGTTGCGACTGCTATTCACGACCAAACCAAGTATTTCTTCGCCAATCCTAAATCACCTTTGTATTTCTCCAGGACACTCCGTATCACTACGAAGATCCCATTTTATTGGATACTCCATCGTATGGTTATATACGAACTCGAAAGGAACTTGTTCCAGTTCGGGGATGGATTCTGGTTCAGGAGAAATAGGAATAAAGTACATTCAGGTGTCTTTTATCTTCACCTTCTCTCGCATTGCGAGTGTTCCTAGGATTGGGACAGTACACCCATTATGCTTATTGGATAGTCTTCTTCCAAACCATAGGCTGGTGCCGAACGGTAGGGAAGGAAGAAAACCATTTGGCCTAAAGGGGTGTACAGAAGGTAATGACTAAAGACATATGAAGGGATTTGGAGAGGTGGCAAAGAATTATATGGTTATAGTTGTGAATCTGGATAATGGAAGAGGCATTACAAGGAATACCAGGATACCCCGACGAAACATTTCAATGTTTCAGTTTCAACCGTGTGCTGTTAAAAGAAAACTGATTTCCCAGTTAGACACTTGCTCCAGGGTATGTATTTACCAGGTATGATTCTCACATCTGTATGGTTTTACAGATGCTGAGTGGGAGTAAGTTATTGGGAATTGGGTGATCATCCTCATTATGTCGGGATTCGTTGTAATCGGTGATATTTGAGGAAGTCACCTGGGTTGTTTGCCGGACGGCAATTATTTGGTTTTGAATATCCGCGGTTATGCACCAATTTCAAATTGATATATCTGTACGTCTATTTTCATAGAGTGAGATATACCTTTTGATATTATGTCGATGACATTTACCTATATCAGTGGATGGTTAGGTAAGGAGCATTAAACAGCGGTGTAATTCTTCTTAACCATAAGTACAGTTTTCAACCTACGACACACAGTGAAAGAGTTATTAGACTCAGCGGACTTATACAGAGTATTGTATGTTGTCCAGTGTCCATTAGGACAGAGGGGTTGGTCCTCGTACTATATTCGGTTTACTTATGACTTCTCTAGTTTTTAGACAAGTGTTTCGTGGAAACACAGGGTCCGAATTTTGAGAAGTTATAGGTATTTGAATAAAGTAGAGAACCAGGTATTGCAAGTATCGGGATTCTTCATAGTGATCGAAGATGTAGATACTTGTGTATGGTATTCAGTTGATAGTAATGATAAGGAGAAATTGCTTCTCTTTCAGGTTACTCATAATTGGAAGCATTCCTAAGTTGAGTAACGCTGATCGACCTCCTTCCATTTAGTTGACATGCACTGGAGACAGCTGCATGATTTGAATCTGGTTCAATTAAATCAGTGCCTCTGGTTCTATATTGGATATAGAACAGTTCATATCTTAACGTTGTTAAGGTACGGGGAGTTGTCCGGCCTATGCTTAAAACCAGACACTGGACAACTCAAGGCACGTTTCTGTAATGGCTGTTTGTGGGTTGACCCAGGCTATGACGAGGGTTGATTTTCTACCATCTTGACTCGCCACAGTTTTAACAAAAATGGATTTTTTCAGAAAAACAGTAGTGGGAGTATGGTAGAACTGGAAGTAATTCCAGAACCACAAACGATTACTGAAGATTTCACAGGAACCTAAAGATTCAATCTGGTTTGACATTCCATTGGCCACTCCGCAGATTTGGTGGGTAACCTCAGGCACTCGAGAGGTACTTCGGTATGCTCAAGGACGGTGGCAGGGAGGTTCTTGTTTACCCACACTTGCCATTGCTGTTGTTCCAGGCCGCGAGACCCGGCAGGAGGATGAGTATAGCGTCGTTCTAAACTAGCTTTGGAAGTGTACGTCTATATGACTCTGCCAGAGGGTTGTCGTAGTCAGTGGGAGCAGCGGAAGCATTGGTGGACATCAGGCTTATGTCTATTTATAAACTGAAGCAGATGTAGCGAAGATAGATCATCTATTTCTGATGTGACAGTCATAGGGTTGACGTCATCAGAATAAGGGGTGGATCTGTTGAGAAGGTAGTAGGAAGTGATATTCCTATACTACGATCGGTTATACTTTGGTTGTCACACAGTGTTTTCTCCACATAGGACTTGGATATTATATCAGACATACTGATTACTAGATCTATGGTTTTAGATCTAGATTTGGGTGGTTTCCCAATCTGGGTACCTTGATAGCATTCTATGAGTATTTAGAATGGACGACTCCTGACACGGTAGTGTACCTGCAGTTGATGGAGTCACCCTCTCTAAAGGTGTCTTATAGACTAAAGGGGAGAGGGATACTCATGATTGGAAGATCACTTGCTTAGGCAATTGAGTCAATCATGAGATGTCAAGTACCACACCAGATGTTGTTCTTGCAGTAGATGCAATAAGTTGATATTAATCCAATCCTGGAGAAACGGTCGGAAGCAGTTTTAGAACAAAAGTTGATGTTCTAGGGATATGATAACGGCAGCCTCCTTTAGGAGACGGTTATCATTCCAGGCTTCCAAGGTGACCTGGATGGCAGAGTGGCTGTCAGAGTTATAGTTTTCCTTCTGACAAGGGGCAGTATTTTGGACAGGTGGTCTAAGGCAATACTGAGGGTGGCATGGCGCAGGATACTGATTAAGTTCAGTTGATGATACAGTCTAAGAAGTTTGGATTTGGAGTTCATTTATGAGCTAGGTCCCATCAGACATCCAGACATTCTAAGACAGGTATTGCTCATTTCGGGAGATGGCTTTCTCCGCGAACTTGAGATATAGAGAGACATAGAAAGAAACATCACAGCGGATCCACTCACTGAGGCTATTCCTCGAACGCAATAGTTTCGCAAACGAGCTTTGTGAGACTGACTAGTAGAGGAGTTGGGTGTTCGGTATCACACGGCTGTGAGTATGCGGCATCGCAATAATTAGCCTTGAGTGCAAGTGGGAGATTGTTGGAGATAATGCCCTCAGAGTCAATTATTGGATCACAGGCACGTGATTGCAATGATTGAGGGAGGACCTATCCCGGTAGGACAGTCTTACTCAAGATGATAGTATGCTATCTGGTTTATCTTTATCATCGTGTACTGCTTTAGGTGACCTGACATGTCGCTATTACACGTTGATAGAGCCCCTAGGATTCTTGCTTGACTACCAGCAGTATGATGGCGATCATATACGTGGGAGCTGGTAGTCTATAAGCACATCCTTAAAAGGTCCCTAGTCGAGGGAGTTTCGAGACAGGGCATCGATACTCCATTAGTAGACTAGTGTATACAGTCGAGACCCCGACGAGGGGCGGTGGCCGGTCTCACAAGCCACTGGTGTCAGTTGGTTCACCTAAGATGTATATAGGTGCTCATTGGGTTATGAGTACACCGGACAGGACTCGCCGGGAACCTGCTAGTTGGTCTTATACCAGACGTCAGATAGCAGTTCCCTGGTGACATGTGTATAGGTTAGTTCATCGACCTGAGGATCGTCATTTGTCTCGTGTGAGTTCCCACTGTCCTTTGATTACTACCCTACCACTGTTAGTGTTTATGCCCTAGAAGGCCATTACTGTATCATACTAGCTTGTATATTACTTAATGGAAGCTTGGGATATTCACATGTATATAACAGTCTTGCTAAACATGGTAGTATGCTACTTGGTTTTTCTATCTTAATATGTGAGTGTACGTATTGATAGAGCTCTTAGGATCTTGCTTGTCTACCAGCGTTGTGATGGCAGTCACACTAGTGGGGGCTGGGTAGTCTACAAGCACATCCTTATTCAGGTCCCTGGTCGTTGGATTATCGAGACAGAGCATCGATACTCCGGAGTAGACTAGTGTGTACGCTTCTCATCCCAGTTGGGGAGATGGTCTGTCCCACAGCCGTCAGTACGTCGTACTGGAGATAGTATGCAGGTGCTCGTTAGGTTACGAGTACACCGGACAGGACTCACAGGGAACTGTTGGTTGGTTTGATACCAGTCGTCAGTGAACTGTTCCCAGGTGACATGAGTACAGCGTAGTCCGCAGACTTGACACTGCTACTTCGCCTCGAGTGTGTCCCACTGTTCTTAGATTGCTACCCTACCACGGCTCAAAGGAGTCGTGCAAACAGGTAGCAGTTGGGTGCAGTCCCGAGCACTTGGAGGCAGTGGCGGTTAGACAGGATTCGTCCCTCCCGGTATTGGGAGTAGATATCGTGCTGTGTCAGAGAGCCATTACGCAAAGTCCCTGGCCAGGGCAAGCGAGATTTGCTGGTAAGTTCCAGCAGTTTCTCAGGGAGTAATGGGCTTCACTCCGACACGACTTATACCGCTATTAGGGGACTGACGCTTGCCGCCCCCCTAGGCCCGATATGCGATAGTCATGGACGAACGGACCGGACTGTATGGAGATTGTCACATCAGACTCAGTAGGAGTTCGGATGGGTTTACTCATCGGCCTTCTTATCGACAACTACCTGGGGACCGTTACGTACAGCTAGTGCCGCTTGCGGTCTGTGGTTAAACCCACTGCCAGCGTAGTAGTCGAGTCTCTAGAGTCCCACACAGAGAGTTTCCTACTCCAGGCGAAACGATATAGAGGTTGCATGGTTTTGCGACAAAGGGTTCGGACGCATACGTGCGTTTACGCGCGTACGACTTTCGGACAGTTTTTACCATTCGGCTTTGGTTTAAGCCAGTTACTGGTATCCGGTTATTGGATTTATACAGTCTAAAGATTTTCCGTATTTTTACGGTTCGGAGGGGCGTTCTCGTAATTACTCGAGAAGCTTCTAGAAGATGTGACTAAGGAGGTTTCTTTTGGATAAGAAAGTGAGTCATGGTGGTGATTCATTCATTTCATTAATGCACATTTATTGCTTAATGACTCATGCTAATGAATCACCACTAGATATTTTATGAAGCATGCTTATTCATTTCCTTTATTCATTATTGTTAAAAAGAAATGCTTCATAATATATTATGATACACTCTCTCTCCTCTCATTATCTTATCTCATATTCTCTCTCCTCAAGCTCTCATCTTCAAACCCTAATCCTTAATCCTCATGTGTTGAGATCAAAGGATTAGTTAGACTAAACAATCCATAACCTTTACTCTACATCATCCTTTCATCTTTGATTAGCAATCAAAGTTGATTAGTTACCTCAAGTTAGAGGTTTAGCTTGGAGTTTCGCTCTCGGGTGGATCGTCTACTACCTAGAGAAGGTCGAGGAGAACAAAGGAGGACGTAAAGACGAAGGACTAGTTTCGATCGGTATAATCCCTTAACACTATAGTTTAGTTTAGCTATGTGTTTGGTTATTATTTGTTTAGCTTCGATTTAAGCGGTTAGTCGATGTTCGTTCCTTAAACTTGATCGTTTTTGTAAAATCCGCCTCCCCACAAGTACTGGGGTGTACTACATCGACTTACAGTGGTATCAGAGCCTCGCTAAACAATAAATAACTTAATTGCAAATTTGTACGAATTTCGAACGGAAAAACAAAGCCGCAAAACCCTAATTCTGTCAAGTTTCTGTCGAAGTTAAAATGAAGTCAGAAAATTTTTCAGGTATGTTCAGAGAGCTTGACATGACCACAGTAGAACACCCAAAAAATTTGGGCTTCTGATTCGTCTAAAGCGCCGCGGAAGGGCGGCGGATCCCACCGATCCGCCGCGCAACCGCGGCCGAGTTGACGAGTCAGGAGCTCGTTTTTTTTTGGTGGGTCCCCTGTGGTGTTTTGGGTTTTCTGGAATGTTTAATTATTGCTCAGGTTACTGTTTAACAGAGCAGATTTTGGAGCAATATTGATGTTGTTTATTCGATCGAATTGTACAGTATTTGCGTATTGGATTATATCTGTGATTGTTTAATGTGTTCGTAAACCTTCCCCAACTGCTAGTATGTCGGTTGGCAGGGGGTTGCACATTTCTGAAATGGTTATATCTGTTTGTGCATATAAACTGTATTGGACTGTTGTGGTGTATAGCCGGGGTTCGCAATGGGTTATTGGTTAATTCATTTGTTGTAAATGTAATTTGTTGTAATATTATTTTCGCGGGGCACTTCCAGGTTGCGGTCGTAGCCACCGTTGTATTATTTCATTTTACTGTTTTTGCTCCTAGGACTGACCCAAGGTGGGGTACACAGACAGCCGGGTGGGTAGTTTGCCGTACCCGTAGGGGTCGAGGGTGGGGTAACGGCTATTCATCACAACTGTGTAATCTGTCTTTTCTTGCAGGCTCAAAAGAAATACAGATTGCTTGCAAATCCAATATTGTTTATCTGTGTTCTGGAATGAATATCATTGCGTCAGACGAATGTAAAATATCTATATTTATGATAGCTATTTAGACGCCACTTATGTTTTACACCCGCGCTAGCCCAGCCCCCGCTCTGTCGTTAGTTAAGTAACCTAACGGGTGATGACGGGACCCCGTGGCGAATGCGGATGGCATAAGAGGACGTTGTATTTTCGTTGTTTTCTGCAATGATAGGTTAATGATGGGACGCATTATCTATAATGCAAAGTAAAACAAACCAAAGTTTAAATCGTTGGAACAATTTAAAAGAAACCACTCGGTTATTTTTAAAACAGATATTTTTAAATGCGGAGTCTTAACCACTCCTTTTAAAAGCTATCAGGTTCCTTCGGTTATATCAAGTTCACTACGTTCACGGTTTCGCCAAAACCAGTCGTAGCCCTCCGTCATTTCATTTGGGTATTCAGTAGTATTCAAGCTATGCAGTTTTGGCCAACGTCATGGCATAGTGTTTGGTAGCTGCTAGATATTCATTTGTTGCATAGATAGATGAGTTAGTTTGGGACAGTCGTATTATCATTTGGCCAACGTCAGGGATATATACGGATGGGTTCAAATTAACAAGATAATGATGGGTAGAACTTGACATGTGACTTATGACATTTTGACCAACGCCAAGGTCATAAGAGCATGGGGTAAAAACTTATATCGGGAATTTCTAAAGAAACTGAAATTTGCAAAGAGATGCATACCATTTTGAGTTTGATGAATGTTGGTAGCATTCCTACAGCATTATCAGACGATGATATTTGGATCCCGATCCTACTGTGAGTATATGCTACTTATCAGGATATTCGTCGCTTAACGATCAATGCTATAAACCTAGTAGGTGTCCAGAAAAGTGTCAGCGGGGTTACGCCCCCAGAGAAAAGAGGTTATTTAATTAAGGAACTTCGCGAAAGCGTTGGAAAACCTCCCTCGAAGTATCGACACCGGCCTGGCTGAACGGTTAAGCAAGTATTGTACGGTGAGAATAGTCTTGGCTAATTCTTCTTTTATGGTTTGAGGAAGGATTCGAGAAACAGTGGGAGCCATCCAGTTTAGATAAACTAAAAACCACTCTAAACTTGCAAGAGCATCATGCTAAAGAGTTTTCTTCTCTCTCTCCTAATTGCAGCGACCCTGAAAATGACTGGACTTAAGTTACTTTTAGAGAAAAATATACTGACGGGGCCAAACTATAAAGATTGGCTGCGGAATGTCAAGATGGCTTTGACCTATGACAAACTGGGGTACGTCCTCACCGCTACAGCACCTGCTGTCCTTGGTCCCAAATCCAGCAATGCGGATAAGGAAATCCGCAAAACCTGGGATTTAGATTGCGCGAGAGCCAAGTGCATCGTGCTTGCCTCGATGAACAATGAACATCAGAGGAGGCACGAGGATATGTCTCTAGATGGCATATTTCTCCATACAAAGGAACTTTATGGAGAGCAATCTCGTATAGCAAGATACGAGACCTCTAAGAAATTGTTTCGAGCGAGGTTGGCTGTCGGGTCATCGGTAGGTGAACATGTCCTACAGATGATCGGCTATATTGAAGAGCTCGCGGACCTTGGGACGACTTTGGATAATGAGCTCTATACAGACCTTGTTCTCCAGTCCCTTCCTCCCACCTACGCCCAGTTTATCCTCAACTTCAATCTTCAAGGAAAAGAAGTTGAACTTGCGGAACTCCTGAACATGTTAAGGAGTGCAGAGGGCACCTTGCAGAAGGCAAGGGAAACACCCGCTATGTTTGTTGGCGGTTCATCTTCTTCCGGGTCCAAGGCTAGGGCCAAAGGAAGAAGAAGGCCGCACCCAGACCTAGAGGAGGTGTTAGTAAGGTGGGAAAGAAGGGAAAGAAAAAGTTTACAGCACCGGTAGTTGGCCTGGATGAGTGCTTCCATTGTCACAGGAAAGGGCACTGGAAGAAGGATTGCAAGGCGTGGAACGCCAAGAACCAGGAACCGAAGCAAGCTGTGGCTTCGACTTCAGGTGTGTTTGTAATTGAGAATTGTCTGTCAATCAACTCTGCTTCCTGGGTATTGGATACCGGATCAGGATCTCATATTTGCAATTCATTGCAGGCACTGAGAAACCGTAGAGTGCTGAAGGAAGGTGATATGATCCTCAGGGTTGCTAACGGAGCTAGCGTGGGAGCTGCGTCCGTCGGGGATTATCACCTAGGATTGACGAGTGGACACATTTTGGTTTTACATAACTGTTATTTTGTACCCAGCTTAACGTGTAATATCATATCAGTTTCCTTGTTATCAAATAAAGGTTATGATTTCACGTTTGTAAGAGATGTTGTCAACATCCACCTTAATCATGGTTTGATTGGGTCCGGTACTCTAAATAACGGCATATATGTGTTAAACCAACTCCAATTTTTCAATGTCCAGAACACACTAAAAAGAAAGTCTCCAGATTTAAATAAAGCTTTCTTATGGCATTGTAGACTGGGTCACATCAATGAGAGAAGGTTGACTAAGTTGCATAGAGAAGGATATTTGGACACGTTCGAATATCAAACTTATGACACTTGTCAATCTTGTCTCAAAGGAAAGATGACAAAGACTCCATTCACTGGACAAGGAGTAAGAGCGAGCGAGCTCTTAGAACTCATACACAGCGATGTATGCGGTCCAATGTCTACACATGCGAGAGGTGGTTATTCCTACTTCATTACTTTTACAGATGATTTCTCTAGGTATGGATATGTTTTCTTAATGAAGCATAAATCAGAGGCCTTTGAGAAATTCCTGGAATTCAAGAGTGAAGCGGAAAACCAAACAGGCAAAAGTATTAAGACACTAAGATCTGATCGAGGTGGAGAATACTTAAGTGCCGAGTTCCTAGGTTACCTAAAAGAGAAAGGAATTCTCTCTCAGCTTACTCCTCCATACACTCCACAGCACAACGGTGTATCGGAGAGACGGAATCGAACCCTATTGGATATGGTACGATCCATGATGAGTAATACTGAGTTACCGCGATCTTTCTGGGGATATGCGCTAGAATCAGAGACATATATTTTGAACAGAGTTCCAACCAAAACTGTGCCTACCACACCATATCAGATGTGGAGTGGGAAGAAACCCTATCTTCAGTATATAAGGATTTGGGGATGTCCAGCTTTTGTAAAAAAGAAGTATGTGGACAAGCTCGAGGCACGATCAGTACTGTGTAAGCTTGTAGGATATCCAAAGAACTCCAAGGGATATTGCTTCTATTACGCAGAGGAACAAAAGGTTTTTGTTTCTCGTAATGCCCATTTTCTAGAACAACAAGTTTTAGAAAAGGATACAAATGGGAGCGAAATAGAACTGGAAGAAATTCCAGAACCACAAGCTGCTACTGAAATTTTGGTAGAACCAGAGGTTCAAGAAGAACAGAACATTCCCGCACCCCTCCGCAGGAGTAGTAGGCCGTCTCATCCGCCTGAGAGATACTACGGTTTTCTCATTGACGGGGATAGAGAGGATTGCATCATAGATGATGATGAACCTACTGACTTCCAGCAGGCCATCCAGAGCGGCGACTCGGTACGATGGCTAGATGCAATGCGGACCGAGATGGAGTCCATGTACACCAACAAAGTATGGACTTTGGACTTTGCTCCAGATGGGGTAAAACCCATAGGAAGCAAATGGATCTTCAAGAAAAAGATTGGTGTAGATGGACAGGTGGAAACCTATAAAGCTAGACTTGTTGCAAAGGGTTTTCGTCAAAGACCTGGTTTGGACTATGACGAAACTTTTTCTCCAGTGGCTATGCTCAAATCCATTCGGGTCCTTCTTGCTATTGCTGCCTTCCATGATTATGAAATCTGGCAGATGGACGTAAAGACGGCTTTTCTGAATGGAAATTTAGAAGAGAGCGTCTATATGGATCAGCCAGAGGGTTTCAATTAGAGTGGGAGCAGCGGGAAAGTATGCAAGCTGCTTAAGTCCATTTACGGACTAAAGCAGGCATCGCGGAGTTGGAACATCTGTTTTGATGAGACAGTCAAAGAATATGACTTTATCAAAAATCCAGATGAACCGTGCATATATAGTAAAGTTGTGGCCAGAAGTGTCGTATTCCTCGTCTTGTACGTGGATGACATTCTATTGATAGGAAATGACATTCCTATGCTACAATCTGTCAAAGGATTCTTGTCACACAGGTTCTCCATGAAAGACCTGGGTGATGCCTCTTACATTCTGGGGATCCGGATCTATCGTGATAGATCCAAGAGGATGTTGGGACTTTCGCAGTCCAGGTATATCGACACTGTACTGAAAAGATTCAGTATGGAAGATTCTAAGCGCGGTAATCTACCGGCTTGTCACGGAATCACCCTCTCCAAAGAGATGTCTCCCAAGACTGATTTGGAAAGGGAACGCATGTCTATTATACCCTACGCTTCTGCGGTAGGCTCTATAATGTATGCGATGTTGTGTACCAGACCAGATGTAGCTTATGCACTGAGCGTGGTAAGCCGGTATCAGTCAGACCCAGGGGAGAAACACTGGATAGCAGTAAAGAACATTCTCAAGTACCTGAGGAGGACTAAGGAGATGTTCTTGGTTTACGGCGGAAAAGACCTCAGGTTGGAGGCCTTTGCTGATTCCGGCTTCCAGAGTGATAAGGACGATTCCAAGTCCATGTCGGGTTATGTCTTTACCCTCAATGGAGGGGCGGTGTGCTGGAAGAGCTCCAAGCAGGACACCGTTGCTGACTCGACGATGGAAGCGGAGTATATAGCTGCTTGCGATGCCGCAAAAGAAGCAGTCTGGATGAAGAAGTTCCTAACAGAACTTCAGGTGGTTCCTACCATAGTTGATCCAATACCTCTGTATTGCGACAACAACGGAGCTATAGCTTTAGCGAAGGAACCAAGGTCTCATCAAAAGTCCAGACACATCTTGAGGCGGTATCACCTGATCAGGGAGATCATTGATCGTCAGGAGATCGAGGTTCGGAGAGTCGCTTCAGAAGAGAACATTGCTGATCCATTCACGAAGGCCCTTCCTCAGATTCAGTTCGAGAGGCTGCTCGAGATCATTGGTCTGCGATATGCCAGTACATGGCCCTAGTGCAAGTGGGAGATTGTTAGTGTTTATGCCCTAGAAGGCCATTACTGTATCATACTAGCTTGTATATTACTTAATGGAAGCTTGGGATATTCACATGTATATAACAGTCTTGCTAAACATGGTAGTATGCTACTTGGTTTTTCTATCTTAATATGTGAGTGTACGTATTGATAGAGCTCTTAGGATCTTGCTTGTCTACCAGCGTTGTGATGGCAGTCACACTAGTGGGGGCTGGGTAGTCTACAAGCACATCCTTATTCAGGTCCCTGGTCGTTGGATTATCGAGACAGAGCATCGATACTCCGGAGTAGACTAGTGTGTACGCTTCTCATCCCAGTTGGGGAGATGGTCTGTCCCACAGCCGTCAGTACGTCGTACTGGAGATAGTATGCAGGTGCTCGTTAGGTTACGAGTACACCGGACAGGACTCACAGGGAACTGTTGGTTGGTTTGATACCAGTCGTCAGTGAACAGTTCCCAGGTGACATGAGTACAGCGTAGTCCGCAGACTTGACACTGCTACTTCGCCTCGAGTGTGTCCCACTGTTCTTAGATTGCTACCCTACCACGGCTCAAAGGAGTCGTGCAAACAGGTAGCAGTTGGGTGCAGTCCCGAGCACTTGGAGGCAGTGGCGGTTAGACAGGATTCGTCCCTCCCGGTATTGGGAGTAGATATCGTGCTGTGTCAGAGAGCCATTACGCAAAGTCCCTGGCCAGGGCAAGCGAGATTTGCTGGTAAGTTCCAGCAGTTTCTCAGGGAGTAATGGGCTTCACTCCGACACGACTTATACCGCTATTAGGGGACTGACGCTTGCCGCCCCTCTAGGCCCGATATGCGATAGTCATGGACGAACGGACCGGACTGTATGGAGATTGTCACATCAGACTCAGTAGGAGTTCGGATGGGTTTACTCATCGGCCTTCTTATCGACAACTACCTGGGGACCGTTACGTACAGCTAGTGCCGCTTGCGGTCTGTGGTTAAACCCACTGCCAGCGTAGTAGTCGAGTCTCTAGAGTCCCACACAGAGAGTTTCCTACTCCAGGCGAAACGATATAGAGGTTGCATGGTTTTGCGACAAAGGGTTCGGACGCATACGTGCGTTTACGCGCGTACGACTTTCGGACAGTTTTTACCAGTCGGCTTTGGTTTAAGCCAGTTACTGGTATCCGGTTATTGGATTTATACAGTCTAAAGATTTTCCGTATTTTTACGGTTCGGAGGGGCGTTCTCGTAATTACTCGAGAAGCTTCTAGAAGATGTGACTAAGGAGGTTTCTTTTGGATAAGAAAGTGAGTCATGGTGGTGATTCATTCATTTCATTAATGCACATTTATTGCTTAATGACTCATGCTAATGAATCACCACTAGATATTTTATGAAGCATGCTTATTCATTTCCTTTATTCATTATTGTTAAAAAGAAATGCTTCATAATATATTATAATACACTCTCTCTCCTCTCATTATCTTATCTCACATTCTCTCTCCTCAAGCTCTCATCTTCAAACCCTAATCCTTAATCCTCATGTGTTGAGATCAAAGGATTAGTTAGACTAAACAATCCATAACCTTTACTCTACATCATCCTTTCATCTTTGATTAGCAATCAAAGTTGATTAGTTACCTCAAGTTAGAGGTTTAGCTTGGAGTTTCGCTCTCGGGTGGATCGTCTACTACCTAGAGAAGGTCGAGGAGAACAAAGGAGGACGTAAAGACGAAAGACTAGTTTCGATCGGTATAATCCCTTAACACTATAGTTTAGTTTAGCTATGTGTTTGGTTATTATTTGTTTAGCTTCGATTTAAGCGGTTAGTCGATGTTCGTTCCTTAAACTTGATCGTTTTTGTAAAATCCGCCTCCCCACAAGTACTGGGGTGTACTACATCGACTTACAACCACGGCTCAAAGGAGTCGTGCAAACAGGTTTTAGTTGGGTACAGTCCCGAGCCACTTGGAGGCAGTGAGCGGATCTTCAGGGGTTCGTCTCTCCCGGTATTGGGGATGAGGTCGCGCTGTGTCTAGAAGAGCCATTACGCAAAGCCCTCGGCCGAGGCAGGAGATTTACTGGTAGGTATTCCAGTAGTATCTCAGGGCGTTCTGGGCTACACTCCGACACGACTTGTACCGCTTTTGGGGGTCTGACTTTTACCAACCCCCTAGGCCCACCATGCGATACTCATAGACGAACGGACCGGACTGTACGGATATTGTCACTGACAGGCTCAGTAGGGTGTCAGGATGAGTTCGCTCATCGACGACCCTTTTAGTCAATAGCTGGTGGCCCGTCACGTATTGGCTTATACCTCTGACGTGCCAGTGGTTAAATCCACAGCCATAGTATTGACGAGTCTTTAGAGTCCACCACACTTACAGTTACTCAAGCTTTCGGGCGAAACGCTGTAGAGGCCGTATGGAGATATGGCAGGGTCCAATCAGATACGTGCGGTATTGCACGGATCAGGATCGGACAGTTTTGTACTAGTGGCCGTATAGTTATATGGCAGGGTTCGATCAGATACGTGCGGTATTGCACGGATCAGGATCGAACGGATTTTACTAGCCGACTTTGGTTTAAGCCGGTGCTAGTTTAGTACAGTGTAGATTTTGTCTCATTGCATTTGTATCCGGTCGGAATACAGATGCGGGTGTGTATGCACAGTATGGGGTTTTCCTGTAATTTATTACGGGACCAGTTTTCTGGAGTTGCCAGCTTGCATTCCGTTCCGGCCGGTTTTCCTTTGTTCTTTCCCGGCCGGACTTTTCTGATGGAGGGGGTAATTTGCAGTTTTGCAAATTACTTTTGGTGGAGGTTTTATTTGTAAGATGATTTATTATGAAAGCATCTTTTGATACCTTTCTTATCATTTGCTTTTTGTTGATGAGAAAGGATTTGATTCTTGATTAGAAGTGATGTGAGATTGTTATCATGATGTTTAGGATATAGTCACCACTTGCTTTACCCTACACTCACCTCCCTTCTTGCTTGATATTACCTTCTCCACCATTCTCATTTGAATATAAGTTTTTCATTAGAAAAGAGAAAAGAAGAAAAAGAAAGAGAAAAAGAAAAAGAATGAGAGAGTTCATCTTTGTTATGGGAGGAATTCTTCATCTCCTTCTTCTTCTTGTTTCGGAAAAATGAAAGCACCATTTTTCCTAACCCCATTCCTCCATCATGGCAACTACAAACCCCAAATGAGACTAGCATGATCTACTACACATTCTACAGCATATCTTGAGCATGTCGAGTTGCCGGCTTCATGCGCGAGTTGCCTCGGTATTGAGGCGGGAGCCCGTAAAAGAAGAAGGCGATGTGGTGCCCTTTCCGGCGAGGAGGCGACGATGTGGAGGCAACACTTTCCGCGGGAGATCGGGACGATGACGAGAAGACCGGAGGACTCGGATCACTCGGTATACTTCTCACCCTATCTCTTGTTTGCTAGCATTAGGTTAATGGTTACGATCCGGGTTTTCATTGTCCGCGGTAGCGCCAGTTTCCGAGTAAGGAAAATTTTTATTCCGCATTTTGGCCTCGAGCAAGAGGCCGGGGCGCTGCCGTGGCGCAACAATCCTAACATCCAATTAGATCTATCTCATAGATCCAAAAACCAGGATATAGGAGGTATCACATTGATCCTATATGGAGAATCATTGTGATAAGCGGAAATTGACCGAGCGTAGCATAGGAAACTCCTTTCTTATCAAGAGTATGTCATCCACATACTCTACGAGGATCACCACCATACTCCCTACTACCTTATTGTTTATACAAGGTTCATCTACCATTTTGATGAAGTCAAACTCTTTGACTATCTATCAAAACAGATGTTCCAACTCCGCGATGCCTGTTTTATCCTATAAAGCATCTTGTACACGTTTTCGCTGCTCCCACTGTCTACGAAGCCCTCTGGCTGTGTACTTACAGACGCACTCGTCTAAAACACCATCTAGAAAAGCAGTCATGACACCCAACCACCAGATATCATAGTCATGGTATGTAGCCGTGGCAAGTAGGATCTGGATGGACTTAAGCATAGGTACTGGAAAAGGTTTCATCATTATCCACGCCTGGTCAATGACGAAAACCTTTAACTAGTCTAGCTTTGAAAGTCTCAACCTTTCCAAGTACACCAAGTAATCTTCTCAATATATACTTGCTCCTGATGGGGATTTAACCCTTCAGATATAGCAACCAAAGTCCATACTTTGTTGGTGTATAAGGATTCCATCTCAGATCGCTAAGCATCCAGCCATTCTGACAAAGTCTTACTCCTGATGGCCAGCTCGAAACTAGTTGGGTCATCATCTTATGATGCAATCCTCGCTCCCACTGTCATAGAGAAACCGAAGTATCTCTCAGGTGGGTGAGGAACCCTACTAGATCGACGGAGAGGCTGAGGTTCGTTGGTATCTACTGAATCCTTTGGTTCTATCAAATCATCAGCTGCAGTTTGTATAGCTGGAACCTTTCCAGTTCTACATTACAGACCTTGCCTCGAGCTTGTCCGGATTTTTCTTTTAGACATAGGCCGGACAACGCCAAATCTTAACTAACTTAAGATATGGGCTCTTCCCTTTCCATATCACATATGAAGCGGTAGGCAACTGATTTGATTGGAACCCTATTCAATAGGTATGCAACTTCTCAAGTGCATAACCCCCTAAGGAAAAAGGTAACTCAGTAGTACTCATCATAGAGCACACCATATCACATAGGGTGTGATTGCTCCGCCCCGATATACCATCGTGCTATGGTGTATACGGAGGAGTAATGCTGAGAGAGAATCTCATTCTCCTTTAGAATAGTCCAGGAATTTCCGTGCTCAAGTATTCTCCTCCTTGATCTCATCAAAGGACATAATACTTATACCCGTATATTGGTTCTCTACTTCTAACTTATATTCTGTGAATATCTTAAAAGGTTCGGACTTGTGTTTCAACAGGAACATAGGTCCGAATCTCGAAAGATTATCAGAGAATGTAATGAAGTAAAAAGAACCGGTCTTGGTATGTGTAGACAGGGGACTTACATACATCAACATGTATCATCCCAAGAGTTCACTAACTCTTTCTCTGTTTCCAATAAACAGAGCTATGGTCATCTAATCTTTGTGACAGGACTGGCAAGTTTTCACAAGATGTAAATTCAAACAGATTTAAATATGCATCTTTGTGCAACTTAGCTAGTCAGGTCGCATTGATATGACCTAGTCTACAATACCTTAAGAAGGATCCGTTCATTTCTGAACTCTTCCTCTTGTGTGTTATCCGTATACTAAGAACTGTAGTTTGATTTAGAACATTAATGCTTTTAGATAACGTGCCTGAACCGATCAACTTTTGATATAGGAAATGTTCAAAACATTATCCAACAATACAAAATTATATCCTTTCTTTACTAATAAAGAGACTGATATGATTTTGTATATCAGGTTCGGTATCTAATAACATTCGTTCATAATCAATGTATTCAGGTAATACAGGGTGACAGTGACCAACAGACCTGGCTGCAACACTTGCCCCGTTTTCTGTCTCATGAAACTTATCACCATAGTCACAAATTCGCCGTTCGGGAATAATTCGGCGAGGTCGAAAATTCGGATTCGGAGAACTATTCGGAAAAAATCGGCAGGTATTCGGGAAAGATTCGGTAAGTGTTCGGGAAATGTTCGGGAAGGATTTCGAGCAATAAATTAATATATGAGACGCTAGGTTTTGATTTTGTGAATTATTTGCAGTTTTTTGAATTATTCGCTGTTTTTTCACATAATTCGCGAATAATTCGCGAATTATTCGGCCAGTTCGGCAATGGAGAATAATTCGACGAATAATTCGTTTGATCAAAAATTCGCGAATTATTCGCGAATTCGGCGAATAATTCGCGAATTATGTGACTATGCTTATCACCCGTTCTCAGTTTTTCTACCCTTTTGTAGCCCTATGTAACAGATTACATATCTGGGATCCTGATCCGGTATCATATACCCAGGATGCGGAGGATACTGAGAAACAGTTCTTTGTAATGAACACACCCGAAGATGATGCATCATCATGCACTTTCTTCGTTTGGGCGGCACGGGAAATCTGGTATTCCCCTATTTCCTGCTCTGTCTTATAACATTTATAAGTTGGAGCGGGACCAACGTTCCCCAGCTCAGTATAACAAGCGGGTTCGGTCAATATCCGTATTATTATCTTGATTAAGGCGTGATATGGTCGCTACCTGGAGAGAGAGAGAAGAAAACACTCAGCGTGCGCTCTTGCAAGAATAGATTGGTTATTATTTTATCTAATCAGGATTGCTCCCACTGCTTTTTATCAAATCTTCCTTCAAACCCTAAAAGGAAAGACTAGCCGGGATTAATTACACACTACAAGTTCGCCAATCTTTCAGCCAGGCCAGTGTCGGTACTTTGAGGGAGGTCCCCCGTGCTTTCGCACGAACTTAATTAATGTAAACCTCGTTTTCCCAGAGGCGTAACCTCGTTGACACCTTTCTAGACACCTACTTGATCGGCTAATTGTAATGTATAAAATTCTCCCAGGATTAACAATTACTCGCAGCGGGTATCGGGATCCAACTATCTCATAGAAGGTATGCAATCTCATTGCAAATTTCAACACTTGAAATTCCCGATAATATTTTGCCCCGAACGATCTATGACCTTGACAAGGTCAACAAACCATAGACCGCAAGTCAAGTTCAACCCGTGATTTCTTGATTGAATCAAACCCACCCGCACGACCCTTGACAAGGTCAACAAGGCCGCACGACTACCCTAACCCAATCTGCATCATATGCATAAGCAGATAAATACTGGTTAGCTACCGCACACTGCGCCTTGACAAGGTCAACAAACGCAGCACGAATACTAAACATGACTTATCTGAAATGACGGAGGGCTACGACAGGTTTTTCTGAAAACCTATTGCGTAATGAACTTGATATCGTTGTAGGATCGAATGAATTTTGAAATGGAGTGTTTTTGATGCTTTTCTAGTTTTGCTAAAGGAGTCACTCCCGGTGAAGGGATCGTCGGTCCTTTCCTCGTCGAATGAGGTGCGGGATATATCATATATATCGCTGTGCAAAGCAGAACTCTTAAAAGCGATCAAAAGACAAACCGAGTGTGTAGCATCTGCCAGTTATTGCTAAAGGAGTCACTCCCGGTGAAGGGATCTCGGTCCTTTCCTTATAGAATAAGGTGCAGGATATATCACATATACCGCTGTGCAAAGCAAGAACTGTAGCTACCTGTTTTATTTTGAAATTCGATTCTACAACATCTTAGGTTTCTTTTATTTCATTAATCATATTAATGAAGTCCCATCATTTAAGTACCTAAACATCACAGATAAATACGACGTACACTTATGCCATCCACATTCGTCTCGATGTCCCCTCGTGCACCGTTAGGTTAGGTAACTAACGGCAGAGCGAGGCAGGGCTAGCGCGGGTGTAAAACATAAGTAACGTCTATATAATATATCATATATACTATATACTGTATCTATCACAGAACATCACATGATCACATCACAGATATCGCAGCAGAAGAAACATATGAAATATTGGATATACTAGGACGTCCGTGTTTTCAATACGAGCCAGTATAAAACACGGATTCCACGGTCATGATGAATAGCCAAACCCACACCCCAAGACCCCTACGAGAGCGGCAAGCAACCCTACCAATTCTGGAGTTAGGAGACCCGGACTTGACTCCTCGAGTTGGTCTCCCACTGGACCCCAGAACCCGGTTACTTGTGCTCCCCTCCTTGGGTCTATCCTAGTGCGGAAAAGTAAATAATATACAAAGGGTGACAACTTCCGCAACCTGGAAGTGCCCCAATAAAAGAATACTACATACAAATTTTTACATGAATGAAAATGAAAAACACTCATCTCACATAAAAACCCCCGGCTATTCAAACACGACGATCCAATATAACATATCCAGCAACACATAACATCACATGTCATCAACGTAAGTAAATATGCGCATCCCAATTGTCGTTGACATATAGCAACGAAACCGGCGATATCACATATTACACTTACGGTCACAGAAAAGAAAGTGTAAAACTACAACAGTTGGAATCCGCAATCTCTTTAGACATCGCATGCCTAATCAAATGAATTACTTAGACATCGCATGCCTAACAATTATAAACCCCGCATTTTGGTCTCAAAATTGAAAACATTTTTCAATATCAAGTCGGGCAATTCAACAAGATTCCCGACATCCTGATCGAATGCTCGTCGCAAACTTCAGTAGACGGCCGCACCCCCGACGCCGTCGACAAAGTGCACCAAGGCGGAACACCGCTACCGAGAGCACCCGAACGGATGCTTTCGGCGACGGGGTTCTCCTACAGTCACTTGGTCGGGGCTAAGGAATGTAGCTGTCTAATAAGTTTATCCGGCGAGTATCCGCGTACGCTATGTGATTGCGACGGACTTTTGATCACATCAAAATTCCGTGGCAACCGATCAAGTGAGACTAAACTGCTATGTTTATAACATTCATTCAGTTATCTCATAACTATTTGTGAATTCCAATTATTGTATCACATTCCGGATAAACAGAAAATGTTAAACTTTCCGATTGAACATTCGAACACCCAAGTTTTCCCGATACAGCTCAACACATGAAATAAGTCTAACAACATTCAGTTCGTGCCTCAGTACCAACGGTCCAGCCGTAGAAGGGTCAAGCCAACGCCTCACATGTGGCACGCCGTACTGCCCCAAACCCGAAGGTTCAAAGGGCAGTTCAAGACGGTCACATAATCGAGTTAAGGTTTGTTGTCTTCTAGAGGGACCATCGCGTTACTTGCACTACTTAGAACGTCGTTAAACTACGGAAAAATCCAACACTTGGAAATTTCCCGACAGGGGAAAAATTGGGTATTTATATCCGGTCGAACTTTTTAACATATTCTAAAATTTATCCGGAAAGCCAAACAGACAAAATTTGATAATCCGATCGAATATACCAAGTCCCCAAAACAACCCAGAAAATTCAACTCTTGAAAAAATATTAAAAATTCCCAGAAAAAGAAGCACTGGAAATTAAGAATTACTGTGCAAATAATATTAACTAATTCGGCCGTACGGCCGCGGAACCGCCGCATGAGCCTTGCTCATGCCGCGGAACCGCGGTGGGAAACATGAATTAGGTCCACGAAATTTACAGTAATTCCTAATAAACCCTGCTTGATTTTCTGCATATTTTTAATTTAGAAAAATCCCAGAATTTGGAAAAAGTCCAGAGAGCTATTTTGGGGTTAGGTTTTCGGTTCGTCCGGCTTTCAAACTCTGTCTGGACTTCGCCTAAGGCTCTAGCTAGGCTCTGATACCACTGTAGGGTTCCTAGGCACTCTAGTGAAGTCTCACAAGGCATCGAACATGCCAATTTCAAATATTACGGTGCCGAGAAACCCGACTACGGATCGTTTACTAGATTTCTAGGCGAAACTAAAAACTAGTTAACACTTAACTACAAGAATACGGAAATACAACCTTTGTAAATCCGGTGCTCCACCTCCATAGCTCTGCAATGAAGTGTCCTCGCTGTCCATATCAAGTCCCGGGCTCTAGCGTCGGCTTCATCGGAGAAAGAGCGGGCTAGGTCATCGACGACGTGCCGAAGATGATCTACGTCGAGGCATCGCTAGATCAAGCTCCAACTTCATCAAGTCTAGAAAACTTGTGAAGGAAACACACTCTACTACTTGGAAAGAGGTAGAGGATGAAAAAATAGGAAGTTGGTAGACTTTAGAATTGGATTTCTCACTCATTTGCTCAATTCACCATTGATGAAGTAAGCTTTCTTCTTTGAAGAAGATGAAGAAGATGAAGATGAATATTATGATAAGTATATTTTAAAAAGGAAATAATAAGAATACTTATCATAATGTAACCATGGTAATGTGTAGAGAGTTAATCATGGTTGAATGGAATGGTCAAGGTTAAGCATGAGACAAAATGGTCACTTGGTCAAAGTCTTCATGAAGCTTCAACAAGCTTCCAAAGTGAGCCACCATTTTGCATTATGCTTATCATTTTCCAATATGAATAAATAAATAAATAAATAGATATGAAAATGATAACCCTAACCATTACATGACCATGGTTTAAACTTTACACAAAACACAAGTTAGCATGCATCATCAAACATGATACATACAAGTGCACAAAAATATATCACATATATAATGTGCACAAACCAAGTGAGAAAATCCATTTAAAGTAAACCAATACTAGTTAATGAAAAGTAATATATCAAATATATAATTATGCATTAAATCATTAAATCAACACTTGATTCAATGATCCGGTCATGTCGCACACAACCGACTAGTATACAATGTATCGTCTTATCAAATCAACGCTTGAATCGAAAACTAGGTTATATCGCATACAACCATTCGACACATTGATCGCGAGAATGTAATACGGTATCACATACACGCATTATTCTCGGTCCCGCACATATCTCATATGCGCTCCTATTTCGTTTCGCTTGAGCCAGGAAACCTCTGTGTAGGACTCTAAAGACTCGTCAATACGCCGGCAGCAGATGATGATCATATCAAACACCCACAAGCCGCAAGCGGTCTGCTAAACGTAACGGCCACCCGGGTATTGAGCGATCAGAAGATCGACGAGCAAGCCCGCTCACACTCCAGTGAATCCAACCAGTAACACTACCGTACAGTCCGGTCTGATCGTCTGATATGTCGCATATCTTGCCTAGGGGTGGTAAACGTCAGACCCCAATAGCTCGATAAGTCGTGCCGATATGAGGTCTATAACAATTCGAGAAACTACTGGTAACACTTACCAGTATATCTCAGCAACCCTGGCCAGGGATTTCCTGTTATAGCCAATCGAACACAGCGCAACATCAACCCCCTATACCGGGAGAGACGAATCCCCTCCTATCGCTCATTGCCTCCATGTGATTCGGGACTGTACCCAAAAACCACCGTTTTGCACGCCCTCTTGGACGTGGTAAGATGGAAATCAAAGCACAGTGGGAACCACACAAGACTCTATGACGATCTTGGGTCAACAGACTACTCTGTACCAGTGTCACCAGAGAACTGCCATCTGACGTGAGGTATAATACCATCTGGGAGTTCTCGGCGAGTCCGTCCAGTGTACCCAGTCTCTACTGAGCACCCGTATATCATCTCCGATGTCAAACACCAATGGATATGGGATCATCCACCGCCCATCTGTATGGGTCGAGAAGGTACACGCTAGTCTACTCTGGTATATCGATGCCCCGTCTCGATATACCCACGACTAGGGACTTTGAAGGATGTACTTATGGACTACCATGTCCCCACTAGTATGATCCGCATCATAGTCCAGGTAGTCAAGCACACATCCTAAGGGCTTTACCAACATGTAACAGAGAGACAATCAGTGTACACGTTAAGGTAAAGTGTAACCAGATAGCATACTATCATGTCGAGCAAGAAAGTCCTTCCTATATACGTCCCAGCATCCACTACAATATACATCCTATGTGCAGTAATGGCCTCTAGGGCATACATATAACTAACAGAGTCACCACCCTTGTCCATGTTATAATTAATGCACCTAATCATGGTTTTGAGCTCATTATTTCCATATGCAAACATTAATCCAACTGTTTGCAACAATAAAAAGAGAATGGCATTTACTAAAGTAAACTTGTGACGGATCACAAGAGTACCTCTCACCTGTATATACATACCTGCATCCGCATTCCGACTGAATGCGAATGCGATGAGACTAAAGTAACCCAACAAATCTAATACTAGGATCCGGTTTAAACCAAAGCCCACTAGTATGATCCACCCGATCATGATCCGTGCACTACTGCACGTATATGATCGGACCCTGCCATATATCATACGGCCTCTACAACGTTTCGCCCGAAACTTGAAAACTTTCTGTGGGGGACTCTAAAGACTCGTCAATACTTTGGCTGTAGATTTAACCACTAGCTCGTCAGAGGTACTAGCCGTACGTAACGGGCTACCAGGTATTGACCAGAAGGGAGGTCGATGAGCGAACTCATCCTGACACCCTACTGACCCAGTCAGTGACTATATCTTTACAGTCCGGTCCGTTCGTCTATGAGCATCGCATGGCGGGCCTAGGGGGTTGGTAAAAGTCAGACCACCAAAAGCGGTACAAGTCATGTCGGAGTGTATCCCAGAACACCCTGAGATACTACTGGAATACCTACCAGTAAATCTCCTGCCTTGGCCAAGGACTTCGTGTAATGGCTCTCCTAGACACAGCGCGATCTTACCCCCAATACCGGGAGAGACGAAACCCCTACCGATCCGCTCACTGCCTCCATGTGGCTCGGGACTGTACCCAACTAAAACCTGTTTGCACGACTCCTTTGAGCTGTGGTAGGGTAGTAATCAAAGCACAGTGGGAACTCACACGAGACAAATGACAATCTCAGGTCGATGAACTAACCTGTACACATGTCACCAGGGAACTGCTATCTGACGTCAGGTATAATACCAACTAGCATGTTCCCGGCGAGTCCTGTCCGGTGTACTCATAACCCAATGAGCACCTGTATACATCTTAGGTGAACCAACTGACACCAATTGCTTGTGAGACCAGCCACCGTCCTTCGTCGGGGTCTCGACTGTATACACTGGTCTACTAATGGAGTATCGATGCCCAGTCTCGAAACTCCCACGACTAGGGACCACTTTAAGGATGTGCTTATAGAATACCCAATTCTCACGTATATGATCGTCGTCATACTGCTGGTAGTCAAGCAAGAATCCTAAGGGCTCTATCAACGTGTAATAGCGACATGTAAGGCCACCTAAAGCAGTACACGATGATAAAGACAAACCATGGTAGCATACTATTCTCTATCAACGTGTAATAGTGAACTACAATGTCACCTAAAGCATGTACACGATGATAAAGACAAACCAGATAGTATACAAAGCTCTCGAGTAAGACTGTCCTACCGGTATAGGTCCTCCCTCAATCATTGCAACCACGTGCCAGTGATCTAATAATTGACTCTGAGGGCACTATATCCAACAATCTCCCACTTGCACTCAAAGCTAATTATTGCGATGTCGCATACTCACAGCCTGTGTGATACCGAACTCCCAAATCCGCTACTGATCAGTCTCACAAAGTCCATTTGCGAAACTATTGCGTTCGTGGAATAGCCTCAGTGAGTGGATCCTCCCTAATGTTTCTTTCTATGTCTCTCTTTATCTCAAGTTCGCGGAGAAAGCCATCTCCCGAAATGAGCAATACCTATCTTAGAATATGTCTGGATATCTGATGGGACCTAGTTAATAAATGAATTCCAAATCCAAACTTCTTAGACCGTATCGTCAACTGAACTTAATCAGTATCCAGCGCCATGCCTCCCTCAGTATCCGCTTGGACCACCTGTCCAAAATACTGCCCCTCGTCAAAGGGAAAACTATAACTCTGACAGTCACTCTGTCATCCTGGTCACCTTGGAAGCCTGGAATGATAACCGTCGCCTAAAAGAGGCTGTTGTTATCATATCCCTAGAACATTCACTTATGTTCTAAAACTGCTTCCGAACGTTCCTCCAGTATAGGATTAATATTAACTTATTGCATCTAGTGCAAAAACATTATCTAGTGTGGTACTTGACATCTCATGATTGACTCAACTGCCTAAGCAAGTGATATGCCAACCATGCACATCCCTCTCCGCTTTAGTCTGTAAGACACCTTTAGAGAGGGTGACTCCATTACCTGCAGGTACACTACCGTGCCAGGAGTCGTCCATTCTAAAACACCTTTAGAATGCCGTCTATGTACCCAGATTGGGAAACTACCCAAATCTAGATCTAAAACCATAGATCTAGTAACCAGAATGTCTGATATTATATCTATATCCTATGTGGAGAAACCTCTGTGTGACAACCAAAGTATAACCGATCGTAGCATAGGAATTTCACTTCCTACTCTGTGTATGTTATCCAAATACCAGGACATCACACCCTACTACCTTCTTAACAGATCCATCCCCTATTCTGATGAAGTCAAACCTATGACTGTCACATCAGAAATAGATGATCTATCTCCGCTATATCTGCTTTAGTCCATAAATAGACAAAAGCTACTTGTCCAATATGCTTCCGCTGCTCCCACTGACTACGACAACCCTTTGGCAGAGTCATATACACGTGCACTTCTAAAGCTAGTTTAGAACGACGCTATACTCATCCTCCTGCCGGGTCTCATAGCCTGGAACAACAGTAGTGTCAAATCTGGGTAAACAAGAACCTCCCTGTCATCGTCCTTGAGGCTACCAGAGTACCTCTCGGGTGCCTGAGGTTACCTACCATATCTGCGGAGTGGCCAATGGAATGTCAAACCAGATTGAATCTTTAGGTTCTTATCAAATTTTCAGTAATCGTTTGTGGTTCTGGAATCACTTCCAGTACTACCTTACTCCCACTACTGTTTTCTGAAAAAATCCATTTTACTAAAACTGTGGAGAGTCAAGAACAATATCACTATTGATCTTCCAGATGGTAGAAAGTCAACCCTCGTCATAGCCCGGGTCAACCCATAAACAGCCATTACAGAAACGTGCCTTGAGTTATCCAGAGTCTGGTTTTAAGCATAGACTGGACAACTCCCCGTACCTTAACATTGTTAAGATATGAACTATTCTATATCCAATATAGAAACAGAGGCACTGATTTAATTGGAACCAGATTCAAATCATGCAGCTGTCTCCAATGCATGTCAACTAAATGGAGAGAGGCCGATCAGCATTACTCAACTTAGGAGTGCTTCCAATTATGAGTAACCTGAAAGAGAAGCAAGTTCTCTTAATCATTACTATTAAGTGAATACCATACACAAGTATCTACATCTTCGATCACCTTGAAGAATCCTGATAGTTGCAACTCCTGGTTCTCTACTTTATTCTTATACCTATAATTTCTCAAAACTTGGACCTTGTATTTCTATGAAACACATGTCTAAGAACTAGAGAAGCCATAAGTAAACAGAATATAGTACGAGTACCTACCCCTCTGTCTTTATGGACACTGGACAACATACAATACTTTGTATAAGTCCCCTGAGTCTAATAACTCATTCCCTGTGTGTCGTAGGTTGAAAATTGTACTTATGGTTAAGAAGAATTACACCGCTGTTTAATGCTCCTTACCTAACCATCTAATGATATAGGTAAATGTCATGGACTTAATTTCAAAAAGTTATATCTCACTTTATAAAAATAAACGTACAGATATATCAATTTGAAATTGGTGCATAACAACGGATATTCAAAACCAAATATTTTTCGTCCGGCAAACAACCCAGGTGATTTCCTCAAATATCACCAATTACAACGAATCCCGATATAATGAGGATGATTACCCAATTCCAATAACTTACTCCCACTCATCATCTGTAAAACTATACAGATGTGAGAATCAAACCTGGTAAATACATACCCTGGAGCAAGGACTAATTGGGAAATCAGTTTTCTTTTAACAATACACAGTGAAACTGAAACATGTAAATGTTTCGAAGGGGTATCCGGGTAATCCTAGTAATGCCTCTTCCATTATCAGATTCACAACTGTAACCGTATATTTCTTTGCCATCTCTCCAAATTCCCTTTATATGTCTATAGTCATTACCTTCTGTACACCCCTTTTGCGTTTACGCACGTACGACATTCGGACAGTTTTTACTAGCCGGCTTTGGTTTAAGCCAGTTTCTAGTATCAGGTTATTGGATTTATACAGTCTAAAGTTTTTCCGTGTTTTCATGGATAGGAAGGCGTTCTCGTAATTTCGCGAGAAGCTTCTAGAAGGATGGTGACTTGAGGGTTAAGGTGGCATTTGCATTTATTGTGTTAATGACTCATTTGTGTGATTCATCCATGGAGTTAATGCATCATTTATTGATCTAATGACTCATGAGATGAATCACTCATATGAATGAATGAAGCATGGTTGTTAAATGATTTAATTTATTTATTTCATAAAACATTATGCTTCATATATATTCAAATGAGTTCATTATCTCTTCTCATTTTCTCTTGCTAACCTTCTCTCTCCTCAAGCTCTCTCTCTTCAAACCCTAATCCTCCCCTCTCATGTGTTGAGACCAAGGATTAGAAAAGACTATTTAATCCATAAAAATTTCTATATCACCTAGGTTACTTAGATTAGCACTTTAAGAAACCTAGTTACCTCAAGTTAGAGGTGAAGCTTGGAGTATAGCTCTCGGTGGATCATCTATTACGTGGTGGAGGCCGAGAAGGATGTGTATAACGAAAAGGAGAAGGACACGGTTCATTAGGTATAATCACTTATCATAGTAGTTCATAACTTCTATGTTTCTTGTTAGTTATAGTTTAGCAAAGATTCTCGGTTAGTCGATGTTTATGCAAAGAACAAGATCGTTTTTCAATTTTCTGCCTCCCCGCAAGTCGTGGGGTGTTGTACTTCGACTTACAGTGGTATCAGAGCCTCGCTAAACAATAATTAACTCATTAGCAAAGTCGTATGAATTTTGAACGCAAAACGAACCGGAAAATACATCGATATCACTAAGTTTCTGTCGATTTTAAAACAGGCCCTAAAAATTTTTCAGGGACCTCTAAAATAACAAGAAAGGAATTATAAGGTTACTGGAGAAAAATGGGTTCCTGAATCGGCCATGCAGCCGCGGAACCGCGGTCGATCCCACCGATCCGCCGCGGATCCGCGGCCGAGTTGAAGCCGATTCAACCCAGTTTGCTCCAGTAACTCTTCTGTGATATTTTTATGTTTTCTGGAATGTTTATTTTTCTGCTCAAGTCTCAGGTGCACAGAGAAGTTTTGGAGTAGAATCTAAAGTGTTTGCTCGATCGAAATCTTACGATATTTGCTAATTTGATTATATCTGTGAATGTATAATGTGTTCGTAAACCTCCCCTAACTGCTAGAATGTCGGTTGGCAGGGGGTTGCACATTTCTTTAATGGTTTTTACTGTTTGTGGTTGTGAACTGTATTGGACTGTTGTGATGATTAGCCGGGGTTTGTGATGGGTTGTTATATTCATTCATTCAAAGTAATTGTAATATGTTGTAATATTATTTTGCGGGGCACATCCAGGTTGCGGTTGTAGCCACCGTTGTATTATTTCATTTTACTGTTTTTTGCTCCTAGGATAGACCCAAGATGGGGTGCATGATTTGGAGAGATTTTAACGATCAAAAATAATTTACCGCAATCAAGAACGGCGTCGCTTTGCAGCTAGCCGGTGAGTACGGGTCGGTCCACAGGGATTTTGTGTTTTCCTAGTCGCGCTAACGAGTTAATTCTGATGGATGTTCGGATTGATTTATTAAATCTAAAAACTACCAAATTAAGTTATACTAAAATTATCTAGATCTAAATATTGCTTGGGTTAGGTTTAGGAATGGTTTGGAAATGTAAATAAATCTCAACGCTTTCTATACCCAAATTAGGATCTAATAGGAGTTATGGTAATTATCAATAAAGGGGATTAGATCCATTCGGGAAGGTTTTCCTTCCTCTAGGTTCTTGTCCTTCCTTTAGAGATCCTTAACCTAACCTCCATGGAAAACGCGCGCAACCGGGCCTTTATACTACGGTATCACTGCTACCTCGAGGGATAGGGTGCCGTAGGGCGCGGTGTGTGCGGGTATGCATGGAGTCCTGTAGATTATATGTGATGGGTACGAAAGGGATGAGAGATCTCATCTCTCAAAAGCCTTCCCCAAAGCTATCATCTAAGGCAAGGAATTAAAATCTAAACTAGAGCAATTAAATAAAACTACTTACAGATGGCTCTCTCCAAACATCAACACAGGGTTGTCATATCTGAATTCATGAATTGAAAAGAGGTACCGATGCTCTCCAAAAGAATTCTAAAATTTATTAATGAAGGGAGGCATAGAAAAATACAATGATTTGGGTTCTATTTATAGGAGATAGAAACCCTAGGTTTACAATTGATTCGCATGTCTTCTTTTACAAAAATGCCCTCTAAGAAAAGACCTAGTCAACTCACGCGCACCGCCACTGTATTATGGTAAAAAAAATAATTTTCTCCAGGCTCTAGACGGCCGCGGATCCGCGGCCCAAGCTGGGTTGGGTTGACAAGATTAGTCCCTGAAAATTTATATTCTGGCTTTGGGCTTTCTGGGCTTCTTATTTATTTGGTTCATTTCTCCATTTGACTTCTGGGTATTCTCCAGATCTTCCAGTGAATACTTGTGGTGGACTTTAACCGTGGCTTCGCGATCTTGGACCTTGCATTGCCTTGTACTTTGTGAACTTTATCTTTTATGTAGGCTTGACCAAGATCCTTCTATTTGTTGGTTGTAGTTCCACTTTTGCATCGTCTTTTCATCGTTTTCACTGTTTTCTGTCCAAGAACCTGTAACCTGTAATATGTAGCAGACATGCGTCAAAAGCACCTGTTTATTTATAAAACGAATAAGAATGGGGAATATAATAATACAATATTATGGTGTGAACAGTGCACAAACTACCGGGTACTTTGAAGTGTTTAGTGGCCTACTCACGTTGTTGAGGGAGACCGCTTCACTTCGGGTACTTGGCGGGTAGTTTGCCGTACCCGTAGGGGTCTAGAGTGGGGTAATGGCTATTCATCACAACTGTGTAATCCGTCTTTTGTTGCGGGCTCTAAACAAACGCGGATTGCTTGCAAATCCAATAATGTTCATATGTGATCTGGAATGCCTATTATTGCGTCTGACCAATGTACAATATCTATATATGATAGCTTTTTAGACGTCACTTATGTTTTACACCCGCGCTAGCCCAGCCCCCGCTCTGCCGTTAGTTAAGTAACCTAACGGGTGATGACGGGACCCAGTGGCGAATGCGGATGGCATAAGAGGACGTTGTATTTTCGTTGTTTTCTGCAATGATAGGTTAATGATGGGACGCATTATTATTAATGCAAAGAAAATAAACCAAAAGTTGAATCGATGGAACAATTTAAAAGAAACCACTCGGTTATTTTAAAACAGATGATATTTTTAATTGCGGAGCTTTAACCACTCCTTTTAAAAGCTATCAGGTTCCTTCGGTCATATCAAGTTCACTACGTTCACGGTTTCGCCAAAACCATTCGTAGCCCTCCGTCATTTCATTTGGGTATTCAGTAGTATTCAAGCTATGCATTTTGGCCAAAGTCAAGGCATAGTGTTTGGTAGCTGTGGGTATTCATTTGTTGCATAGATAGATGAGTTAGTTTGGGACAGTCGTATTATCATTTGACCAAAGTCAGGGGTATGTACGAATAGGTTCAAATTGACAAGATAATGATGGGTAGAACTTGACATGCGACTTATGACATTTTGACCAAAGCCAAGGTCATAAGAGCATGGGGCAAAAATTTATATCGGGAATTTCTAAAGAAACTGAAATTTGCAAAGAGATGCATACCATTTGGAGTTTGATGAATGTTGGTAGGATTCCTTCAACATTATCATACGATAATATTTGGATCCCGATCCTACTGTGAGTATATGCTACTCATCAGGAGATTCGTCACTTAACGATCAATGCTATAAACCAAGTAGGTGTCAAGAAAGGTGTCAGCGGGGTTACGCCCCCAGAGAAAAGAGGTTATTTAATTAAGGAACTTCGCGAAAGCGTTGGAAAACCTCCCTCGAAGTACCGACACCAGCCTGGCTGAACGGCTAAGAAAGTATTGTACAGTGAGAATAGTCCTGGCTAATTCTTCTTTTATGGTTTGAAGAAGGATTCGAGAAACAGTGGGAGCCATCCAGTTTAGATAAATTAAAAACCACTCTAAACTTGCAAGAGCATCATGCTAAAGTGTTTCTTCTCTCTCTCCTACTTGCAGCGACCCTGAAAATGACTGGACTTAAGTTACTTTTAGAGAAAAATATACTGACAGGGCCAAACTATAAAGATTGGCTGCGGAATGTGAAAATGGCTTTGACCTATGACAAATTGGGGTACGTCCTCACCGCTAAGGCACCTGTAGTCCCAGGTCCCAAATCCAGTAATGCGGATAAGGAAATCCGCAAAACCTGGGAGTATGATTGCGCGAAGGCCAAGTGCATCGTGCTTGCCTCGATGAACAATGAACATCAGAGGAGGAACGAGGATATGGATCTTGATGCCATATTTCTCCATACAAAGGAACTTTATGGAGAGCAATCTCGTATAGCAAGATACGAGACCTCTAAGAACTTGTTTCGAGCGAGGTTGGCCGTCGGATCATCGGTAGGAGAACATGTCCTAAAGATGATTGGCTATATAGAAGAGCTCGCAGACCTTGGGACGACTTTGGATAATGAGCTCTATACAGACCTTATTCTCCAGTCCCTTCCTTCCACCTACGCCCAGTTTATTCTGAATTTCAACATTCAAAGAAAAGAAGTTGAACTTCCGGAACTCCTTAACATGTTGAGGAATGCAGAGGGCACCTTGCAGAAGGCAAGGGAAGCACCCGCTATGTTTGTTAGCGGTGCTTCTTCTTCCGGGTCCAAGGCTAGGGCCAAAGGAAGGAAGAAGAAGGCTGCCACCAAACCTAGAGAAGGTGTTAGTAAGGTGGGAGCGAAGGGAAAGAAAAAGTTTACGGTACCAGTAGTGGCCCAGGATGAGTGCTTCCATTGTCATAGGAAAGGGCACTGGAAGAATGATTGCAAGGCGTGGAACGCCAAGAACCAGGAACCGAAGCAAGCTGTGGCTTCGACTTCAGGTGTGTTTGTAATTGAGAATTTTCTGTCAATCAACTCTACTTCCTGGGTATTGGATACCGGATCAGGATCTCATATATGCAATTCATTGCAGGTACTGAGAAACCGTAGAGTGCTGAAGGATGGTGATATGACCCTGATGGTTGCTAACGGAGCTAGCGTGGGAGCTGTGTCCGTAGGGGATTGTCACCTGGGATTGACGAGTCGACACATTTTGGTTTTACATAACTGTTTTTGTGTACCTAGCTTAACGTGTAATATCATATCAGTTTCCTTGTTATCAAATAAAGGTTATGATTTCACGTTTGTAAGTGATGTTGTTAACATCCACCTTAATCATAGTTTGATTGGGTCCGGTACACTGGATAACGGTATATATGTCTTAAACCAACTCCAAATTTTCAATGTCCAGAACACACAAAAAAGAAAGTCTCCAGATTTAAATAAAACTTTCTTATGGCATTGTAGACTAGGTCACATCAATGAGAGAAGGTTGACTAAGTTACATAGAGAAGGATATTTGGACTCGTTCGAATATCAAACTTATACCACTTGTCAATCATGTCTCAAAGGAAAGATGACAAAGACTCCATTCACTGGACATGGAGTAAGAGCGAGCGAGCTCTTAGGACTCATACACAGTGATGTATGTGGTCCAATGTCTACACATGCAAGAGGTGGTTTTTCCTATTTCATTACTTTTATGGATGATTACTCAAGGTACGGATTCATTTATCTGATGAAACATAAATCCGAGGCTTTTGAGAAATTCCAAGAGTATAAGAATGAAGTAGAAAACCAAACCGGCAAAAGTATTAAGACACTAAGATCTGATCGAGGTGGTGAATACTTAAGTGCCGAGTTCCTAGGTTACCTAAAAGAGAAAGGAATTCTCTCTCAGCTTACTCCTCCATACACTCCACAGCATAACGGTGTATCGGAGAGACGGAATCGAACCCTATTGGATATGGTACGTTCCATGATGAGTAATGCTGAGTTATCGCGATCTTTCTGGGGTTATACACTAGAATCAGCGACATATCTTCTGAACAGGGCTCCTACCAAGACTGTGCCTACCACCCCATATCAGATGTGGAATGGGAAGAAACCCCATCTTCAGCATATGAAGATATGGGGATGTCCAGCTTTTGTTAAAAAGCAGCATGCGGACAAGCTCGAGGCACGATCGGTACAGTGTAAGTTTGTGGGATATCCAAAGAACTCCAAGGGATAATATTTCTATTACGCAGAGGAACAAAAGGTTTTTGTTTCTCGCAATGCCCATTTTCTAGAACAGCAGTTTTTAGAAAAGGAAATAAGTGGGAGCGAAATAGAACTGGAAGAAATTCCTGAACCACAAACTACTACTGAAAGTTTGGTAGAACCAGTAGTTCAAAAAGAACAGGACATTCCCGCACCCCTCCGCAGGAGTAGTAGGCCGTCTCATCCGCCTGAGAGATACTACGGTTTTCTCATAGATGGGGATAGAGAGGATTGCATCATAGATGATGATGAACCTACTAGCTTCCAGCAGGCCATCCAGAGCGGCGACTCGGTACGATGGCTAGATGCAATGCGGACCGAAATGGAGTCCATGTACACCAACAAAGTATGGACTTTGGACTTTGCTCCAGATGGGGTAAAACCCATAGGATGCAAATGGATCTTCAAGAAAAAGATTGGTGTAGATGGACAGGTAGAAATCTATAAGGCTAGACTTGTTGCAAAGGGTTTTCGTCAAAGACCTGGTTTGGACTATGACGAAAATTTTTCTCCAGTGGCTATGCTCAAATCCATTCGGGTCCTTCTTGCTATTGCTGCCTTCCATGATTATGAAATCTGGCAGATGGACGTAAAGACGGCTTTTCTGAATGGAAATTTAGAAGAGTGCGTCTATATGGATCAGCCAGAGGGTTTCAATCAGAGTGGGAGCAGCGGGAAAGTATGCAAATTGCTTAAGTCCATTTATGGACTAAAGCAGGCATCGCGGAGTTGGAACATCTGTTTTGATGAAACGGTCAAAGAATATGACTTTATCAAAAATCCAGATGAACCGTTTATATATAGTAAAGTTGTAGCACGAACTGTCATATTCCTCTTCTTGTACGTGGATGACATTCTATTGATAGGAAATGACATTCCTATGCTACAATCTGTCAAAGGATTCTTGTCACACAGGTTCTCCATGAAAGACCTGGGTGATGCCTCTTACATTCTGGGGATCCGGATCAGATATGACAACCCTGTGTTGATGTTTGGAAAGAGCCATCTGTAAGTAGTTTTATTTAATTGCTCTAGTTTAGATTTTAATTCCTTGACTTAGATGATAGCTTTGGGGAAGGCTTTTGAGATTCAGAATGGAAGATTCTAAGCGCGGTAATCTACCGGCTTATCACGGAATCACCCTATCCAAAGAGATGTCTCCCAAGACTGATTTAGAAAGGGAACGCATGTCTATTATACCCCACGCTTCTGCGGTAGGCTCTATAATGTATGCGATGTTGTGCACCAGACCAGATATAGCTTACGCACTGAGCGTGGTAAGCCGGTATCAGTCAGACCCAGGGGAGAAGCACTGGATAGCAGTAAAGAACATTCTCAAGTACCTGAGGAGGACTAAGGAGATGTTCTTGGTTTACGGCGGAAAAGACCTCAAGATGGAGGCCTTTGCTGATTCCGGCTTCCAGAGTGATAAGGACGATTCCAAGTCCATGTCAGGTTATGTCTTTACCCTCAATGGAAGGGCGGTGTGCTGGAAGAGTTCCAAGAAGGGCACCGTTGCTGACTCGACGATGGAAGCGGAGTATATTGCTGCTTGCGATGCCGCAAAAGAAGCGGTCTGGATGAAGAAGTTCCTAACAGAACTTCAGGTGGTTCCTACCATTGTTGATCCAATACCTCTGTATTGCGACAACAACGGAGCTATAGCTTTAGCGAAGGAACCAAGGTCCCATCAGAAGTCCAGACACATCTTAAGGCGGTATCACTTGATCAGGGAGATCATTGATCATCGGGAGATCGAGGTCCGGAGAGTCACTACTGAAGAGAACATTGCTGATCCATTCACGAAGGCCCTTCCTCAGATTCAGTTCAAGAGGCTACTCGAGATCATCGGTCTTCGATATGCCAGTACATGGCCCTAGTGCAAGTGGGAGATTGTTGGTGTATATGCCCTATGGGCCATTATTGTATCATACTAGCTTGTATATTACTTAATGGAAGCTTGGGATATTTACAGTTATATAACAATCTTGCTAAACATGGTAGTATGCTACTTGGTTTTATCTATCTTAATATGTGAGTATACGTATTGATAGAGCTCTTAAGATCTTGCTTGACTACCAGCGTTGTGATGGCAGTCACACTAGTGGGGGCTGGGTAGTCTACAAGCACATCCTTTTTTAAGGTCCCTAGTCGTAGGATTATCGAGACAGGGCATCGATACTTCGGAGTAGACTAGTGTGTACGCTTCTCATCCCAGTTGGGGAGATGGTCTGTCCCACAGCCGTCAGTACGTCGTACTGGAGATAGTATACAGGTGCTCGTTGGGTTACGGGTACACCGGACAGGACTCACGGGGAACTGTTGGTTAGTATTATACCCGTCGTCAGTTAACAGTTCCCAGGTGACATGAGTACAGCATAGTCCGCAGACTTGACACTGCTACTTCGCCTCGAGTGTGTCCCACTGTTCTTAGATTGCTACCCTACCACGGCTCAAAGGAGTCATGCAAACAGGTAGCAGTTGGGTGCAGTCCCGAGCACTTGGAGGCAGTGGCGGTTAGACAGGATTCGTCTCTCCCGGTATTAGGAGTTGATATCGCGCTGTGTCAGAGAGCCATTACGCAAAGTCCCTGGCCAGGGCAAGCGAGATTTACTGGTAGGTTCCAGTTGTTTCTCAGGGTGTAATGGGCTACGCTCTGACACGACTTATACCGCTATTAGGGGACTGACGCTTGCCGCCCCCTAGGCCCGATATGCGATAGTCTTAGACGAACAGACAGGACTGTACGGAGATTGTCACATCAGGCTCAGTAGGAGTTCGGATGGGTTTCCTCATCGGCCTTCTTATCGACATCTACCTGGGGACTGTTACGTACAGCTAGTGCCGCTTGCGGTCTGTGGTTAAACCCACTGCCAGCGTAGTAGTCGAGTCTTTAGAGTCCCACACAGAGAGTTTCTCTGCTCCAGGCGAAACGATATAGAGGTCGTATGGTTTTACGACAAGGGTTCAGACGCATACGTGTGTTTACGCACGTACGATATTCGGACAGTTTTTACTAGCCGGCTTTGGTTTAAGCCAGTTTCTAGTATCAGGTTATTGGATTTATACAGTTTAAAGTTTTTCCGTGTTTTCACGGATAGGAAGGGCGTTCTTGTAATTTCGCGAGAAGCTTCTAGAAGGTGGTGACTTGAGAGTTAAGGTGGCATTTGCATTTATTGTGTTAATGACTCATTTGTATGATTCATCCATGGAGTTAATGCATCATTTATTGATCTAATGACTCATGAGATGAATCACTCATATGAATTAATGAAGCATGGTTGTTAAATGATTTAATTAATTTATTTCATAAAACATTATGCTTCATATATATTCAAATGAGTTCATTATCTCTTCTCATTTTCTCTTGCTCACCTTCTCTCTCCTCAAGCTCTCTCTCTTCAAACCCTAATCCTCCCCTCTCATGTGTTGAGACCAAGGATTAGAAAAGACTATTTAATCCATAACACTTCTCTATATCACCTAGGTTACTTAGATTAGCACTTTAAGAAACCTAGATACCTCAAGTTAGAGGTGAAGCTTGGAGTATAGCTCTCGGGTGGATCATCTATTACGTGGAGGAGGCCGAGAAGGACGTGGATAACGAAAAGGAGAAGGACACGGTTCATTAGGTATAATCACTTATCATACTAGTTCATAACTTCTATGTTTCTTGTTAGTTATAGTTTAGCAAAGATTCTCGGTTAGTCGATGTTTATGCAAAGAACAAGATCGTTTTTCAATTTTCCGCCTCCCCGCTGTTAGGTTTACCTAGCACCTCATGAAGGGTTTGCAAGCATCACATGTCTCAAAAAATTAAATTTTTAAGGTGCTAGGTGAACATGCAAAGAATCATCACTAGAATTTTAAGGTTTCTAAAACATACACATCATCACAAGTAGATAAAGCTAGGGTTTTGATTGTACAACCTTTGTAGCTCCCTACGCTAGACTCCTCGGCTACTTGAGGGTTGGAAAAGGTTCGATTGAACTCCTCTAGGTGCACGATGATCCACCCGGAGTCCGCTTTGTCCAAGCTTGTAACTTCACAAGATCAAGAGAAGAAAATGAAAGCTAACACTCTTCACAAGTGGGCAAAACTAGTGTAGAATGGTGTTGTGGTAGGTTTTCTCACTTCAAAATCCTAACTTGATGAGTGTTTTGCTCACTTGAGAAATCTAGAGAGCAAAAGAGCAAGGAGGAAGAAGATGATGGCTTTTGGAAAAACAAGAGAATGATAATGTGTTATGAAAAATAGAAAATATAAGTATATATATTTTCTACTCTTCATCTCAAACTATAGTTACATTATATGGATATTATTGCACTTGAGTTAAAACACAAAAGGAAGATTAAATCATGGTTAAAAAGTAGGTGAACAAGGTTAGTTCAAAGAAGAGTGTAGAAGATGACCATGTATTAATCTTTTTCTTTTCTTTTCTTTTAAAACAGATACAATATATATCCATATATATAATTATAAGGTGTGAGTCTTATATTGCCACCATCTTCTATATATACAACCATGATAGAATGATGTATGCATGTATGTGTGCATGCACATCCATATGTGCATAAACAAGAATGAATGCATACATGCATGCATACACCAAAAAGACAAGAAAAGGATTTGTAGTGAGAAACTAATGGTTAAATGATAAATCAACACTTAATTTATCAACCCGGTCATATCACATACGACCCGACCAAAAGCAAGCCGCCCGATTAATAAACGGTATCTCATACGCGCATTTTAATCGGGCCCACGCACATATCGCATATGCGCACCACAAGTTTCGCCTGGACTAGGTAAATCCTTTGTGGGACTCTAAGACTCGTCAATACGCCGGCAGTGGGTGATGATCATATCAAGCACCCCCAAGCCGCAAGCGGTCAGCTAAACGTAATGGCCACCCGGGTATTGAGCGATCAGAAGAAAACAAGCGAACCTGTTACAACTCCCGTCGAGCCAACCGGCAACACTACCGTACAGTCCGGTCTATTCGTCAGATATGCTGCATATCGAGTCTAGGGATGGTAACGTCGACCCCAATAACTCAATAATTCATGCCGATGAAAGGTCTATAACAGATCGAGAAATACTGATAACACTTATCAGCAAATCTCAACAGCCCTGGCCAGGGACTTACTGATATAGCCAGTCGAGCACAGCACAGCATCAACTCCCAATACCGGGAGAGACGAAACCCCTCCTATCGCTCATCGCCTTCGTGTGTCTCGGGACTGTACCCAACGGCCACCTGTTTGCATGACTCAGTAGAGCCATGGTTGGGTGGTAATCAAAGTACAGTGGGAGAACACACAAGACTCTATGACGATCTTGGGTCTACAGACTAACCTGCACCAGTGTCACCTGAGAACTGCTATCTGACGATAGATATAATTCCATATAGGAGTTCTCGGCGAGTCCGTCCAGTGTACCCAGTCACCACTGAGCACCCGTATACGATCTCGATGTCAAACATTGATGAATGTGGGAACATCCATCGCCCATCATATGGATCTAGTGTCATATACGCTAGTCTATTCTGGTATATCGATGCCCCGTCTCGATACACCTACGACTAGGGACATTCCAGGATATGCTTATAAACTACTGATGTCCCACTAGTATGATCTCTATCATAATCACAGTAGTCAAGTCGATATCCTCAGGGCTTTATCAACATGTATGAATGAATAAAAGCATGGTCAAATCAACATATCAGATAAAGAATAACCAGATAGCATACTATCATGTCGAGCAAGAATGTACACTGAATATATATATATATATATATATATATATATATATATATATATATATATATATATATATACATGTATAAATACATCCACTATCACATAATGGCCTCTAGGGCATACATATATCCAACAATCTCCCACTTGCACTAAGGCCAGTTATTGGCGTATCTCATACCCAACATCTCAAAAAGTCGCTTATGCTGCGGCTGAGGGAGGGCCTTGGTGAGTGGATCCGCGACGTTATTCTTTGTGTCTACTCTCTTAATCTCGATCTCGCGGTGATCTACAATCTTCCGGATCAAATGAAAGCGCCTCAGGATGTGTCTGGACCGCTGATGGGACCTGGGCTCCTTGGCTAACGCCATAGCCCCATTATTATCACAATACAATGGTATTGGATCAATAATGGTTGGAACTACATCTAGCTCCGAGACGAACTTCCTCATCCAGACGGCTTCCTTGGCGGCATCATTCGCAGCAATGTACTCAGCCTCCATCGTAGAGTCTACAACGGTATCCTGTTTGGAACTCTTCCAACTTACCGCCCCTCCATTGAGGGTAAATACAAACCCTGAGATAGATTTGATGTCGTCCTTATCGCTCTGGAAGCTCGAATCGGTAAAGGCCTCCATTTGGAGATCTCCATTACCATACACCAAGAAAAATTCTTTAGTCCTTCGCAAGTACTTAAGAATGTTCTTCACAGCTATCCAGTGATTCTCCCCTGGGTTGGATTGATACCTGCTTACAACACTAAGTGCATAAGCTACATCTGGGCATGTACATAACATTGCATACATTATAGATCCTACTGCCGAAGCATAGGGTATAATGCTCATGCGAGCTCTCTCTTCATCGGTCTTTAGGCAAGAATCCTTGGAGAAAGTGACCCCATGGCAGGCGGGTAAGGCATCCCGCTTGGAGTCTTCCATACTAAACCTTTTTAGGATGGTGTTGATGTACTTGGTTTGGGACAATCCCAATAACCTCTTGGATCTATCCCTATAGATCCTTATTCCCAGAATGTATGTGGCATCACCCAGGTCCTTCATGGAGAACCTTAGTGCTATGAAAGATTTGACCGACTGTAGCATAGGAATATCATTTCCTATCAGAAGAATGTCATCCACGTACAATACGAGGAATGTGACAGCTCTCCCTACAGCCTTCTTATAAACACAAGGTTCATCTGGATTTTTGATGAAATCAAACTCTTTGATAACATCATCGAAACAGATGTTCCAACTCCGTGATGCCTGCTTTAACCCATATATGGATTTAAGCAATCTACATGCTTTCCCGCTGCTCCCACTGTCAATGAAGCCCTCTGCCTGATCCATATAAACGCATTCTTCTAAATCTCCATTTAGAAATGCCGTTTTAACGTCCATCTTCCAGATTTCATAGTCGTAGTGAGCATCAATAGCAAGTAGGATCCGAATGGATTTAAGCATGGCTACGGGAATTCTCGTCATAGTCCAAACCTGGTCTTTGACGAAAACCCTTCGCCACAAGTCTTGCCTTATAGGTCTCTACCTGCCCATCTACACCAATCTTTCTTTTAAATATCCATTTGCATCCCACGGGTTTTACCTCAGGGGGTACAACGTCCAAAGTCCAAACTTTGTTGGTGTACATAGACTCCATTTCAGATCTCATGGCATCCAGCCACTTCACAGAGTCCCCACTCGTGATAGCTTGCTGAAAACTGGCAGGATCATCATCCTCCTGATGCAGTCTTCTCTGTCACCATCAATGAGAAAACCGTAGTACCTCTCCGGTGGGCGAGAAGTCCTACCAGACCTACGGAGTGGCCGAGGTTCTTCAGTTTCTATTGCAACAGCCGATTCAACCAAGTCGTCATTTGTAGTTTGTGTCTCTAGAACTTCTTCTAGATCCACCACATTGCCATCATCTTTATCTGTGAAAAACTCTTTTTCTAAGAATGTGGCATACTGAGAAACAAACACCTTTTGTTCCTCTTTGTGGTAGAATAGATATCCATAAGAGTTCCTTGGATATCCCACAAAGTTACACATGATTGACCGTGTCTCGAGTTTGTCCGGATTCTGCTTTTTAACATAGGCCGGGCAACCCCAAATCTTAATTCTCTTAAGAGATGGTCTCTTCCCATGCCATATCTCATATGGCGTGGTAGACACGGTTTTGGTTGGAACCCTGTTCAAAAGAAGCGCCGCGGTCTCCAATGCATGCCCCCAAAATGAGACAGGTAACTCAGCATCACTCATCATGGATCGGACTATATCTAATGTTAGTTATGTATATGCCCTAGAGGCCATTGTTGTACATTTGATGTATATTATAATGGATGCTTAGTTATATATAGAGATGACTTTCTTGCTCGTCATGATAGTATGCTATTTGGTTTCACTTTATCTTAACATGTTGACTTGTATTGGTTTACTGTTTTACTCTCACATGTTGATAAAGCCCTTAGGATTTGTTCTCGACTACTGGGACTATGATGAGATCATACTAGTGGGGCCGCGGCAGTCGATGAGTACATCCTATAACTGTTCCTAGTCGAGGGTATATCGAGACAGGGCATTGATACACCAGAGTAGACTAGCGTATACGCATCTTGACCCATATGATGGGCGATGGATGATCCCATATCCATCGGTGTCAGACAACAGAGATGGTGTACGGGTGCTCAGTGGAGACTGGGTACACTGGACGGACTCGCCGAGAACTTCAAGATGGTGATATACCACACGTCAGATGGCAGTTCTCCGGTGACACAGGTACAGGGTAGTCTGAAGACCCGAGATCGTCATAGAGTCTTGTGTGATTCCCACTGTGCTTTGATTTCCACCTTACCACGTCCAAGAGGGCGTGCAAAACGGTGGCTTTTGGGTACAGTCCCGAATCATATGGAGGCAATGAGCGATAGGAGGGGATTCGTCTCTCCCGGTATAGGGAGTTGATGTTGTGCTGTGTTCGATTGGCTATAACTGGAAGTCCCTGGCCAGGGCTGATATGGAGATTTACTGGTAAGTGTTACTAGTAGTTTCTTGACCCGTTATGAGCCACACATCGACACGACTTATCGGTTACTGGGGTCTGACGTATACCACCCCTAGACTTGATATGCGACATATCAGACGAACAGACCGGACTGTACGGGAGTGTTACTGGTTGGATTCACAGGAGAACGCACAGGCTAGCTTGTTGATCTTCTGATCGCTCAATACTTGGGTGGCTGTTACGTTTAGCTGACCGCTTGCAGCTTGTGGGTGTTTGATATGATCATCACCTGCTACCGGCGTATTGACGATTCTTTAGAGTCCTACACAGAGGTTTCTTGGCTCAGGCGAAACAGAGTAGTGGCACATATGTGATATGCGCAGGAACGAGAATAATGCGATATGGGATACTGTATTATATTCTCAGGATATTTAGATTGTAAGTCTACGCTAGCGCCCCGGCAGTCTACAGACGCCAAATGCGGAACAAAAACTTTTAACTTGGCGCTATCGTATACTTTAACCCGGATCTGCCATTATTGCTAAACTAACAAACTGTAAAGAGTGTAGAAAGGTTATACCGAACGATCCGAGTCCTTCGTTCTTTAACCATCATCCCACACTCCGTTGCGGCTGCTCCGATCTCGTCGATCTCCGATCTCCTCGTCGAGGTGGCACCACATGATCGGTTCTTTAAACGGGCTCCCGCCTCTGACTCGAGGCAACTCGATCGTCAAGTTTGCTAAAAGAGACGACCAAGATTGATGTAGAGAATGAGTAGATGACTTTGTCTCACTTCGTCCAAATCCGTGGACGATCGGTTAATGAAGTTGCTGTGGAAATCGGGTGATGGAATGAAATGAACTGTAAAATTCCATACACCCCAAATGCTATCATAATCTTTTCTAACCGAAATGAAACATCAAGTGAGAGTGAGTGTGAGGAGAGAGAGAGGGCAAGCCATATATAGCAAGAGGGAGGTGACCGTAGGAGAGGGGGGTGACCATAAGAGAAACCTTCTCACTTTAAAAATATCTTAAAGAAAACAAGAAGCTTTAATGATAAAGGATGAATCACTTAAACACCTCATCAAGCATTAATGAACCATTAAATGCAACCAATGAAAACTTAACACCATTTAATCCTAGTCACCTCATCTAGAACCTTCTAGAAGAATCCACACTCATCTCAAGAAAAGACAAATCCGTCTTTAACCGAATGTTAAAAGACGGCTGATAGAAAACGGGAAACTGGCAACTTCCAACAGTGATCCTGAAACGAATTTCAGGACAACCCCGAAACAGTATAAATATACCCGCATTTGTATTACGACCGAATACAAATGCAACTGAGACAAAGATATTATACCTACTCAATATAATACTCGGATCCGGCTTAAACCAAAGCCGACCAGTATCATCTGTCCGAAAATCGACACGTGCGTAAACGCACGTGCATTTTCCGAACCCTGCCATAAAACCATACGGCCTCTACAACGTTTCGCCCGAACTTGGGAAACTGTCTGTGGGGAACTCTAATGACTCGTCAGCACCCTGGCAGTGGGTTTAACCACAAACCGTCAGCGGCACTAGCTATGCGTAACGGCTGCCCATGGACTGACCTCAAGGGTGGTCGAGGAGCGAACTCAAGGGAGACCGATGAGCGAACTCCTCCGAAAACCCTACTGAGCCTAACAGTGACAATGTATATACAGTCCGGTCCGTTCGTCAATGAGTATCGCATATCCGCCTAGGGGGCTAGTAACGTCAGACCCCCATTAGCAGTATAAGTCGTGTCGGAGTGTAGCCCAGAACGCCCTGAGATACTACTGGAATACCTACCAGTAAATCTCATGCCTCGGCCGAGGGCTTTGCGTAATGGCTCTCCTAGACACAGCACGATCTCGCCCCCAATACCGGGAGAGACGAATCCCCTGCCGATCCGCTCACGTGCCTCCATATGGCTCGGGACTGTACCCAAAAGCTACCTGTTTGCACGACTCCTTTGAGCCGTGGTAGGGTAGAAATCAAAGCACAGTGGGAACTCACACGAGACAAATGACGACCTCAGGTCGATGAACTAACCTGTACACATGTCACCAGGGAACTGCTATCTGACGATAGGTATAGTACTAACTAGCAGATTCCCGGCGAGTCCTGTCCGGTGTACTCATAACCCAATGAGCACCTGTATACATCTTAGGTGATCCAACTGACACCAGTGGCTTGTGAGACCGGCCACCGCCCCTCGTCGGGGTCTCGACTGTACACACTAGTCTACTCCGGAGTATCGATGCCCTGTCTCGAAACTCCCACGACTAGGGACCACAATTAAGGATATGCATATAAACTACCCAACTCTCACGTATATGATCGCCCTCATACTGTTGGTAGTAAAGCAAGATCCTAAGGGCTCTATCAAAGTGTAACATGCAATCAGTCACCTGAACATGTACACGACTGATAAAGGCAAACCAGATAGCATACTATCATCTCGAGTAAGACTGTGCTACCGGGATAGGTCCTCCGCAATCATTGCAATCACGTACCTGCGATCCAATAATTGACTATGAGGGCACTATCTCCAACAATCTCCCACTTGCACTCAAGGCTAATATTGCGATGTCGACTACTCACAGCCCGTGTGAAACCGAACATCCAACTCCTCTACTAATCAGTTTCACAAAGCCCGTTTGTAAAACTATTGTGTTCGAGAAATAGCCTCGGTGAGTGGATCCGCCTAGAAGTTTCTTTCTGTATCTCTCTTAATCTCAAGTTCACGGAGAAAGCCATCTCCCGAATTGAGTAGTACCTGTCTTAGAATATGTCTGGATATCTGATGGGACCTTAGTTCATAAATGAACTCCATATCCAAACTTCTTAGACTGAATCGACCACTGAACCTAATCAGTATCGGGCACCTTGCTTCCCACAGTATCCTATTGGACCACCTGTCCATAATACTGTCCCTCGTCAGAGGGAAAACTAAAACTCTGACAATCACTCTGTCATCCATGTCACCTTTGAAGCCTGGAATGATAAACGTCTCCCGAAAGAGGCTGCCGTTATCAAATCCGTAGAACATGTACTAATGTTCTAAAACTGCTTCCTTATGTTTCTCCAGGATTGGATTAATACAAACTTATTGCATCTAGTGCAAAACCAACATTTGGTGTGGTACTTGACATCACATGATTGACTCAATTGCCTAAGCAAGTGATCTGCCAATCATGCACATCCCTCTCCCCTTTAGTCTATACGACACCTTTAGAGAGGGTGACTCCATCACCTGCAGGTACACTACCATGCTAGGAGTCAACTATTCTAAAAACCATTAGAATATCTGTCAAAGTACCCATATTGGGAAACTACCCAAATCCAGATCTAAAGCCATAGATCCAGAAACCAGAATGTCAAATATTATATCCATATCCTGTCTGGAGAAACAACTGTGCGACGACCACAGTCCAACCGATCGTAGTATAGGAATTTTACTTCCTACTCTGTGTATGTCATCCAGATACCATGACATCACACCCTACTACCTTCTTAACTGATCCATCCCCTATTCTGATTGAAGTCAAACCCATGACTGTCACATCAAAATTAGATGATCTATCTCCGCTATAACTGCTCAAGTCTATAAATAGATATAAGCTACTTGCCCACGATGCTTCTGCTGCTCCCACTGACTACGACAACCCTCCTACCGGGTCTCATATCCAGGAACAACAGTAGTGTCAAGTCTGGGTAGATAAGAACCTCCCTGTCACCGTCCTTGAGGCTACCGAAGTACCTCTCGGGTGTCTGAGGTTACCTACCATACCTGCGGAGTGGCTATTGGAATGTCAAACCTGATTGAATGTATAGGTCCTATTAAATTTTTCCGTAATCGTTTGCGGTTCTGGAATCACTTCCAGTTCTACCATACTCCCACTACTGTTTTCTGAAAAAGATCCATTTTTACTAAAACTGTGGCGAGTCAAGAACAATATCACTATTGATCTTCTAAATGGTAGAATATCAACCCTCGTCATAGCCAGGGTCAACCCACAAACAGCCATTACAGAAACGTGCCCTGAGTTATCCAGTGTCTGGTTTTAATCATAAGCTGGACAACTCCCCGTACCTTAATTTCTTTTAAGGTACGAACTATTCTATATCCAATACAGAAACTTTGGCACTAATTTAATTTGGAACCATATTCAAATCCATGCATCTGTCTCCAGTGCATATCAACTTAATGGAAAGAGGCTAATCAGCATTACTCAACTTAGGAATCCATCCAATTATGAGTAACCTGTAAGAGAAATACGTTTCTCAAAACCATCACTATCATCTGAATACCATTCACAAGAATCTACATCTTCGATCTCTTTGAAGAATCCCGATACTTGTGATACCTGGTTCTCTACTTTATTCTTATACCCATAACTTCTCAAAACTTAGACCTTTTATTTCTACGAAACACTTGTCTAAATACTAGAGAAGTTATAAGTAAACAGAACATAGTACGAGGACCTACCCCTCTGTCCTGATGGACACTTGGACAACATACAATACTCTGTGTAAGTCCGCTGAGTTAAACAACTCAAAACCTGTGCGTCGTAGGTAGAAAACTGTACCCTGGCGATTTCCTCAAATATCACCAATTGCAACGAATTCCGATATAATGAGGATGATCACCTAATTCCCAATATCTTACTCCCACTCATCATCTGTAAAACCATACAGATATGAGAATGAAACCTGGTAAATACATACCCTTGGAGTAAGTGTCTAATCGGGAAAACAGTTTTTCTTTAACAATGCACTGAAACATGAAAATGTTTCGTAGGGGTATCCTTGTATTCATAGCAATGCCTCTTCCATAATCCAATTCATGACTTCAACCGTATATTTTATTGCCATCTCTCCAAATCCCTTTATTTGTCTTTAGTCGTTACCTTCTGTACACCATCGTTAGGCTAACTGGTTTTCTTCCTTCCCTACCGTTCGGCACCAGCCTATGGTTTGGAAGAAGACTATCCAGTAAGCATAATAGGTGTACCCTCCTAAACCAAGGAGTATTCGCAACTGAGAGAAGGTGACGATAAAAGACAACTGAATAATACCTTATTCTTCTTAAAGGTGAAATAGGAGCGGCGATGAAGTACGCGGTTTTGGTCGTGAATGATATTAGTCGCAATTTACTTTGCCCTCTTTCTAATCCCTTTATTTTGTCTTTACATATTACCTTCTGCACACCCTACTTAGGCTAATTGGTTTTCTTCATTCCCTACCTTTCGGCACCAGCCTATAGTTTGGAATAAGACTATCCAATAGGCGTAATAGGTGTACTCTCCTAAACCAAGGAGCTCTCGCAACCTGAGAGAAGGTGATAATAAAAGACAACTGAATAAACCAATTCTATTTCTCCTGAACCTTGATCCATCCTCGAAGAAGTCCCTTCGAGTTCGTATATAACCATACGATGGCTCTATCCAATGGAAGTGGATATCCGTAGTAATACGGGTGTTCTGAGAAATTCAAAGGGTAAAAGAAGGAGTGGCAATGACTTATGCAACTCAGACAATCCAAAAGCCAGTATTTTAAGAAGGTTCGGTCAACCTGGTCACTGAGTCATAGTCTAGGGTCGGTCAAAGGTCGCTGCCAAAGAGAGAGAGAGAAAAGAAACACTCTGCGTGCACTCTATCCTAGATCAGAATGGTCATCATTTTATCTAATCCGGAAACCTCCCACTGTCCTGTCAAATTCTCCTCCAAACCTAAAGAAGAATCAATCGGGATCACCCGAAGAGTAAACCAACTCATCAGTGGGAATCAGGATCCAACTCTCATCGCATGATAACGTGATGGAATGCATCCACGTTACTCATACTCCAGAAGGTATGCGCATACTCGGCAAGTTTCAGTTTCTTTAGAAACTCCTGATATAGTTTTTGCCCCATGCTCTTATAACCTTGGCTTTGGTCAAAATGTCATAAGTCACATGCCAAGTTCTACCCATCACTATCTTGTCAATTTGAACCCACCCGCACATGCCCCTGACTTTGGCCAATCGGCAGAACGACTGTCCCAAACTAACTCATCTATCTATGCAACAATTGAATACCCAGCAGCTACCAAACACTATGCCTTAACTTTGGCTAAAATGCATAGCTTGAATACTACTGAATACCCAAAAGAAGTGACGGAGGGCTACGGCTGGTTTTTGGCGAAAAAACCTTTAGCGTAGTGAACTTGATATCGCTGAAGGAACCTGATAGCTTTTTTTTTTTTAAAATATAGTGGCGAAAACCTTTTGCTAAAGAGGTCACTCCCGGTAAAGGGATCTCGGCTCTTTCCTCGTGGAATGAGGTGCAGGATATTCCACTGAATACCGCTATGCAAAGCAACTTGTAATCGACTATAGTGAAGTTATTACGCTGACGCAAACTTCTGCCCAAGGGGTCAGTCCCGGTGAAGGGATATCAGCCCTTGCCCCGTCGAATGAGGTGCAGGATATTCCACTGAATACCGCTATGCATAACAAAAGGAAACGTCTTTGCAATAACACTTTTTAAATTGTTCCAACAACTGTAAACAGGTTTGTTTTACTTTGCGTTGATCAGAATCAACGCAGTCCCATCAATAATCACACCAGAAAAGAACGAAAATAAAATGTACGTATATGCCATCCGCATTCGTCACTGGGTCCCGTCATCACCCGTTAGGTTACTTAACTAACGACAGAGCGGGGACTGGACTAGCGCGGGTGTAAAACATATACAACATCTAATAGTATATAAACCAATATACAATAATCGCTCCAGGCGTGATAGTATGCAACATTACAGAAAAGTAATAAGCATCACAGAACAATACAGATAATCTTGGATCCCCGAGTTTCACAGAGCCGCTGCTGAAACTCGACGTTCCCCTGTCGTGTGGATAGCCTGTGCAATGAAACCTAGACCCCTACGGGTGCGGCAAGTTACCCGCCAAAACCTGAAGCGAGGCAGTCCCCACAGCATAGTGAATGGAACACCCGGCACTTCACGGAATCCGGTAATCTTGGGCACCCCTCCTTGGGTCAACCTGTACCCCCTACGAGTGCGGCGAATAGTCTGCCAATTCTGAAGTAGGGCCCCTCTGCCACTCAAAGCCATGAGATGCGGACCCGTTGCTTTCCCGAACCCGGCTATCCGTGCACTCCGTCGCGGGGTAAAACCTAGTACAGTAATGAAAAATAGTACAATAGGTACATCGACCGCAACCTGGTCGTGCCCCAAAAGAATATAATACAACAGACAGTGACGGCTGTCCACAAGTTGGACGCTCGCCCCGCAATATCAAATGTACAAATAAACTCAAACTGTACTACCATTGCACATTGCTATCCACCACGACAAATCCGCAACAATACAGCACAACACAGAACATCAACGCGAATGTCACGTTCGCAAACCCGTCTAAAAGAACTATAGCAATCAGACGCGGTTTACCGATCAAATGACATTCCCGGTCGGAGATATAATGTAAGCACTGTAAACTAACGTGTTTAAATTTCGATCGACCAAAGACCAAATATCAAAAAGTGGGCCCCACTGCTTACTGGTGAACAGTAACAAAATCTGGGCGCAAATGATATATACCAAAAATCACAAATTCCAAATAAAGCCAACTGAGAAAAATTGGTGCACTGTTCCCTCTGAAGCGCGGCGGTTCCGCGGTCAAACCCTAGGTTTGACCGCGGAAGCGCGGCGCTTTAGTGGGATCACGTGACCGTTTTTTCTCAGATGTCTTAGAAAACCCTGCACTGATTTTTAAGATATACAGAAATCAATTTTGACACCGTTTAAAATTAACAGAAACTGTCGGGCATGGATTTTGCAGTTTTTAGTTTTCCGGTCGGATCGATGTTTTAAACGCGTTAGCACACGTTAGTATAGCAAAATGGTTAGGCTCTGATACCACTGTAAGTCAACGCTAGCGCCCCGGCAGTCTACAGACGCCAAATGCGGAACAAAAACTTTTAACTTGGCGCTATCGTATACTTTAACCCGGATCTGCCATTATTGCTAAACTAACAAACTGTAAAGAGTGTAGAAAGGTTATACCGAACGATCCGAGTCCTTCGTTCTTTAACCATCATCCCACACTCCGTTGCGGCTGCTCCGATCTCGTCGATCTCCGATCTCCTCGTCGAGGTGGCACCACATGATCGGTTCTTTAAACGGGCTCCCGCCTCTGACTCGAGGCAACTCGATCGTCAAGTTTGCTAAAAGAGACGACCAAGATTGATGTAGAGAATGAGTAGATGACTTTGTCTCACTTCGTCCAAATCCGTGGACGATCGGTTAATGAAGTTGCTGTGGAAATCGGGTGATGGAATGAAATGAACTGTAAAATTCCATACACCCCAAATGCTATCATAATCTTTTCTAACCGAAATGAAACATCAAGTGAGAGTGAGTGTGAGGAGAGAGAGAGGGCAAGCCATATATAGCAAGAGGGAGGTGACCGTAGGAGAGGGGGGTGACCATAAGAGAAACCTTCTCACTTTAAAAATATCTTAAAGAAAACAAGAAGCTTTAATGATAAAGGATGAATCACTTAAACACCTCATCAAGCATTAATGAACCATTAAATGCAACCAATGAAAACTTAACACCATTTAATCCTAGTCACCTCATCTAGAACCTTCTAGAAGAATCCACACTCATCTCAAGAAAAGACAAATCCGTCTTTAACCGAATGTTAAAAGACGGCTGATAGAAAATTGGAAACTGGCAACTTCCAACAGTGATCCTGAAACGAATTTCAGGACAACCCCGAAACAGTATAAATATACCCGCATTTGTATTACGACCGAATACAAATGCAACTGAGACAAAGATATTATACCTACTCAATATAATACTCGGATCCGGCTTAAACCAAAGCCGACCAGTATCATCTGTCCGAAAATCGACACGTGCGTAAACGCACGTGCATTTTCCGAACCCTGCCATAAAACCATACGGCCTCTACAACGTTTCGCCCGAACTTGGGAAACTGTCTGTGGGGAACTCTAATGACTCGTCAGCACCCTGGCAGTGGGTTTAACCACAAACCGTCAGCGGCACTAGCTATGCGTAACGGCTGCCCATGGACTGACCTCAAGGGTGGTCGAGGAGCGAACTCAAGGGAGACCGATGAGCGAACTCCTCCGAAAACCCTACTGAGCCTAACAGTGACAATGTATATACAGTCCGGTCCGTTCGTCAATGAGTATCGCATATCCGCCTAGGGGGCTAGTAACGTCAGACCCCCATTAGCAGTATAAGTCGTGTCGGAGTGTAGCCCAGAACGCCCTGAGATACTACTGGAATACCTACCAGTAAATCTCATGCCTCGGCCGAGGGCTTTGCGTAATGGCTCTCCTAGACACAGCACGATCTCGCCCCCAATACCGGGAGAGACGAATCCCCTGCCGATCCGCTCACGTGCCTCCATATGGCTCGGGACTGTACCCAAAAGCTACCTGTTTGCACGACTCCTTTGAGCCGTGGTAGGGTAGAAATCAAAGCACAGTGGGAACTCACACGAGACAAATGACGACCTCAGGTCGATGAACTAACCTGTACACATGTCACCAGGGAACTGCTATCTGACGATAGGTATAGTACTAACTAGCAGATTCCCGGCGAGTCCTGTCCGGTGTACTCATAACCCAATGAGCACCTGTATACATCTTAGGTGATCCAACTGACACCAGTGGCTTGTGAGACCGGCCACCGCCCCTCGTCGGGGTCTCGACTGTACACACTAGTCTACTCCGGAGTATCGATGCCCTGTCTCGAAACTCCCACGACTAGGGACCACAATTAAGGATATGCATATAAACTACCCAACTCTCACGTATATGATCGCCCTCATACTGTTGGTAGTAAAGCAAGATCCTAAGGGCTCTATCAAAGTGTAACATGCAATCAGTCACCTGAACATGTACACGACTGATAAAGGCAAACCAGATAGCATACTATCATCTCGAGTAAGACTGTGCTACCGGGATAGGTCCTCCGCAATCATTGCAATCACGTACCTGCGATCCAATAATTGACTATGAGGGCACTATCTCCAACATAGATATGAACCGGGTCATCGGATCAAGTGTTGATTCGATGAATCGGTACATGATATATTAGTCGGTAATATTCGATATAGCCGGATCATCGATTCAAGTGTTGATTCGATGATTTAATGTATAATAATATATATGATATATTGTATTACATTATCTAATATTGGCTCGCTTTATTATTTCATTTTCTCAGTGGATGATACATTGATATATATGCGATATATGTTAATTGTATTATTTTCTTTTGTAGCAAATATATAATATATATGTGATATATATTATTGTGACATGTTACGATTAATTGTTAAACATGTTTAAGGATGATTAATTGAGATTAGGGTTTAATTTGGGTTAGTTGCTTCATGCACCTTCTAGAAGATTTTTCTTTTGTCATTCTTAAGATCTTTATGGATGACACATTCTTTAACTCAACTAAACCCTAACTCTAGTTATTTCTCTACAAAATCTAGACCACTCATCCTTGACCATGGTTTACAATTCAATCATATGATTTATATTCTATTCATCACAAAAGAAATATAGATCATTATTGATTTTCCATCATCTTCTTCTTCTTTCTTCAAGAAAGCTTGCTAGTTTTTCTTTTAGTGATGAAATTAAATGAGAAAATGATTTAAAAAGAAAGCAAAATTACTACTCTCTCATCCTCATCTCATCTAGCCCATGGGATTAGTGTGTTCTTCTCTTTTGAGTGAGAAAGCTTGAGTCGTAGCAACTTCAAGGTAGATCATCGGAGATCTGGAATACTTCGAGCTAGCATGGATCGTTCGAGTCGTGGAGCCTCTCATGAGTCCGGGAGATCGTGGATCGCGGCAAAGGGACTTCTACTCGGAGCTTGTGAAGTGAAGGAGCGGACTACAAAGGTTGTAATCCCTCACACTTAGATAAAAGTTATCATCTTGCATGTTTAAACCTAATAATCTAGCAAAGATCCCGGCTTTGGGTTGTTCGGCACGTCTAAATTTTTATCCGGGCATGTTTGATGCCTTTTGAACCTTCACAAGAGTGCCTAGGAACCCTACAGTGGTATCAAAGCCTAGCTAGAGCATTAGGCGATGTGTTTACGAAGTTAAAACTCCGATCGAACTCGAAACGACGCAAAAAGACCCCTCTCTGGAATTTTTTTAAATTTTGGGATTTTTCTGAATTAAAAATATGTAAAAAAATCAGCAGGGAATTCTAAGAATTACCATAAAACCCGAGCCCCTAATTCGACTAAACGGCGGCGGAACCGCGGCTAAAGCAAGCCTTGCGCGGCGGTTCCACGGTGGAACAGTGAGATTATGACACGTGGATTATATGGTAATGTCCGTAGGTACTTGTTGATGTTTCTGGATATTTTTAACAGTGATTCCAGTATTGTTTAAATCTGGGGTTTATTTGGTAATAGTAGATTCGATCGGAATATTTAAGTTCGTATTTCTTTCCGGATATTTAGAAACTGTTAAACTATTTGAACGGATATCATTAACTTACTGTTTCCCGGTACGGCAAACTTTCAAGTGTTGAAATTTTTTCGGGTTTAAATCTTTCGGAAAAATTGTACAAGTTAAGCGGTGGACCCTCTAGAAGACAACAAACCTTAACTCGATTATATGACCGTCTTGAACTGCCTTTTGAACCTTCGGGTTTGGGGCAGTACGGCGTGCCACATGTGAGGCGTTGGCTTGGCCCTTCTACGGCTGGATCACCGGTACTGTGACATATTCTGGGATTATTTGAACTCCGCTCAAGAGTTGAGCACTTTGGGAAATTTTGGGTGTTTGATTATCTATTCGGAAAGTTTAATACTGTCTATTTATCTGGAATGTGATACAATATGTGGAATTCATAGAGTTAGGCATGAAATGCGGAGTATGTGATATTTCGGATTTACGATGTCTAAAGTGATTGTGGATACCAAATATTGTAGTTTTACACTTTCTTTTCTGTGACCGTAAGTGTAATATGTGATATCGCCGGTTTCGTTGCTATATGTCAACGACAATTGGGATGCGCATATTTACTTACGTTGATGATATGAGATATTATGTGTTGCTGTGATATGTTATATTGGATCGTCGCAATCAGAATAGCCGGGGTTTTATGTGAGATGAGGGTTTTTATTTTCATTCATGTAAAATTCATTTGTAATGTAATATTCTTTTATTTGGGGCACTTCCATGTTGCGGTTGCTGTCACCAGTGTATATTATTTACTTTTCCGCATTAGGTAGACCCAAGGAGGGGAGCACAAGTAACCGGGTTCTGGGGTCCAGTGGGAGGTCATCTCGAGGAGTCGAGACCGGGTCTCCTAACCCTAGAATTGGCAGTGTTACTTGCCGCTCTCGTAGGGGTCTTGGGATGTGGGTTTGGCTATTCGTCGCGACCATGGAATCCGTGTTTTATACAGGCTCGTATTGAAAACACGGACGTCCTAGTATATCCAATATTTCATATATGTTCTTCTGCTGCAATGTTCTGTGATGAGATCATATTACTGCCTGAGACGAATGCTTATACTATCTATATATGCTGATATATAAATATTACTGCTTTCATTTCTTCTGTGATGCTTAGGAAGCATAAGCTGATGGGATTTTTATTAATAAGATTAATAAAAGAAAAGAAACCTAATGATGTTGTAGAATCAAAACTTTATAAAAAGAGTAGCTACAGTTTTGCTTTGCACAGCGATATATATGATATATCCTGCACCTTATTCGATGAGGAAAGGACCGAGATCCCTTCACCGGGAGTGACTCCTTTAGCGAAACTGGCAGATGCTACAAAACTCGGTTTGTCTTTTGATTGCTTTTAGTGTTTTGCTTTGCACAGCGGTATATATGATATATCCTGCACCTTATTCGATGAGGAAAGGGCCGACGATCCCTTCACCGGGAGTGACCCCTTTAGCGAAACTAAGAAAAGCCTCAAAAACACTCCTTTTTCAAAAACACATGATTCTATGACGATATCAAGTTCATTACGCAATAGGTTTTCTGAAAAACCTGTCGTAGCTCTCCGTCATTTCAGATAAATCCTACTTAGTATTCGTGCTGTGTTTGTTGACCTTGTCAAGGCACAGTGTACGGTAGCTAATTAGTGTTTATCTGCTAAAACATGAGATGTGATTGGATTAGGGTATTCGTACGGCCTTGTTGACCTTGTCAAGGGTCATGCGGGTGGGTTTGATTCAATCAAGAAATGACGGGTTGAACTTGACTTGCGGTCTATGGTTTGTTGACCTTGTCAAGGTCATAGATCGTTTGGGGCAAAATATTATCGGGAATTTCAAGTGTTGAAATTTGCAATGAGATTGCATACCTCCTATGAGATAGTTGGATCCTGATACCCACTGCGAGTAAGAGTTACTCCTGGGAGAGTTTTACACAAGACAACTAGCCGATCAAGTAGGTGTCTAGAAAAGTGTTAACGAGGTTACGCCTCTGGGAAAACGAGGTTTACTTTAATTAGGTCCGTGCAAAAGCACGGGGAACCTCCCTCAAAGTACCGACACTGATCTGGCTGAAAGATTGACGAAATTGTAAGGTGTAATTAATCCCGGCTAATCTTACCTTTCAGGGTTTTAAGGTAGATTTGATAAAAACAGTGGGAGACATCCTGATTAGATAAGATAATAACCAATCTAATCTTGCAAGAGCATATGCTAAAGTGTTTTCTTCTCTCTCTCTCCAGGTAGCGACCATTTCAGGCCATAATCAAGATAATAATATGGATGTATTGACTGAACCCGATTATTGTACTGAGCAAGGGAACGTTAGACCCGTTCTTTCTTATAAGAGTTATAAGACTGAACAGGAAACAGGAGAATATCTGGATTCTCACGCCGCCCAAAAGAACATGCATGTTGATGCATCTTCTTCGGGTGTGTTAGTTATTGAGAACTGTTTCTCAGTTCACCCTACGTCCTGGGTATTAGATACCGGATTAGGATCCCACATATGTAAACAGTTACATGGGCTACGTAAAGGTAGAGAACTGGGAAAAGGTGATCATTCCGTTCAAGTAGGGAACGATGCAAATGTTGCAGCCAAAGCAGTTGGCGAATATCACCTGGTATTACCAAGTCGTAATACACTGATTCTAAATGAGTGCTATTATATACCGAACATGATGTGCAACATTATATCAGTTTCTTTATTAAGTAAAGAAGGATATAATTTTGTAGTAAAGGATAATGTTATGAACATATTCCTAGATCAAAAGTTGATTGCATCAGGCTCGTTACATAATGGCATATTCATTCTAAATCAGAATACAGTCCTGAATATACAAAACACACACAAGAGGAAAAGTTCAGAAATGAACGAATCCTTCATGTGGCATTGTAGACTTGGTCATATCAATGCGACACGGCTGGCTAAGTTACATAAGGATGGTTATTTGAATCCGTTCGAATTATCATCTTATGATATTTGCCATTCATGTCTCAAAGGAAAAATGACCAAAGCTCCGTTTAGTGGACACGGAGAAAGAGTTACTGAACTCTTAGGACTAATACATAGTGATGTATGCGGTCCCATGTCTACGCATGCCAGGAACGGTTCTTCCTACTTCATTACATTCACTGACGATCTCTCTAGATTCGGACATGTGTTCCTGATGAAACACAAGTCTGAAGCTTTTGAGAAATTCAAGGAATATAAGCACGAAGTAGAGAACCAAACGGGCAAAAGTATTAAGATTCTTCGATCTGATCGAGGAGGTGAATACTTAAGCAATGAGTTCCTAGATTATCTAAAAGAGAATGAGATTCTCTCTCAGCTTACTCCTCCTTATACACCACAGCACAACGGTGTATCGGAGCGGAGGAATCGCACCCTATTAGATATGGTGCGCTCTATGATGAGTACAGCTGAGTTACCTATTTCCTTCTGGGGGTATGCGCTTGAGACAGCGGCATACCTATTGAATCAAGTTCCAACTAAATCTGTACCTACCACACCATATGAGATATGGAGTGGGAAGAGACCGTATCTTAAACGAGTTAAGATATGGGGTTGTCCGGCCTATGTCAAAAGGCAAAATCCGGACAAACTCGAGGCACGATCAGTTCTTTGCAAGTTTGTAGGATATCCGAAGAATTCTTATGGATATTTTTTCTATCACAGTGAGGAGCAAAAAGTGTTTGTTGCTCAACATGCCACCTTTTTAGAAAAGGAATTTCTTGCAAAAGAGATTAGTGGCTCTGAGGTAGAACTGGAAGAAGTTCCAGCAATACAAACTGCAACTGAAGATTTAGTAGAACCAGAGGATTCAGTAGTACCCGACGAACCCCAGCCTCTCCGTCGATCTAGAAGGGTTTCTCGTCCACCTGAGAGATACTACAGTTTTCTCATTGATGGTGGAAGCGAGGATTGCATCATGGATGATGATGAACCCACTAGTTTCGAGCAGGCCATCACAAGTAGTGACTCTGTGAAATGGCTGGATGCAATGCGATCTGAAATGGAATCCATGTACACCAACAAAGTATGGACTTTGGAAAATGCTCCTGAAGGGGTAAAACCCATTGGGAGCAAGTGGATCTTTAAAAAGAAATTTGGTGTAGATGGAAAAGTTGAGACTTTCAAAGCTAGACTTGTAGCAAAGGGTTTTCGTCAAAGACCAGGTGTGGACTATGACGAAACCTTTTCTCCAGTGGCTATGCTTAAGTCCATCCGGATCTTACTTGCCATTGCTGCATACCATGACTACGAAATCTGGCAAATGGATGTTAAGACCGCCTTTCTAAACGGTGATTTAGAAGAGTGCGTGTACATGACTCAGCCAGAGGGCTTCATAGATAGTGGGAGCAGCGGAAAGGTGTGCAAGCTGCTTAAATCCATTTACGGGTTAAAGCAAGCATCGCGGAGTTAGAACATCTGTTTTGATGTTGTAGTCAAAGAGTTTGACTTCATCAAAAATATAGATGAACCTTGTATCTATAAGAAGGTAGCAGAGGGTAAGGTAGTCTTCCTCGTATTGTACGTGGATGACATACTCTTGATAGGAAATGATATTCCTATGCTGCAATCAGTCAAGCTCTTCTTATCACAAAGATTCTCAATGAAAGATCTAGGTGATGCCTCCTGCATATTGGGAATCATGATCTATAGAGATAGATCTAAACGGATACTGGGATTGTCCCAATCCAGATACATTGACACCATACTAAAGAGGTTTAGTATGGAAGAATCCAAGCGTGGAAACCAACCCACGATCTCTGGACTCACTCTCTCCAAAGAGATATCTCCCAAGACTAATTTGGAGAGAGCTCGCATGCAAGGGATACCATATGCTTCGGCAGTAGGCTCTATCATGTATGCGATGCTATGTACCAGACCCGATGTAGCATACTCACTAAGTGTAGTGAGTCGGTATCAAGCAGATCCTGGAGAGAGTCATTGGACAGCTATGAAGAACATTCTCAAGTACTTACGAAGGACTAAAGAGATGTTCTTTGTGTATGGTAACGGAGAACTCCAGGTGGAGTCCTTTACCGATTCCAGCTTCCAAAGTGATAAGGACGACTCTAAGTCGCATTCGGGTTTTGTCTTTACCCTCAATGGAGGGGCGGTATGTTGGAAGAGTTCCAAACAGGATACCGTTGCAGACTCAACGATGGAGGCTGAATACATCGCTGCCAACGATGCTGCCAAAGAGGCTGTCTGGATCAAGAAGTTCATTAGTGAACTTGGTGTGGTTCCATCCATTGAGCATCCAATACCTCTGTATTGCGATAACAATGGAGCTGTGGCGTTAGCCAAGGAACCCAGGTCCCATCAGAAGTCCAGACATATTCTGAGGCGGTATCACCTGATCAGGGAGATAGTTGATCGCCGGGAGATCGAGGTCAGGAGAGTAGATACGAAGGACAACACTGCGGATCCATTCACGAAGGCTATTCCCCAGATACAGTTTGAGAGATTATTCGGGATGCTAGGTATGCGATACTACAGCAGCTGGCCTTAGTGCAAGTGGGAGATTGTTAGTTATGTATATGCCCTAGAGGCCATTGTTGTACATTTGATGTATATTATAATGGATGCTTGGTTATATATAGAGATGACTTTCTTGCTCGTCATGATAGTATGCTATTTGGTTTCACTTTATCTTAACATGTTGACTTGTATTGGTTTACTGTTTTACTCTCACATGTTGATAAAGCCCTTAGGATTTGTACTCGACTACTGGGACTATGATGAGATCATACTAGTGGGGCCGCGGCAGTCGATGAGTACATCCTATAACTGTTCCTAGTCGAGGGTATATCGAGACAGGGCATCGATACACCAGAGTAGACTAGGTATACGCATCTTGACCCATATGATGGGCGATGGATGATCCCATATCCATCGGTGTCAGACACCAGAGATGGTGTACGGGTGCTCAGTGGAGACTGGGTACACTGGACGGACTCGCCGAGAACTCCCAGATGGTGATATACCACACGTCAGATGGCAGTTCTCCGGTGACACAGGTACAGGGTAGTCTGAAGACCCGAGATCGTCATAGAGTCTTGTGTGATTCCCACTGTGCTTTGATTTCCACCTTACCACGTCCAAGAGGGCGTGCAAAACGGTGGCTTTTAGGTACAGTCCCGAATCACATGGAGGCAATGAGCGATAGGAGGGGATTCGTCTCTCCCGGTATAGGGAGTTGATGTTGTGCTGTGTTCGATTGGCTATAACTGGAAGTCCCTGGCCAGGGCTGATATGGAGATTTACTGGTAAGTGTTACTAGTAGTTTTTCGACCCGTTATGAGCCACACATCGACACGACTTATCGGTTACCGGGGTTTGACGTATACCACCCCTAGACTTGATATGCGACATATCAGACGAACAGACCGGACTGTACGGGAGTGTTACTGGTTGGATTCACAGGAGAACGCACAGACTAGCTTGTTGATCTTCTGATCGCTCAATACCTGGGTGGTTGTTACGTTTAGCTGACTGCTTGCAGCTTGTGGGTGTTTGATATGATCATCACCTGCTACCGGCGTATTGACGATTCTTTAGAGTCCTACACAGAGGTTTCTTGGCTCAGGCGAAACAGAGTAGTGGCACATATGTGATATGCGCAGGAACAATAATAATGCGATATGGGATACTGTATTATATTCTCAGGATATTTAGATATGAACCGGGTCATCGGATCAAGTGTTGATTCGATGAATCGGTACATGATATATTAGTCGGTAATATTCGATATAGCCGGATCATCGATTCAAGTGTTGATTCGATGATTTAATGTATAATAATATATATGATATATTGTATTACATTATCTAATATTGGCTCGCTTTATTATTTCATTTTCTCAGTGGATGATACATTGATATATATGCGATATATGTTAATTGTATTATTTTCTTTTGTTGCAAATATATAATATATATGTGATATATATTATTGTGACATGTTATGATTAATTGTTAAACATGTTTAAGGATGATTAATTGAGATTAGGGTTTAATTTGGATTAGTTGCTTCATGCAGAAGATTTTTCTTTTGTCATTCTTAAGATCTTTATGGATGACACATTCTTTAACTCAACTAAACCCTAACTCTAGTTATTTCTCTACAAAATCTAGACCACTCATCCTTGACCATGGTTTACAATTCAATCATATGATTTATATTCTATTCATCACAAAAGAAATATAGATCATTATTGATTTTCCATCATCTTCTTCTTCTTTCTTCAAGAAAGCTTGCTAGTTTTTCTTTTAGTGATGAAATTAAATGAGAAAATAATTTAATTGTTAGTTATGTATATGCCCTAGAGGCCATTGTTGTACATATGATGTATATTATAATGGATGCTTGGTTATATATAGAGAAGACTTTCTTGCTCGTCATGATAGTATGCTATTTGGTTTCACTTTATCTTAACATGTTGACTTGTATTGGTTTACTGTTTTACTCTCACATGTTGATAAAGCCCTTAGTATCTGTACTCGACTACTGGGACTATGATGAGATCATACTAGTGGGGCCGCGGTAGTCGACGAGTACATCCTATAACTGTTCCTAGTCGAGGGTATATCGAGACAGGGCATCGATACACCAGAGTAGACTAGCGTATACGCATCTTGACCCATATGATGGGCGATGGATGATCCCATATCCATCGATGTTAGACATCAGAGATGGTGTACGGGTGCTCAGTGGAGACTGGGTACACTGGACGGACTCGCCGAGAACTCCCAGATGGTGATATACCACACGTCAGATGGCAGTTCTCCGGTGACACAGGTACAGGGTAGTCTGAAGACCCGAGATCGTCATAGAGTCTTGTGTGATTCCCACTATGCTTTGATTTCCACCTTACCACGTCCAAGAGGGCGTGCAAAACGGTGGCTTTTGGGTACAGTCCCGAATCACATGGAGGCAATGAGCGATAGGAGGGGATTCGTCTCTCCCGGTATAGGGAGTTGATGTTGTGCTGTGTTCGATTGGCTATAACTGGAAATCCCTGGCCAGGGCTGATATAGAGATTTACTGGTAAGTGTTACTAGTAGTTTCTCGACCTGTTATGAGCCATACATCGACACGACTTATCGGTTACTGGGGTCTGACGTATACCACCCCTAGACTTGATATGCGACATATCAGACGAACAGACCGGACTGTACGGGAGTGTTACTGATCGGATTCACAGGAGAACGCACAGGCTAGCTTGTTAATCTTCTGATCGCTCAATACCTGGGTGGCTGTTACGTTTAGCTGACCGCTTGCAGCTTGTGGGTGTTTGATATGATCATCACCTGCTACCGGCGTATTGACGATTCTTTAGAGTCCTACACAGAGGTTTCTTGGCTCAGGCGAAACAGAGTAGTGGCACATATGTGATATGCGCAGGAACGAGAATAATGCGAAATGGGATACCGTATTATATTCTCGCGATATTTAGATATGAACCGGGACATCGGATCAAGTGTTGATTCGATAAATCGGTACATGATATATTAGTCGGTTATATTCGATATAGCCGGATCGTCGGATCAAGTGTTGATTCGATGATTTAATATATAATAATATATATGATATATTATTATATTAACTAATATTGGCTTACTTTATTATTTCATTTTCTCAGTGGATGATACATTGATATATATGCGATATATGTTAATTTTATTATTTTCTTTTGTTGCAAATATATAATATATATATGTGATATATATTATTATGACATGATATGATTAATTGTTAAACATGTTTAAGGATGATTAATTGTGGTTAGGGTTTGATTGGGTTTAGTTGCTTCAAGTTTCTTCTAGAAGCAATTTTCTTTTGTCATTTGTAAAGATATTTTGGATGACACATTTTTGACTTAACCAAACCCTAACCCTAGTTGTTTCTCTACACATTCTCATCCATTCATCCTTGACCATGGTTAATAATTCAATCATATGTTTATATTTCTATTCATCACAAAAGAAAATGAATTATCATTATTCTTTATCCATTATCTTCTTCTTCTTCTCTCTTGAAGAAGCTCTCTTGAAAATTCTTATGTGATGAAAGATTATGAGAAAATGATATAAAAAGAAAGCTAAATTACTACTCTCTCATCCTCATCTCATCTAGCCCATGGGATTAGTGTGTTCACTTCTTTAAGAGTGAGATAGCTTGAGTTCTTTGAAACCTCGAGGTAGATCATCGGAGATTTGGAATACGACGAGTTAGAATGGATCGTTCGAGTCGTGGAGCCTTTCATGAGTCCGAGAGATCGTGGATCGCGGCAAAGGGACTTCTACTCGGAGCTTGTGAAGTGAAGGAGCGGACTACAAAGGTTGTAATCCCTCACACTTAGATAAAAGTTATCTAATTACATGTTAAACCCTAATAATCTAGCAAAGATCCCGGCTTTGAGTTGTTCGGCACGTCTAAAATTTAATCCGGGCATGTTTGATGCCTTAAGAACCTTCACAAGAGTGCCTAGGAACCCTACAGTGGTATCAGAGCCTAGCTAGAGCATTAGGCGATGTGTTTAGGAAGTTAAAACTCCGATCGAACGCGAAACGACAGAAAAAAAACCCCTCTCTGGAAATTTTTTAAAATTTGGGATTTTTCTGAATTAAAAATATGTAAAAAAATCAGCAGGCAATTATAAGAATTACCATAAAATCCGAGCCCCTAATTCCACCAAACAGCGGCGGAAGCGCGGCTCAAGCATGGCTTGCGCGGCGCTTCCGCGGCGGAACTATGAGATCTTGACACGTGGCTTTGATTTTAATTCCCGTAGGTACTTGCTGATCATTCTGGATATTTTTATTCTGTTCCAGGTGTTTAAAATTCTGGGGTTTATTTTGTAATAGTAGACTCGATCGGAATATTTAAGTTCGTATTTCTTTCCGGATATTTAGAAATTGTTAAACTAGTTGAACGGATATCATTAACTTACTGTTTCCCGGTACGGCAAACTTTCAAGTGTTGAAATTTATTCGGGTTTAAATCTTTCGGAAAATTGTACAAGTTAACTGGTGGACCCTCTAGAAGACAACAAACCTTAACTCGATTATGTGACCGTCTTGAACTGCCTTTTGAACCTTCGGGTTTGGGGCAGTACGGCGTGCCACATGTGAGGCGTTGGCTTGACCCTTCTACGGCTGGATCACTGGTACTGTGACATATTCTGGGATTATTTGAACTCCGCTCAAGAGTTGAGCACTTTGGGAAATTTTGGGTATTTGACTATCTGTTCGGAAAGTTTAATTCTGTCTATTTATCTGGAATGTGATACAATATGTGGAATTCATAGAGTTAGGCATGAAATGCGGAATATGTGATATTTCGGATTTACGATGTCTAAAGTGATTGTGGATTCCAAATATTGTAGTTTTACACTTTCTTTTCTGTGACCGTAAGTGTAATATGTGATATCGCCGGTTTCGTTGCTATATGTCAACGACAATTGGGATGCGCATATTTACTTACGTTGATGATATGAGATATTATGTGTTGCTGTGATATGTTATATTGGATCGTCGCGATCAGAATAGCCGGGGGTTTTATGTGAGATGAGGGTTTTTATTTTCATTCATGTAAAATTCATTTGTAATGTAATATTCTTTTATTTGGGGCACTTCCAGGATGCGGTTGCTGTCACCAGTGTATATTATTTACTTTTCCGCATTAGGTAGACCCAAGGAGGGGAGCACAAGTAACCGGGTTCTAGGGTCCAGTGGGAGGCCATCTCGAGGAGTCGAGACCGGGTCTCCTAACCCTAGAATTGGCAGTGTTACTTGCCGCTCTCGTAGGGGGTCTTGGGATGTGGGTTTGGCTATTCGTCGCGACCGTGGAATCCGTGTTTTATACAGGCTCGTATTAAAAACACGGACGTCCTAGTATATCCAATATTTCATATATGTTCTTCTGCTGCAATGTTCTGTGATGAGATCATATTACTGCCTGAGACGAATGCTTATACTATATATATATGCTGATATATAAATATTACTGCTTTCGTTTCTTCTGTGATGCTTAGGAAGCATAAGCTGATGGGATTTTTATTAATGAGATTAATAAAAGAAAAGAAACCTAAAGATGTTGTAGAATCAAAACTTAATAAAAAGGGTAGCTACAGTTTTGCTTTGCACAGTGATATATACGATATATCCTGCACCTTATTCGATGAGGAAAGGCCCGAGATCCCTTCACCGGGAGTGACTCCTTTAGCAAAACTGGCAGATGCTACAAAACGCGGTTTGTCTTTTGATTGCTTTTAGTGTTTTGCTTTGCACAGCGGTATATAAGATATATCCTGCACCTTATTCGATGAGGAAAGGGCCGACGATCCCTTCACCGGGAGTGACCCCTTTAGCGAAATTAAGAAAAGCCTCAAAAACACTCCTTTTCAAAAACTACATTGTAAGTCTACGTTAGCGCCCCGGCAGTCTACAGACGCCAAATGCGGAATAAAACTTTTTAACTTGGCGCTATCGTATATTTTAACCCGGATCTACCATTATTGCTAAACTAACAAACTGTAAAGAGTGTAGAAAGGTTGTACCGAACGATCCGAGTCCTTCGTTCTTCAACCATCATCCCACGCTCCGTTGCGGCTGCTCCGATCTCGTCGATCTCCGAATCCTTCGTCGAGGTGGCACCACATGATCGGTTCTTTAAACGGGCTCCCGCCTCTGACTCGAGGCAACTCGATCGTCAAGTTTGCTAAAAGAGACGACCAAGATTGATGTAGAGAATGAGTAGATGACTTTGTCTCACTTCGTCCAAATCCGTGGACGATCGGTTAATGAAGTTGCCGAAGGAATCGGGTGATGGAATGAAATGGACTGTGAAATTCCATATACCGATAAAACCTATCATATCTTTTCTACAAAATGAAATCAACAACTGAGGTGAGGAGGAGAGAGAGGGGCCGGCCATCTTATAAGGAAGAGGGAGGTGACCGTAGGAGGAGGGAGGGTAACCATATCACAATCATAGTTATCTAAACAATTATGAAAGAATGAATCACAAATTTGAACCAATTAGAACAAACCTAGTCATGCTTTAACATTAAAGAACCATTAATGCAAAGATGAGTCACTAAGCCACTTCATCACTTCTAGAACCTTCTAGAATGATGACTCACTCCATCTGAAGAAAAGATAAACCCGTTTTTAACCAAATGTTAAAAGACGGCTGATAGAAAACTGGAAACTGGCAAATTCCAAAAGTGATCCTGAAACGAATTTCAGGACAACCCCGAAACTGTATAAATATACCCGCATTTGTATTACGACCGAATACAAATGCAACTGAGACAAAGATTTTATACCTACTCAATATGATACTCGGATCCGGCTTAAACCAAAGCCGACCAGTATCATCTGCCCGAAAAATAACACGTGCGTAAACGCACGTGCATTTTCCGAACCCTGCCATAAAACCATACGGCCTCTACAACGTTTCGCCCGAACTTGGGAAACTGTCTTTGGGGGACTCTAATGACTCGTCAGCACCCTGGCAGTGGGTTTAACCACAAACCGTCAGCGGCACTAGCTATGCGTAACGGCTGCCCACGGACTGACCTCAAGGGTAGCCGAGGAGCGAACTCAAGGGAGACCGATGAGCAAACTCCTCCGAAAACCCTACTGAGCCTAACAGTGACAATGTATATACAGTCCGGTCCGTTCGTCAATGAGTATCGCATATCTGCCTAGGGGGCTAGCAACGTCAGACCCCCAATAGCAGTATAAGTCGTGTCGGAGTTAAGCCCAATTACACCCTGAGATACTACTGGAGTGCCTACCAGTAAATCTCCTGCCATGGCCATGGACTTTGTGTAATGGCTCTCCTAGACACTGCACGACCTCGCCCCCAATACCGGGAGAGACGAATCCCCTGCCGATCCGCTCACGTGCCTCCATATGGCTCGGGACTGTATCCAAAAGCTACCTGTTTGCACGACTCCTTTGAGCCGTGGTAGGGTAGAAATCAAAGCACAGTGGGAACTCACACGAGACAAATGACGACCTCAGGTCGATGAACTAACCTGTACACATGTCACCAGGGAACTGCTATCTGACGGTAGATATAATACTAACTAGCAGATTCCCGGCGAGTCCTGTCCGGTGTACTCATAACCCAATGAGCACCTGTATACATCTTAGGTGATCCAACTGACACCAGTGGCTTGTGAGACCGGCCACCGCCCCTCGTCGGGGTCTCGACTGTACACACTAGTCTACTCCGGAGTATCGATGCCCTGTCTCGAAACTCCCACGACTAGGGACCACAATTAAGGATATGCATATAAACTACCCAACTCTCACGTATATGATCGCCATCATACTGTTGGTAGTAAAGCAAGATCCTAAGGGCTCTATCAAAGTGTAACATGCAATCAGTCACCTGAACATGTACACGACTGATAAAGGCAAACCAGATAGCATACTATCATCTCGAGTAAGACTGTCCTACCGGGATAGCTCCTCCGCAATTATTGCAATCACGTACCTGCGATCCAATAATTGACTATGAGGGCACTATCTCCAACATACATGATTCTACGACGATATCAAGTTCATTACGCTCAGGGTTTTCTGAAAAACCTGCGTAACCCTCCGTCATTTTAGGAAAATAGAGTACTTAGTATTCGTGCTGCGTTTGTTGACCATAGTTAAGGCGCAGTGTACGGTAGCTAAGTGATGTTTTCCTAGATAACATAAGATGTGATTAATTAGGACAGTCATATGACTTTGTTGACCATAGTTAAGGGTCATGTGGGTGGATCTAAATTAATCAAGAAATGACGGGTAGGACTTGACTAGTGCTTATGATTTGTTGACCATAGTTAAGGTCATAAGACACTAGGGGTAAAAAATATTATCGGGAATTTCAAGTGTTGAAATTTGCAATGAGATTGCATACCTCCTATGAGATAGTTGGATCCTGATACCCACTGCGAGTAAGAGTTACTCCTGGGAGAGTTTTACACAGGACAATTAGTCATTCAAGTAGGTGTCTAGAAAAGTGTTAACGAGGTTACGCCTCTGGGAAAACGAGGTTTAGTAATTAGGTCCGTGCGAAAGCACGGGGAACCTCCCTCAAAGTACCGACACTGATCTGGCTGAAAGATTGACGAAATTGTAGGGTGTAATTAATCCCGGCTAATCTTACCTTTTATGGTTTGAAGGTAGATTTGATAAAAACAGTGGGAGACATCCTGATTAGATAAGATAATAACCAATCTAATCTTGCAAGAGCATACGCTAAAGTGTTTTCTTCTCTCTCTCTCCAGGTAGCGACCATTTCAGGCCATAATCAAGATAATAATATGGATGTATTGACTGAACCTAATTATTGTACTGAGCAAGGGAACGTTGAACCCGTTCTTTCTTATAAGAGTTATAAGACTGAACAGGAAACAGGAGAATATCTAGATTCTCACGCCGCCCAAAAGAACATGCATGTTGATGCATCTTCTTCAGGTGTGTTAGTTATTGAGAACTGTTTCTCAGTTCACCCTACGTCCTGGGTATTAGATACCGGATCAGGATCCCACATATGTAAACAGTTACATGGGCTACGTAAAGGTAGAGAACTGGGAAAAGGTGATCATTCCGTTCAAGTAGGGAACGGTGCAAGTATTGTAGCCAAAGCAGTTGGCGAATATCACCTTGTATTACCAAGTCATAATACACTGATTCTAAATGAGTGCTATTATATACCGAACATGATGTGCAACATTATATCAGTTTCTTTATTGAGTAAAGAGGGATATAATTTTGTAGTACAGGATAATGTTATGAACATATTCCTAGATCAAAAGTTGATTGCATCAGGCTCGTTACATAATGGCATATTCATTCTAAATCAGAATACAGTCCTGAATATCCAAAACACATACAAGAGGAAAAGTTCAGATGTGAACGAATCCTACTTGTGGCATTGTAGACTTGGTCATATCAATGCGACACGACTAGCTAAGTTACATAAAGATGGTTATTTGAATCCGTTCGAATTATCATCTTATGATACTTGCCATTCATGTCTCAAAGGAAAAATGACCAAAGCTCCGTTTAGTGGACACGGAGAAAGAGTTACCGAACTCTTAGGACTGGTACATAGTGATGTATGCGGTCCCATGTCTATGCATGCCAGGAACGGTTCTTCCTACTTCATTACATTCACTGACGATCTCTCTAGATTCAGACATGTGTTCCTGATGAAACACAAGTCTGAAGCTTTTGAAAAATTCAGAGATTATAAGCACGAAGTAGAGAATCAAACGGGCAAAAGTATTAAGATTCTTCGATCTGATCGAGGAGGTGAATACTTAAGTAATGAGTTTCGGGATTATCTAAAAGAGAATGGGATTCTCTCTCAGCTTACTCCTCCTTATACACCACAGCACAACGGTGTATCGGAACGGAGGAATCGCACACTATTAGATATGGTGCGCTCTATAATGAGCACTGCTGAGTTACCTATCTCCTTTTGGGGTTATGCGCTTGAAACAGCCACATATCTATTGAATAGAGTTCCAACTAAATCGGTGCCTACCACTCCATATGAGATATGGAATGGAAAGAGACCATCTCTTAAACGAGTTAAGATATGGGGTTGTCCGGCCTATGTTAAAAAGCAAAATCCGGACAAACTCGAGGCAAGATCAAGTATATGTAAGTTTGTAGGATATCCAAAAGATTCTTATGGATATATATTCTATCACGCTGAGGAACAAAAAGTGTTTGTTTCTCAATATGCCACCTTTTTAGAAAAGGAATTTCTTGAAAAAGAAATTAGTGGCTCTGAGGTAGAACTGGAAGAAGTTCCAGCAGAACAAACTACAACAGATGATTTAGTGGAACCAGAGGATTCGGTAGTACCCGACGAACCCCAGCCTCTCCGCCGATCTAGTAGGGTTTCTCGTCCACCTGAGAGATACTACGGTTTTCTCATTGATGGTGGAACCGAGGACTGCATCATGGATGATGATGAACCGACTAGTTTCGAGCAGGCCATCACGAGTGTTGACTCTGTGAAATGGCTTGATGCAATGCGATCTGAGATGGAATCCGTGTACACCAATAAAGTATGGATTTTAGAAAATGCTCCTGAAGGGGTAAAACCCATTGGGAGCAAGTGGATTTTTAAAAAGAAATTTGGTGTAGATGGAAAAGTTGAGACTTTCAAAGCTAGACTTGTAGCAAAAGGTTTTCGTCAAAGACCAGGTGTGGACTATGACGAAACCTTTTCTCCAGTGGCTATGCTTAAGTCCATCCGGATCTTACTTGCCATTGCTGCATACCATGATTACGAAATCTGGCAAATGGATGTTAAGACCGCCTTTCTAAACGGTGATTTAGAAGAGTGCGTGTACATGACTCAGCCAGAGGGCTTCGTAGATAGTGGGAGCAGCGGAAAGGTGTGCAAGCTGCTTAAATCCATTTATGGGTTAAAGCAAGCATCGCGGAGTTGGAACATCTGTTTTGATGTTGTAGTCAAAGAGTTTGACTTCATCAAAAATATAGATGAACCTTGTATCTATAAGAAGGAAGCAGAGGGTAAGGTTGTCTTCCTCGTATTGTACGTGGATGATATACTCTTGATAGGAAATGATATTCCTATGCTGCAATCAGTCAAGCTCTTCTTATCACAGAGATTCTCAATGAAAGATCTAGGTGATGCCTCCTGCATATTGGGAATCATGATCTATAGAGATAGATCTAAACGGATATTGGGATTGTCCCAATCCAGGTACATTGACACCATACTAAAGAGGTTTAGTATGGAAGAATCCAAACGTGGGAATCAGCCCACGATATCTGGACTCACTCTCTCCAAAGAGATGTCTCCCAAGACTGATTTGGAGAGAGCTCGCATGCAAGGGATACCCTATGCTTCGGCAGTAGGCTCTATCATGTATGCGATGCTATGTACCAGACCCGATGTAGCATACTCACTAAGTGTAGTGAGTCGGTATCAAGCAGATCCTGGAGAGAGTCATTGGACAGCAGTGAAGAACATTCTCAAGTACTTACGAAGGACTAAGGAGATGTTCTTGGTGTATGGTAACGGAGAACTCCAGGTGGTGTCCTTTACCGATTCCAGCTTCCAAAGTGATAAGGACGACTCTAAGTCGCATTCGGGTTTTGTCTTTACCCTCAATGGAGGGGCGGTATGTTGGAAGAGTTCCAAACAGGATACCGTTGCAGACTCGACGATGGAGGCTGAATACATCGCTGCCAACGATGCTGCCAAAGAGGCTGTCTGGATCAAGAAGTTCATTAGTGAACTTGGTGTGGTTCCATCCATTGAGCATCCAATACCTCTGTATTGCGATAACAATGGAGCTGTGGCTTTGGCCAAGGAACCCAGGTCCCATCAGAAGTCCAGACATATTCTGAGGCGGTATCACCTGATCAGGGAGATAGTTGATCGCCGGGAGATCAAGGTCAGGAGAGTAGATACGAAGGACAACACTGCGGATCCATTCACGAAGGCTATTCCCCAGATACAGTTTGAGAGATTATTCGGGATGCTAGGTATGAGATACTACAGCAGCTGGCCTTAGTGCAAGTGGGAGATTGTTAGTTATGTATATGCCCTAGAGGCCATTGTTGTACATATGATGTATATTATAATGGATGCTTGGTTATAGATAGAGAAGGCTTTCTTGCTCGTCATGATAGTATGCTATTTGGTTTCACTTTATCTTAACATGTTGACTTGTATTGGTTTACTGTTTTACTCTCACATGTTGATAAAGCCCTTAGGATCTGTACTCGACTACTGGGACTATGATGAGATCATACTAGTGGGGCCGCGGTAGTCGACGAGTACATCCTATAACTGTTCCTAGTCGAGGGTATATCGAGACAGGGCATCGATACACCAGAGTAGACTAGCGTATACGCATCTTGACCCATATGATGGGCGATGGATGATCCCATATCCATCGGTGTTAGACATCAGAGATGGTGTACGGGTGCTCAGTGGAGACTGGGTACACTGGACGGACTCGCCGAGAACTCCCAGATGGTGATATACCACACGTCAGATGGCAGTTCTCCGGTGACACAGGTACAGGGTAGTCTGAAGACCCGAGATCGTCATAGAGACTTGTGTGATTCCCACTATGCTTTGATTTCCACCTTACCACGTCCAAGAGGGCGTGCAAAATGGTGGCTTTTGGGTACAGTCCCGAATCACATGGAGGCAATGAGCGATAGGAGGGGATTCGTCTCTCCCGGTATAGGGAGTTGATGTTGTGCTGTGTTCGATTGGCTATAACTGGAAGTCCCTGGCCAGGGCTGATATAGAGATTTACTGGTAAGTGTTACTAGTAGTTTCTCGACCTGTTATGAGTCATACATCGACACGACTTATCGGTTACTGGGGTTGACGTATACCACCCCTAGACTTGATATGCGACATATCAGACGAACAGACCGGACTGTACGGGAGTGTTACTGATCGGATTCACAGGAGAACGCACAGGCTAGCTTGTTAATCTTCTGATCGCTCAATACCTGGGTGGCTGTTACGTTTAGCTGACCGCTTGCAGCTTGTGGGTGTTTGATATGATCATCACCTGCTACCGGCGTATTGACGATTCTTTAGAGTCCTACACAGAGGTTTCTTGGCTCAGGCGAAACAGAGTAGTGGCACATATGTGATATGCGCAGGAACAAGAATAATGCGATATGGGATACCGTATTATATTCTCGCGATATTTGGATATGAACCGGGACATCGGATCAAGTGTTGATTCGATAAATCGGTACATGATATATTAGTCGGTTATATTCGATATAGCCGGATCGTCGGATCAAGTGTTGATTCGATAATTTAATATATAATAATATATATGATATATTATTATATTAACTAATATTGGCTTACTTTATTATTTCATTTTCTCAGTGGATGATACATTGATATATATGCGATATATGTTAATTGTATTATTTTCTTTTGTTGCAAATATATAATATATATATGTGATATATATTATTGTGACATGATATGATTAATTGTTAAACATGTTTAAGGATGATTAATTGTGGTTAGGGTTTGATTGGGTTTAGTTGCTTCAAGTTTCTTCTAGAAGCAATTTTCTTTTGTCATTTGTAAAGATATTTTGGATGACACATTTTTAACTTAACCAAACCCTAACCCTAGTTGTTTCTCTACACATTCTCATCCATTCATCCTTGACCATGGTTAATAATTCAATCATATGTTTATATTTCTATTCATCACAAAAGAAAATGAATTATCATTATTCTTTATCCATTATCTTCTTCTTCTTCTCTCTTGAAGAAGCTCTCTTGAAAATTCTTATGTGATGAAAGATTATGAGAAAATGATATAAAAAGAAAGCTAAATTACTACTCTCTCATCCTCATCTCATCTAGCCCATGGGATTAGTGTGTTCACTTCTTTAAGAGTGAGATAGCTTGATTTCTTTGAAACCTCGAGGTAGATCATCGGAGATTTGGAATACGACGAGCTAGAATGGATCGTTCGAGTCGTGGAGCCTCTCATGAGTCCGGGAGATCGTGGATCGCGGCAAAGGGACTTCTACTCGGAGCTTGTGAAGTGAAGGAGCGGACTACAAAGGTTGTAATCCCTCACACTTAGATAAAAGTTATCTAATTACATGTTAAACCCTAATAATCTAGCAAAGATCCCGGCTTTGGGTTGTTCGGCACGTCTAAAATTTAATCCGGGCATGTTTGATGCCTTAAGAACCTTCACAAGAGTGCCTAGGAACCCTACATTAAAAAGAAAGCAAATTACTACTCTCTCATCCTCATCTCATCTAGCCCATGGGATTAGTGTGTTCTTCTCTTTTGAGTGAGAAAGCTTGAGTCGTAGCAACTTCAAGGTAGATCATCGGAGATCTGGAATACTTCGAGCTAGTATGGATCGTTCGAGTCGTGGAGCCTCTCATGAGTCCGGGAGATCGTGGATCGCGGCAAAGGGACTTCTACTCGGAGCTTGTGAAGTGAAGGAGCGGACTACAAAGGTTGTAATCCCTCACACTTAGATAAAAGTTATCATCTTGCATGTTTAAACCTAATAATCTAGCAAAGATCCCGGTTTTGGGTTGTTCGGCACGTCTAAATTTTTATCCGGGCATGTTTGATGCCTTTTGAACCTTCACAAGAGTGTCTAGGAACCCTACATCTAATAGGGTCCTATTCCGTCGTTCAGACACACCGTTGTGCTGTGGTGTGTAAGGAGGAGTGAGTTGAGAGAGAATCCCATTCTCTTTTAGGAAGTTTGCAAATTCTGTACTGAGGTACTCCCCACCTCGATCTGATCGAAGCATCTTGATACTCAAGCCGGTTTGTTTTTCTACTTCTTGTTTATATTCAGTGAATTTCTCGAAAGCTTCGGATTTGTGCTTTAATAAAAATACATGACCGAATCTTGAGAAATCGTCAGTGAAAGTAATGAAGTAAGAAAAACCGCCTCTAGCCTGTGTAGACATTGGCCCACATACATCACTATGTATGAGTCCTAGGAGCTCGGTAGCTCTTTCTCCGTGTCCGGTAAACGGAGTTTTGGTCATTTTACCCTTGATATAAGACTGGCAAGTCGCATAAGATTTATATTCAAAAGGGTTTAAATATCCATCTTTGTGTAACCTGTTTAGTCTTGTTTCGTTAATATGACCAAGTCTACAGTGCCAAAGAAAAGCTTCATTTATTTTTGAAAGTTTTCTTTTATTAGTGTGTTGTATGCTGAAAACTGTGTGTTGATTTAGGACGTATATCCCGTTATTAAGTGTACCATACCCAACCAACATTTGATTCAGGTGAATGTTCATAACATTATTCTGCAATACAAAATTATATCCTTCATTGTCTAACAAAGAAACAGATATTATATTACAAAGCATACTTAGTACAAAATAACATGGGTTCAAAACCAATATACACCCAGATGGCAACCCCAAGTGATACTCTCCCACTACGACTGTATGTACATTTGAACCATTTCCAACGCGGAGAGTATGGTCACATGTCTTCAAAACCTTGCTATTTCTCAGCCCCTGCACAGAATTGCAAATGTGAGAACCTGAACCGGTATCTAATACCCAGGAAGCAGAGTTTATTGAAAAACAGTTTTCTGTCACAAACACACCTGAAGCGGAAGCATCCCCATGCTTCTTCTTGAGATTCAAGTACTCCGTACAGTTGTGCTTCCAATGTCCTGTATTGTGGCAATGAAAACATTCACCTTTCCCCGACTCTCCAGCTTTGGACTTTTCCTTCCCCTTGACCTTTTTAACTCCACCCTTAGGATTGGTGGGCTTCTTCTTTTTCTTTCCCTTGGCCTTAGCCTTTGGGCGAGAAGAGGAAGATTGTCCAACCGTCATAACGAGAGTTTTCACTGATTTCAGTGTGCTCTCTGCACTCCTTAACATATTAAGGAGTTCAGGTAGTTCCCTCTCCATGTTGTGCATGTTGAAGTTAACTATGAACTGAGCAAAGGCGGAGGGGAGGGACTGCAGAATAATATCAGTATATTGTTCATTGTCCATTGTCCATCCAAGGTCCTCAAGCTCTTCTATGAGAGCTATCATCTTCAAAACATGGTCTCCTACTGATGTGCCAGGGGCCATTCGCATCTGAAACAATTTCTTTGATGCTTCGTATCGTAATACGCGGGATTGCTCTCCATACAACTCCTTTGTATGGAGAAATATGGCTTGAATGTCCATATTCTCGTGCTGCTTTTGATGTGTGTTGTCCATCGATGTGAGCGCGAGGCATTTGGCCGTGGCACAGTCAGCGTCCCATGTCTTGCGGACTTCTTTGTCCGCAACTGAGGATTTTGGACCTGGGACGGACGGGGCTGAAGCCGTGAGGACATATGATACTTTATCATAAGTCAAGGCTATTTTCAGATTCCTTAGCCAGTCTTTATAATTGGTCGCATTCAGTTTATTTTTATCTAGTAGAAGCTTGAGTCCAATCATTGGTATCTGCCATTAAGAGAGAGAAAAGAATACACTCAGCGAAAGCTCTTGCAAAGATCAGTTTGGTTATTATCTTGTCTAATCGATGTCTCCCACTGCTTTAATCAAGTTTTTCTTTCAAACCTTAAAAAGAAAACTAGCCAGGATTAATTACAGTCTACAACTTCGCTAACCGTTCAGCCAGGCCAGTGTCGGTACTTGAGGGAGGTTCCCCGTGCTTTCGCACGGACTTAATTAAAGTAAACCACGTTTTCCCAGAGGCGTAGCCCCGTTAACACCTTTCTAGACACCTAATGAGTTAGCTAATTGTAAACTGCAAAACTCTCCTAGGAGCAACTATTGCCCACAGTGGGATCGGTATCCAACCATCATATGGAAGGTATGCAATCTCATTGCAAATCTCAACACTTGAAATTCCCGATGTGATTTTTACCCCTAGTACTTATGACCTTAACTATGGTCAAGAAATCATAAGTACCAGTCAAGTTCTACCCGTCATTTCTTGATTAATTAGACCCACCCATATGACCCTTAACTATGGTCAACAAAGTCGCATGAATGTCCTAATCAATCTGCATCATATGTAGTGTAGGAAGACATCACTTAGCTACCGTACACTACGCCTTAACTAAAGTCAACAAACGTAGCACGAATACTAAGTACTCTACTTCCTAAAATGACGGAGGGTTGCAGATGATTTTTAAGAAAATCTTTAACGCTTTGAACTTGATATCGTTGTAGAATCAAACGGTTTTCAAAAGGAGTGGCTTGTGCTCCGCAGTTTTGAAATATAGCTTTTTCATAAAGAGCCGAGTGGTTTTCAAATCTGATTCTACAACATCTTTTTAGGTTTATTTTCTTTACATTAATCATATTAATGTAATCCCATCATTTAAGTCCATAAGCCAATCACAGAAAAGAAACGAAAATAACACGTACGCTTATGTCATCCGCATTCGCCGCAATGTTCCGTTATGCACCGTTAGGTTACTTAACTAACAGCATACCGGGACGGGACTAGCGCGGGTGTAAAACATAAGCAACGTCTACTATATATCATATACATAATATGTCATTCGTCTCAGATATCACAGAACACAGGCAGCAGAAACATATATATAATGTGGGATATACTAGGACGTCCGTATTTAGTATTTAGCCAACAATAGAAAATACGGATTCCACAAACGCGATGAATAGCCAAGACCACACCCCTAGACCCCTACGAGAGCGGCAAGCGACCCTACCAATCCTGGAGTTTAGGAGACCTGGTCTCGACTCCTTGAGATGGCCTCCCACTGAACCCCAGAACCCGGTCACTTTTGCCTCCCTTCTTGGGTCTATCCTAATGCGGAAAAGTAAATAATATACAACACTGGTGACATCAACCTCAACCCGGAAGTGCCCCAAATAAAAGAATATTACATTACATTAGAATTTTACATGAATGAAAAATAAAACTCTCATCTCACATAAAACCCCCCGACTATTCAATCGCGACAATCCTGCACATCATATCTCAGCAACACATAATATCATATATCATCAACATAAGTAAGTATGCGTACCCCGATTGTCGTTGATGTATAGCAACGAAACTGGCGATATCGACATACTACACTTACGGTCACAGAAAAGAAAGTGTAAAACTACAACATTTGGAATCCACATTCTCTTTAGACATCGTAAATCCGAGATATCACATACCTCGCATTTCATGCCTAACTATATGAATTCCATATATTGTATCACATTCCAGATAAATAGACAGTATTAAACATTTCGATCGAATAATCAAATACCCAAAATTTTCTAAAGCTCAACACTTGAGCGGAGTTCAAAAAACCCAGAATGTGTCACAGTAGTAGCGGTCCAGCCATAGAAGGGTCAAGCCAACGCCTCACATGTGGCACGCCGTACTGCCTCAAACCCTAAGGTTCAAAAGGCAGTTCAAGACGGTCACATAATCGAGTTAAGGTTTGTTGTCTTCTAGAGGGTCCACCACAAAACTTGTACGTACTTCCGAAAAATTTAAACCCCGTGAAAAAGTGAGTTAATGACACTCGTTCTAACTTTTTAATACATTCTAAATTACCCGGAAAAAGGCACGAAGTTAAAATTCCGATCGAATCATAGAATCCTAAACAATCCCCAGAACATTCAACACTAGATTCAGATTAAAAATACCCAAAAATATCTACAAGCAGGTAGGAAGAACACTGTATAAAAACGAGGCAATGAATAATCAGTACGGCCGCGGAGCCGCGGCCTAAGCAAGCTCTGGCCTCGGTTCAGCGGTAGGATCTAATGTTCATGGCTTCGTTTTTTACAGTTGTTCTTAGAATTCCCTGCTGAATTTTTTAAATATTTTTAATACTGAAAAACCACAGTTTCAAAAAATTGTCCAGAGAGTGTTCAAGAAATCCGTATTTTGGTTTGATCGGAGTTTTGACTTCGTTAAAGTGTCTCCTAAAGTTCTAGGTCGGCTCTGATACCAATGTTAGGTTTACCTGGCACCTCATGAAGTGTTTGCAAGCATCACATGTCTCAAAAAATTTAATTTTTAAGGTGCTAAGTGAACATGCAAAGAATCATCACTAGAATTTTAGGGTTTCTAAAACATACACACCATCACAAGTAGATAAAGCTAGGGTTTTGAGAGTACAACCTTTGTAGCTCCCTACGCTAGACTCCTCGGCTGCTTAAGGGTTGGAAAAGGTCCGCTTGAACTCCTCTAGGTCCACGATGATCCACCCGGAGTCCGCTTTGTCCAAGCTTGTAACTTCACAAGATCAAGAGAAGAAAATGGAAGCTAACACTCTTCACATGTGGGCAAAACTAGTGTAGAATAGTGTTGTGGTTGATTTTCTCACTTCAAAATCCTAACTTGATGAGTGTTTTGCTCACTTGAGAAATCTAGAGAGCAAAAGAGCAAGGAGGAAGAAGATGATGGCTTTTGGAAAAAAAAGAGAATGATAATGTGTTATGAAAAATAGAAAATATAAGTATATATATTTTCTACTCTTCATCTCAAACCATAGTTGCATTATATGGATATTATTGCACTTGAGTTAAAACACAAAAGGAAGATTAAATCATGGTTAAAAAGTAGGTGAACAAGGTTAGTTCAAAGAAGAGTGTAGAAAATGACCATGTATTAATCTTTTTCTTTTCTTTTCTTTTAAAACAAATACAATATATATCCAAATATATAATTATAAGGTGTGAGTCTTATATTGCCACCATCTTCTATATATACAACCATGATAGAATGATGTATGCATGTATGTGTGCATGCACATCCATATGTGCATAAACAAGAATGAATGCATACATGCATGCATACACCAAAAAGATAAGAAAAGGATTTGTAGTGAGAAACTAATGGTTAAATGATAAATCATCACTTGATTTATCAACCCGGTCATATCACATACGACCCGACCAAAAGCAAGACGCCCGATTAATATACGGTATCTCATACACGCATTTTAATCGGGCCCACGCACATATCGCATATGCGCACCACAACGTTTCTCCTGGACTAGGTAACTCCTTTGTAGGACTCTAAGACTCGTCAATATGCCGGCAGTGGGTGATGATCATATCAAGCACCCCCAAGCCGCAAGCGGTCAGCTAAACGTAACGGCCACCCGGGTATTGAGCGATCAGAAGAAAACAAGGAACCTGTTACAACTCCCGTCGAACCAACCGGCAACACTACCGTACAGTCCGGTCTCTTCGTCAGATATGCTGCATATCGAATCTAGGGATGGTAACGTCGACCCCAATAACTCAATAAGTCGTGCCGATGAAAGGTCTATAACAGATCGAGAAACTACTGATAACACTTATCAGCAAATCTCAACAGCCCTGGCCAGGGACTTACTGATATAGCCAGTCGAGCACAGCACAGCATCAACTCCCAATACCTGGAGAGACGAAACCCCTCCTATCGCTCATCGCCTTCTTGTGTCTCGGGACTGTACCCAACGGCCACCTGTTTGCATGACTCAGTAGAGCCGTGGTAGGGTGGTAATCAAAGTACAGTGGGAGAACACACAAGACTCTATGACGATCTCGGGTCTACAGACTAACCTGCACCAGTGTCTCCTGAGAACTGCTATCCGACGATAGATATAATTCCATATAGGAGTTCTCGGCGAGTCCGTCCAGTGTACCCAGTCACCACTGAGCACCCGTATACGATCTCGATGTCAAACATCGATGAATGTGGGAACATCCATCGCCCATCATATGGGTCTAGTGTCATATACGCTAGTCTACTCTGGTATATCGATGCCCCGTCTCGATATACCTACGACTAGGGACATTCCAGGATATGCTTATAAACTACTAATGTCCCACTAGTATGATCTCTATCATAATCACAGTAGTCAAGTCAATATCCTCAGGGCTTTATCAACATGTATGAATGAATAAAAGCATGGTCAAATCAACATGTCAGATAAAGAATAACCAAATAGCATACTATCATGTCGAGCAAGAATCTACACTAAATATATATATATATACATGTATAAATACATCCACTATCACATAATGGCCTCTAGGGCATACATATATCCAACACCCGCAAGTCTTGGGGTGTTGTACATCGACTTACAGAGGGGTCATTGGGGAGCACGTGAGGGTGCCCAAAGCTTCTTTTCCTTTGCTTTTTCTTTCTGCGTTTTGGGAGTCACGTGGGAACACGTGAGGCATTGCCTCAGTGATTTTACTTCTCATCTCTGGGGATCTTTTCAAGGGTCACGTGGGGACACGTGACCTAGTTTTATTCTTTCTTTTCTGATCACTGCGGATTGGAGTCACGTGTCATCACGTGACCAGAGTTCTTTATGTACATTGAGATCTTTCAAGTCTCTTTATTTTAAGAATTAAATTCTCTGTAGGGTTAAACCCTAATTTCATTCATCTTGAAGGAATTAAATTCCTATAATTTTGGGAGAATTAAATTCTCAGACAGAGCTCAAACCCTAATTTCATATTTTGGAGGAATTAAATTCCTGTGAGAATTAAATTCTCAATTAGGGTTAAATCCTAGTTCTGTCCATCTTGAAGGAATTAAATTCCTATAATTTTGGGAGAATTGAATTCTCATATAGGGTTAAACCCTAATTTCATATCTTAGAGGAATTAAATGTAAGTCCACGGTAGCGCCCCGGCTGTCTAACAGGCGCCAAATGCGGAACAAAAACTTTTACAACTGGCGCTATTGCGTACTATAACCCGGATCTGCCATTAAAGCTAAACTAATAAACTACAAAGTGGGTAGAAATGTTATACCGAACGATCCGAGTCCTTCGGTCTTCAACCATCATCCTACGCTTTGTTGCGGCTGCTCCGATCTCCTGAATCTCCAGTCTTCTCGTCCAGGTGGCACCACGTCGACGGATCTTTAAACGGGCTCCTGCCTCTGAACCGAGGCAACTCGATCATCAAGTTTACCAAAAGAGATGACCAAGATTGATGTAGAGAATGAGTAGAACACTTTGTCTCATTACGTCCAAAGCTATGGACGAACGGTTAATGAAGTTGCCTTTTGGATCGGGTGAAATGAGAAATGAGGCTATCTAATTTTCATGAACCAAAACCATATACTTTTTTCCAAATCAACAACCATAATCCCTTCAAAGAATGGCCGACCACTATTTGAGGAGGAGGGGGGTGAGTGTAGGAGCTAGGAGGGTGACCATTAGCACTTAATCAAAAGCATGAGTCAAAAGAACACCTTGCAAAACATTAATTGCACTAATGAATCACCATTACCTAGTCATCAACTCATTAAATGCACAATCAATGCATTAATGAGTCACAAGCCACCTCATCATCCTGGTCATCATCTAGAAGCTTCCACACTCATCAAGAAAAGATAAATCCGTATTTAACCGAATGTTAAATACGGGTGATAGAAAACTGGAAACTTGCAATTTCCAAAAGCGATCCCGAAACGAATCTCAGGATAACCCCGTAATGGTATAAACATACCCGCATTTGTATTACGACCGAATACAAATGCAGCTGAGACAAAAATATTATATCTACACAGTATAATACTCGGATCCGGCTTAAATCAAAGCCCACCAGTATTATCTTCCCGAAATATGACACGTGCGTAAACGCACGTGCATTTTCCGAACCCTGCCATAAAACCATACGGCCTCTACAACGTTTCGCCCGAACTTGGGAAAGTTTCTGTGGGGGACTCTAATGACTCATCAATACACTGGCACTGGGTATAACCACTAGCACGTCAGAGGTACGAGCTGTACATAACAGTTGCCTATGTATTGAAGGAAGGGGAAGCTGACGAGTGAACTCATCCAGAAACCCTACTGAGCCTGACCGTGACAATATCTGTACAGTCCGGTCCGTTCGTCTAAAAGTATCGGATATCGAGTCTAGGGGGGTGGATAAAGTCAGACCCCTAATAACGCGATAAATCGTGTCGGCATGAAGCCCATCACCACCTGAGAAACTACTGATCCAAATCAGTAATTCTCCACTACCTCGGCCGAGGATTTCTAGTGATGGCCACCCGTGCACTGTGCGACATCGACCCCCAATACCGGGAGAGACGAATCCCCGACGATCCGCTCACTGCCTCCATGTGGCTCGGGACTATACCCAAAAAATACCTGTTTGCACGTCTCCTTTGAGCGTGGTAGGGTAGAAATCAAAGCACGGTGGGAACTCACACGAGACAAATGACGATCTCAGGTCGACAAACTAACCTGTACACATGTCACCAGGGAACTGCTATCTGACGATATATATAATACCAACTAGCATGTTCCCGGCGAGTCCTGTCCGGTGTACTCATAACGAGATGAGCACCTGTATACATCTTAGGTGAACCAACTGACACCAATGACTTGTGAGACCGGCCATCGCCCCTCGTCGGGGTCTCGATTGTATACACTAGTCTACTCTGGAGTATCGATGCCCTGTCTCGAAACTCCTACGAATAAGGACACTTTAAGGATGTGCTTACAGACCCCAGCTCCCACGTATATGATCGCCATCATACTGCTTGCAGTCAAGCAAGAATCCTATGGGCTCTATCAACATGCAATAGAGAACTAAAGCATGTAAACGATGATAAAGACAAACCAGATAGCATACTATCATCTCGAGCAAGACTTTCATATTGGTATAGGTCCCCCCTCAATCATTACAATCACGTATCTGTGATCCAATAATTGACTTAGAGGGCACTATATCCAACATTAAATTCCATTAGCTTTGGGAGAATTAAATTCTCTGAACTCAATTCCCCCTCTATGTTTCAGATCTGCATGGCAGGATCTCAACCCGATGAGAATTAAATTCTCAACTTATGGGGAGATGTGCGCTTTGCAATTCTTCAACTAGAGAAAGAACTAAGTTCTTTTTCACAAAAGAGTTAAACTCTTAGATTGAGAATTAAATTCTCTGTATTGAAGTTTTGATCCCCTTTCTTTTCTTACCTAGGGTTTTTCTTTTGTAGAGAATTAAATTCTCCTCTTTTTTCTCTCTGAAATTTCAAGACTCAAAAACTCTCTCTGTTTTTCTCTCCCAAAAAGGGTCCCTCCTCTTCTCTTCTTGGCTCCTATTTATAGGAGAAAGAAAAGAATCAATTTGTTTTGTGAATCTTTCATTGAAAGATTTTAATTGATTTCATAATTAATATGATCCTTTAGATCACACAATGAATTTTATTCACCGTTGGATTTTAAATCCAAAGATATTCTGTTTGTTATTTTAGGTGAGATTCGGGGGAAATCTTTCCTTGTCTAAGATTTTTCCATAAATTGGTGATATTTAATCACCCTTGGATCTTTAATCCAACGGTCCCCATAATCCTTTTCCATTTGAAAAGATTTAGAAGCTTTTAGAATTTAATTCTATTAACTGTAAGGCTTTCGAAGCCAGTCACGTGCTGACACGTGACCCTTGGTCACGTGTGAGCATGTGACCGCCAATTGAGTCCTTTCCTCAGCGTTTACGTATGCTTCAATTGTAACCGTCACGTGTCAACATGTGACCATTGGTCACATGTGAGCACGTGACACCTTATTGAGGTAAGTCCTTCAGCCATTTGTTATTTTATTTCTGTTTTAATTGTCACGTGTCAACACGTGACCATTGGTCACGTGTGAGCACGTGATACCATACTGAGGTAATTCCCGACTTTTAGAATTAAATTCTATTAAACTGTGAGTCTCTTAAAGCCTGTCACGTGCTCGCACGTGACCCTTAGTCACGTGTGAGCACGTGACCTCAAATTTGGTCATCTTTCAGCCTTTTGCTTTCCGTTTTGTTTGATGCGATTTTAACCTTGTAAATAGATCTCGTGTCAACACGTGACCCTTGGTCACGTGTGAACACATGATGCCTTTTTGAGAAAAACCCTGATTTTTAATCAGGGAACAAATGCCCCCACAGCGTTGCTCTCACGTGTCTGCACGTGAGTGCAACACTGTCACTTTTGTGACCGTTGGATCCATCTAGGGAATAGGGGAGATGAAACGTTTCCATCACATCCTATAAATGCAGGGGTCTCTTCAGAAGCGCGTCCACTCTTTCATCTTCTTCTTTGCAAACTTTTTCCTTTTGGGAATTTAATTCTCGTTTCCAGAGCTTAGTTCTCTGTCTCGAATATTTTCAGAGTTTAACTCTGTTTAAGAAAGACCCATCTCTTCAGGTAATGTCTTTGGATGATCGAAGAACTTTCATACATAAAACTCTCTGGATTTTAAATCCATACCAAGGGTTTTCCCCTTTAATCAAGAACCCATTTTTAAGTTCTTTTAAAACAGAAAACCACTCAATCTTTAATCCACAGACCCTTTAGGGTTTCTCTGATCTTCAGGGGGCTAATGGTGGCGGTTGTCTTTTCCATGGAATTAAATCCCATCTCAAAAAGCTTCGGCTCTAAAAAAATGTCTCTAGGAATTTTAATTCCCCATTTTTTTCAAAAAAGGAATTTAATTCCTATGAAGAGCTCAGTTCTTCCCATAGAACTCCTTGGGTTTTCTTGCCCTGAGTTGTCTTCTTCACAACCAAGAAGAAGAAGTTTGCAATGTCGCTTTCTAGGAATTTAATTCCCTTGATTCTGTTTGATTTGTCACAGAGTTCAAGATGGATTTCTTCTAGGGGAATGTGTAGGGTCATTTGAAATCCACTGCTTATTTAATGAGAATCTTCCTTTTGTCTCATTATAATTGCTTTGCTTTATCATCAACCAGCCGCCATCTTGATTTTGTGGGACCCATATGTTTTGCAACCAATGGTCCCATAAAATGAGTCTTTTGTCACTGTCTTTTTCCTTGTATATATATATCTATAATCACTGTTGGTTTTGCCTTAACAGTTTCCCCTTATTTTATTACAGGTGCAATGACGTATGTTCTGTATTTCCCTTTCGCTCGCTCGGAGGCCGCCTTTCCTCAATCACCATCTGATGAGGAAGTGATGACGATGATCATGGCCCATGACCCGACCTGCACCAACTTGCTTTTGTGGGGGACCTGGTATGGTCATATTATCCGGGGACGCCGAAGCTTCCTTTGCGAAGTACCAACGGAGCCCACCTTTCCGTTTCTGCCAATGGACCCACCAAGGACAGTCTTTGCCATGGAGATGCCGAATGGGACTCCGATAGGGCGGCTCGAGCCTTCGACGATTGGTATCCCGGACCATCCGATCCCAGCTATAGATATTCTGGGATGGCGTATTTGTCAGGGTGAGGCCCAACCATAGGGAAAAATCTACAAGATAGGGCTCACCCCTCGACACCTTACGGGCTACCTCCTTTGGGCTCGTTACATCCTGTCTGCCCATCGCGCGCGGCTGCAGAAGGTCGGGCTTTACCAGGCGATGTATGTGTCGCTCTTCCACTACCAATCCCCACATGTCTGGTGGGTTAATGCGTTCTTGAACCAGTGGAATCTCCCCACCAACACTTTTCTTCTAGGGGACCGCGAGGTTTCGATCTCTCTAGAAGAATTTCATGAAATCTCGGGGCTGCCAATCAGGGGTACACTGTATGAGGAGCTGCTGCCTCCTGATGAGTATGTCTTTGAGCCTGAGCCCGCAATTACCGACGGCTTGTCTAGTGAGAACGCCGTTCGCTACAAGCGTTCAAGTTTGATCAAGGCGCTGAGTATTTTTGACCGGCTGTTCATGGAATCTGAGGAGCAGGGAGTTACTTTTAAGAGATTCATTGCCTGCTTCCTCCGCAAGGATGTCCTGTCGAAGACGGCACCGAAGTTCGCAAACATCAAAGACCCCTTTGGGTTTGGTCCGAAGAAGCTGCCGACCAAGGAATCGGATTTACCGCAGTACTACATTCCTATTATGTCGCCGGTATCTTTCGAATCTATCGTAGCTCCCAGCATGGATGAAGAGATATTCTTCGTGGGCTTTGTCAGTGTCTAGGTTAGCTGGTTCGTCATTCCCATGCATCGCCGCTTCATGAGAGTCTCAGTTATCTATCCGGCTCATCACATCGCTGAGGGGAAGCGGCTGGCCATTGGCATCCCAGGGTTGGCGCATCTATATCATGGGTTGGGCGTTGCGGCTAATACCTCGACTCCTGGCGTGAATGTAGTAAACTTTTCCCTGCATTACTTCACGTCTTGGCTCGAAATGCATGTGCTGGGGGCTTTTTCTATGCATCAGAGGCCCGCTTTTTATGATGCCTACACCTTCCCGCGACTTATGCGATTGGTGGGTGCTTCTTCCTCTGACCCAACTTAATTTGGGGCCATTCGGGCGTTGATTGCTCCTTACGCTACTGCTGGCGGATTGGTATTTACCGACCGGGTTCTATCTTCTCCTTCGGGTCCCACTTCGCAACTATGGGACCAGTCAAAGGACAATGTGCCTTCTTTAAGGCCTCGGGAGGTCGCGCACTTGTATGCGAGCATGCCAGGCTATCTGGTATTTCGCCAGGATAATGTGGCCCTTTTCATGCGGTACAACCCGCATCGCTTCGCCCTGCAGCTTGGATACGACCAGGGCGTCCCTTTCGAGGCTTTCATAGTTGCACCGATCCCTTCACTCGAAGCAGTTCGCGATGCAGCTCACCATTTCGTGAGGTTGAACACCGGCTCCCATTTCATGATCCCTGAAGCTAACCATCTTCCCCAGTGTGTGGGGTCGTTTACGGGTTGGTACCTTCATCGGGTCAACCCGATTATTGTTGAGGAGAGAAGGGTACTCCTTGGCCATGGTGCTCCTACTTAGGTTCCGGCCACGGGAGCTACGCTGCGACCGCGCGCCCCGGTCCGCTTTCCCTTGAGGGATACCGGTGTTGCGCTTATTCCGGGAGAGTCGGGAGTAGACCTCACTCCTAAAGTTGGTATGCCATTGAGCACCCGGTCGCGAGCTAATCGGGCTCCAGTAGCAGCACCACCACCCACGGCATCGACAATGGCGGTGTCGTCCTCGGTAGCACCGCCAAACGAGGGTGCCGGTAACGAGGGTGTTGAAGGTGAGGCGGGTCGGCGTCGTGCTAAGGCTCCACGGGAAAAGAAGCGAGCGTCCTCTGGCATTAGTTCCGGGCCAAAGAGGAGGAAGAAAACGGTCGCCCGTCTGCTCGATCTTTTAGAAGGATCCGAACCTGTCGTTCAAGACGAACCCATATCCATGATATCGCCGGACGATGGTCTTCTTTTCCCAGGTTCATCTGCCGAGGAAGCCGCACAATTGGCTGAGGCTATAAGACGCTCGCAGCTTAAAGCTGAGAAGGTAAGGATCCCGAAGAGGCCTTATCCTGCCGTCATCTTCTACGAAGATCCTTCGTGGATACGGCGGCGGTTCATCGGCCCTTTGGAAGAGTGGGGAGAAAGGGCCCTTAAGCAGGCTTCTTCGGAGGATGCCGCGGACGCGCTCTCCTTGTGGACGGGCGGCCATGAGTCCACTCTTGAACCCTGGCGAGCATACCTCCTTGAGAAGGAGCATCGGCTTGAAGAAGCCATATTGAAGGCTTCCCTACGCATTGGTATGTCCCTATATTTCTTTGCAGTACTTCATGTTGCCGGCGCTTTTATATGTATTCTTATTCTTGTGTGAATTGTGCAGAGACTTCGGCGATGGGGGAGGTTCCTACGGGCTTGTTGAAGATAGAGCCTGTTGATATTCCCAATGAAACAGTGCTCGATGTGGAGGGGGTTCACGATGCTGCTCCTCTCATAATAGAACCTCCGGTGGAGGTTCTTGATTCCGGAGCACTCGCTCCTTTGGGAGAGGCTCCCTTGGTGGTCGCCGCCCCAACGACTCTTCCTGAAGGCGGACCAGAGGCTGGGATGGAGGTAGTCGGGACCACCCTCCCTTTGTTAGAGCCCGAGGTCAGGGCAGAGGCCGTTGAAGCCGCTATTCCCCTAGCTCAGAATGGGAGGAGTGTCGAAGGTAACGTTCCACATTTTAAGATAGTAATCTTTCTGCTACCTGAACTCTTTTGTCTTTTCAGAATTGCGCGGACTGGCGGCCTTTATTGCCGATCTGTCTCCCCGGCAATCCTTTCAGCGTCTGCTGGAGATGGACGCTCCGCAGGCGATATCTCCTCAACGCATCCTCCTCTCGTCTGGGCAAGGTTAGTGTCGTTCACCATCTTTTCATATCATTGTTGTTATTTTGCGGAATGACATTGATGTCCTTTACAGTTCTGGAGGCTAACGACGAGGTTGAGGTTCTCGAGGAGGCAGGGGAGCCTTCTGCTCCTTCTTGCATGACTGTGGGGAACTGACGTCTCAATACGGTCACACTTGTTCCTTTGCTTAAGAGTTTCACTGATCTTTTATAAATCTGAACAGCCCTGCCAGTTCTCACAATGCTAAAGTCGCGCATCGCCATGCCGCCCGGTCCTTATGCTTTGCGAGCCTCAGACCGTCTGGCGAAATTAAGACTTGACTCCTTGTCATCCCTGATCGAGGAGCTTCGTGCGGGCAGTGTAATCACAGCCGAAGTGTTTGCTGCTGAAGCTAACGGTTCTCTTCCCTTTCTTGTTGTCTATCATAGCGAGGCCGTGGTGCAAGTCTAGGTTGAGTTTCGCCGTCAGGTGGAGGCTTGTCTGCACGTGCTTGAGTGTACCCGCCTTTCCTCGGAGGCTGTGGCTGCGAAAGCGGGCTTGCAGGGTTTGATTGAGCGGTGCGCGGCAAACATGGTGTCGTGCGAGAAGAGGCTCGGCCGCAAATTCTCGGAGAGGGAGCTGTCTTCTAAGGCGCTGAATGAGCTTCAGGCCAATCATACCGCCAAGGCGAACAAAGCGTATGAACTCTGGCGAGTGCTTCAAGAGGACATCAAGGAGGTGGTGGCCATCGATAAGGCCGCCGAGTTTACTCGCGAAAGAGTCAAGGCCTACAAAGCTACCGAGAAGGAGCTCGAAGGTCGTCTTGCCTCATATCAGGCCCAGCAAGCTCAGGCAGAGGCCCGTCTTCTTGCGATACTGAATCACGAAGGCGTGGCCTTGCGAAAGAAGGATGAGCTAACCAAGCTGCTAAATCGCCCGCCGGCCTGAAGACTTACATACTCCTGAATGAGAGTATATATTTTTTTGTTCTTTCACGAATTGTACTTTGTATCCATTTTGGTTTATGAATAAAAGACATATTTTTCTTCTCAATAGTGTGTCCCTTTTTATTGAATGTATTCTGCAGATCGTCTATCTTGATCTCTTTGCAGGATAACGATGGCTTAGGATTCAGGGTTAAGATCTGTTTCCTAAGACTTTTCAACTTTATGAGCCGTGAAGGTCTCATAAAGAGTTTTTCTCCCTATAGGTCGAAAGGATCCCATAGGCGTAATTTCTCCTTAAGAATCGTGAGGAAACCTACGCGTGTTTTCTCTTGGAACTCGTAAGGATTTCACAAGAAAATTTTCTCCCTTATGAGTCGTGAGGACCCACAAGTAAAGTTGCCCTTATCCGTATCTCACAGGGTCAGGGGTTGCTCTGGATGTTTTCCGGGGTACCATAGTTTTAAGACATTACGGTCGAGGTTAAGGACATCATAGTCCGTGGGTTTACGGACTCCACAGTCCAATGTTAGTTTTAAGACATCACGGTCAAGGTTAAGGACTTCATAGTCCGTGGATTTAAGGACCCCACAGTCCAATGTTAGTTTTAAGACATCACGGTTAAGGTTAAGGACATCATAGTCCGTGGGTTTAAGGACTCCACAGTCCAATTTTAGTTTTAAGACATCACGGTCAAGGTTAAGGACTTCATAGTCCGTGGATTTAAGGACTCCACAGTCCAATTTTAGTTTTAAGACATCACGGTCAAGCTTAAGGACTTCATAGTCCGTGGATTTAAGGACTCCATAGTCCAATTTTAGTTTTAAAACATCACGGTAAGGTTAAGGACTTCATAGTGTAAGTCTACGCTAGCGCCCCGGCAGTCTACAGACGCCAAATGTGGAACAAAAACTTTTTAACTGGCGCTATCGTATACTTTAACCCGGATCTGCCATTATTGCTAAACTAACAAACTGTAAAGAGTGTAGAATGGTTATACCGAACGATCCGAGTCCTTCGTTCTTCAACCATCATCCCACGCTCCGTTGCGGTTGCTCCGATCTCCTCGTCGAGGTGGCACCACATGATCGGTTCTTTAAACGGGCTCCCGCCTCTGACTCGAGGCAACTCGATCGTCAAGTTTGCCAAAAGAGACGACCAAGATTGATGTAGAGAATGAGTATATGACTTTGTCTCACTTCGTCCAAATCCATGGACGATCGGTTAATGAAGTTGCCGTGGAAATCGGGTGATGGAATGAAATGAACTGTAAAATTCCATACACCCCGAATACTATCATAATCTTTTCTAGTCAAAAATGAAACATCAAGTGAGAGTGAGGAGAGAGAGGAGGCCGGCCACTTTTATATGATGGAGGGAGGTGACCGTAGGAGCAAGTGGTGACCATAAGCTAAAAGCTTCTCACTTCAAAATATCTTAAGCAATCCAAAAGGAATTAATAACAAAGCATGAGTCATTAGGCTAGTCATCAAAAAACCATTAATGTACTAATGAGTCATGAAGCCTAGTCATCATCTAGAACCTTCTAGAAACTTCTAGAAGCACCGACTCACCATATCTGAAGAAAAGATAAATCCGTCTTTAACCGAATGTTAAAAGACGGCTGATAGAAAACTGGAAACTGGCAACTTCCAAAAGTGATCCTGAAACGACTTTCAGGATAACCCCGAAACTGTATAAATATACCCGCATTTGTATTACGACCGAATACAAATGCAACTGAGACAAAGATATTATACCTACTTAATATAATACTCGGATCCGGCTTAAACCAAAGCCGACTAGTATCATCTGCCCGAAAACTGACACGTGCGTAAACGCACATGCATTTTCCGAACCCTGCCATAAAACCATACGGCCTCTACAACGTTTCGCCCGAACTTGGGAAACTGTCTGTGGGGGACTCTAATGACTCGTCAGCACCCTGGCAGTGGGTTTAACCACAAACCGTCAGCGGCACTAGCAATGCATAACGGCTGCCCACGGACTGACCTCAAGGGATGCCGATGAGCGCACTCATCCGGAAAACCCTACTGAGCCTAACAGTGACAATGTATATACAGTCCGGTCCGTTCGTCAATGAGTATCGCATATCTACCTAGGGGGCTAGTAACGTCAGACCCCCAATAGCAGTATAAGTCGTGTCGGAGTGAAGCCCAATTACACCCTGAGATACTACTGGAGTACCTACCAGTAAATCTCCTGCCATGGCCATGGACTTCGTGTAATGGCTCTCCTAGACACAGCACGACCTCGCCCCCAATACCGGGAGAGACGAATCCCCTGCCGATCCGCTCACGTGCCTCCATATGGCTCGGGACTGTACCCAAAAACTACCTGTTTGCACGACTCCTTTGAGCCGTGGTAGGGTAGAAATCAAAGCACAGTGGGAACTCACACGAGACAAATGACGACCTCAGGTCGATGAACTAACCTGTACACATGTCACTAGGGAACTGCTATCTGACGATAGGTATAGTACTAACTAGCAGATTCCCGGCGAGTCCTGTCCGGTGTACTCATAACCCAATGAGCACCTGTATACATCTTAGGTGATCCAACTGACACCAGTGGCTTGTGAGACCGGCCACCGCCCCTCGTCGGGGTCTCGACTGTACACACTAGTCTACTCCGGAGTATCGATGCCCTGTCTCGAAACTCCCACGACTAGGGACCACAATTAAGGATATGCATATAAACTACCCAACTCTCACGTATATGATCGCCATCATACTGTTGGTAGTAAAGCAAGATCCTAAGAGCTCTATCAAAGTGTAACATGCAATCAGTCACCTGAACATGTACACGACTGATAAAGGCAAACCAGATAGCATACTATCATCTCGAGTAAGACTGTGCTACCGGGATAGGTCCTCCGCAATCATTGCAATCACGTACCTGCGATCTAATAATTGACTATGAGGGCACTATCTCCAACAATCTCCCACTTGCACTCAAGGCTAATATTGCGATGTCGACTACTCACAGCCCGTGTGAAACCGAACATCCAACTCCTCTACTAATCAGTTTCACAAAGCCCGTTTATAAAACTATTGTGTTCGAGAAATAGCCTCGGTGAGTGGATTCGCCTAGAAGTTTCTTTCTGTATCTCTCTTAATCTCAAGTTGGCGGAGAAAGCCATCTCCCGAATTGAGTAGTACCTGTCTTAGAATGTCTGGATATCTGATGGGACCTTAGTTCTTAAATGAACTCCATATCCAAACTTCTTAGACTGTATGGATCACTGAACCTAATCAGTATCCGGCACCATGCCACCCACAGTATCCTCTGGAACCACCTGTCCATAATACTGTCCCTCGTCAGAAGGAAAACTAAAACTCTGACAATCACTCTGTCATCCATGTCACCTTTGAAGCCTGGAATGATAACCGTCTCCCGAAAGAGGCTGCCGTTATCAAATCCATAGAACATGTACTAATGTTCTAAAACTGCTTCCTTATGTTTCTCCAGGATTGGATTAATACAAACTTATTGCATCTAGTGCAAAACCAACATTTGGTGTGGTACTTGACATCTCATGATTGACTCAATTGCCTAAGCAAGTGATCTGCCAATCATGCACATCCCTCTCCCCTTTAGTCTATACGACAGCTTTAGAGAGGGTGACTCCATCACCTGCAGGTACACCACCATGCTAGGAGTCAACTATTCCAAAAACCATTAGAATATCTGTCAAAGTACCCACATTGGGAAACTACCCAAATCCAGATCTAAAACCATAGATCTAGAAACCAGAATGTCAAATATTATATCCATATCCTGTCTGGAGAAACAACTGTGCGACGACCACAGTCCAACCGATCGTAGTATAGGAATTTTACTTCCTACTCTGTGTATGTCATCCAGATACCATGACATCACACCCTACTACCTTCTTAACTGATCCATCCCCTATTCTGATTGAAGTCAAACCCATGACTGTCACATCAAAATTAGATGATCTATCTCCGCTATAACTGCTCAAGTCTATAAATAGATATAAGCTACTTGCCCACTATGCTTCTGCTGCTCCCACTGACTACGACAACCCTCCTACCGGGTCTCATATCCTGGAACAACAGTAGTGTCAAGTCTGGGTAGATAAGAACCTCCCTGTCACCGTCCTTGAGGCTACCGAAGTACCTCTCGGGCGTCTGAGGTTACCTACCATACCTGCGGAGTGGCTATTGGAATGTCAAACCTGATTGAATATATAGGTCCTATTAAATTTTCCGTAATCGTTCGCGGTTCTGGAATCTCTTCCAGTTCTACCATACTCCCACTACTGTTTTCTGAAAAAGATCCATTTTTACTAAAACTGTGGCGAGTCAAGAACAATATCACTATTGATCTTCTTAATGGTAGAATATCAACCCTCGTCATAGTCAGGGTCAACCCACAAACAGCCATTACAGAAACGTGCCCTAAGTTATCCAGTGTCTGGTTTTAATCATAAGCTGGACAACTCCCCGTACCTTAATATCTTTTAAGGTATGAACTATTCTATATCCAATATAGAAACTTTGGCACTTATTTAATTGGAACCATATTCAAACCATGCAGCTGTCTCCAGTGCATATCAACTTAATGGGAAAAGGCTAATCAGCATTACTCAACTTAGGAATCCATCCAATTATGAGTAACCTGAAAGAGAAACACGTTTCTCAAAATCATCACTATTATCTGAATACCAATCACAAGAATCTACATCTTCGATCTCTTTGAAGAATCCCGATACTTGTGATACCTGGTTCTCTACTTTATTCTTATACCCACAACTTCTCAAAACTTAGACCTTGTATTTCTACGAAACACTTGTCTAAATACTAGAGAAGTTATAAGTAAACAGAACATAGTACGAGGACCTACCCCTTTGTCCTGATGGACACTGGACAACATACAATACTCTGTATAAGTCCGCTGAGTTGAACAACTCAAAAACTGTGCGTTGTCGGTGGAAAACTGTACCCTGGCGATTTCCTCAAATATCACCAATTACAACGAATTCCGATATAATGAGGATGATCACCTAATTCCCAATATCTTACTCCCACTCATCATCTGTAAAACCATACAGATATGAGAATGAAACCTGGTAAATACATACCCTTGGAGTAAGTGTCTAATCGGGAAAACAGTTTTTCCTTTAACAATGCACTGAAACATGAAAATGTTTCGTAGGGGTATCCTGGTATTCATAGCAATGCCTCTTCCATAATCCAATTCATGACTTCAACCGTATATTTTATTGCCATCTCTCCAAATCCCTTTATTTGTCTTTAGTCGTTACCTTCTGTATACCATCGTTAGGCTAACTGGTTTTCTTCTTTCCCTACCGTTCGGCACCAGCCTATGGTTTGGAAGAAGACTATCCAGTAAGCATAATAGGTGTACCCTCCTAGACCAAGGAGTACTCGCAACTGAGAGAAGGTGACGATAAAAGACAACTGAATAATACCTTATTCTTTTAAAGGTGAAATAGGAGCGGCGATGAAGTACGCGGTTTTGGTCGTGAATGATATCAGTCGCAATTTACTTTGCCCTCTTTCTAATCCCTTTATTTTGTCTTTACATATTACCTTCTGCACACCCTACTTAGGCTAATTGGTTTTCTTCATTCCCTACCTTTCGGCACCAGCCTATGGTTTGGAAGAAGACTATCCAATAAGCGTAATAGGTGTACTCTCCTAAACCAAGGAGCTCTCGCAACCTGAGAGAAGGTGATAATAAAAGACAACTGAATAAACCAATTCTATTTCTCCTGAACCTGGATCCATCCCCGAAGAAGTCCCTTCGAGTTCGTATATAACCATACGATGGATCTATCCAATGGAAGTGGATATCCGTAGTAATACGGGTGTTCTGAGAAATGCAAAGGGTAAAAGAAGGAGTGGCAATGACTTATGCAACTCAGACAATCCAAAAGCCAGTATTTTAAGAAGGTTCGGTCAACCTGGTCACTGAGTCAAAGTCTAGGGTCGGTCAAAGGTCGCTGCCAAAGAGAGAGAGAGAAAAGAAACACTCTGCGTGCACTCTAACCCAGATCAGAATGGTCATCATTTTATCTAATCCGGAAACCTCCCACTGTCCTGTCAAACTCTCCTCCAAACCTAAAGAAGAATCAATCAGGATCACCCGAAGAGTAAACCAACTCATCAGTGGGAATCAGGATCCAACTCTCATCGCATGATAACGTGATGGAATGCATCCACGTTACTCATACTCCAGAAGGTATGCGCATACTCGGCAAGTTTCAGTTTCTTTAGAAACTCCTGATATTGTTTTTGCCCCATGCTCTTATAACCTTGGCGTTAGGTCAAAATGTCATAAGTCACATGCCAAGTTCTACCCATCACTATCTTGTTAATTTGAACCCACCCGCACATGCCCTTGGCGTTAGGTCAAAATGGCAGAACGGCTGTCCCAAACCAACTCATCTATCTATGCAACAATTGAATACCCAGCAGCTACCAAACACTATGCCTTGGCGTTAGGTCAAAATACATAGCTTGAATACTACTGAATACCCAAAAGAAGTGACGGAGGGCTACGACTGGTTTTTGGCGAAAAACCTTTAGCGTAGTGAACTTGATATCGCTGAAGGAACCTGATAGCTTTTTTTAAAATATAGTGGCGAAAACCTTTTGCTAAAGAGGTCACTCCCGGTAAAGGGATCTCGGCTCTTTCCTCATGGAATGAGGTGCAGGATATTCCACTGAATACCGCTATGCAAAGCAACATGTAATCGACTATAGTGAAGTTATTACTCTGACGCAAACTTCTGTCCAAGGGGTCAGCCCCGGTGAAGGGATATCGGCCCTTGCCCCGTCGAATGAGGTGCAGGATATTCCACTGAATACCGCTATGCATAACAAAAGGAAACGTCTTTATAACAACACTTTTTAAATTGTTCCAACAACTGTATACAGGTTTGTTTTAACTTTGCATTGATCAGAATCAACGCAGTCCCATCATTAATCACACCAGAAAAGAACGAAAATAAAATGTACGTATATGCCATCCGCATTCGTCACTGGGTCCCGTCATCACCCGTTAGGTTACTTAACTAACGACAGAGCGGGGGCTGGACTAGCGCGGGTGTAAAACATATACAACATCTAATAGTATATAAACCAATATACATAATCGCTCCAGGCGTGATAATATGCAACATTACAGAAAAGTAATAAGCATCACAGAACAATACAGATAATCTGGGATCCCCGGGTTTCATAGAGCCGCTGCTGAAACCCGACGTTCCCCTGTCGTGTGGATAGCCTGTGCAATGAAACCTAGACCCCTACGGGTGCGGCAAGTTACCCGCCAAAACCTGAAGCGAGGTAGTCCCCACAGCATAGTGAATGGAACACCCGGCACTTCACGGAATCCGGTAAATTGAGCACCCCTCCTTGGGTCAACCTGTACCCCCTATGAGTGCGGCGAATAGTCTGCCAATTCTAGAGTGGGACCCCTCTGCCTCTCAAAGCCATGGATGCGGACCCGTTACCCTCCCGAACCCGGCTATCCGTGCACTCCGTCTCGGGGCAAAACCTAGTACAGTAATGAAAAATAGTACAATAGGTACATCGACCGCAACCTGGTCGTGCCCCAAAAGAATATTATACAACAGGCAGTGACGGCAGTCCACAAGTTGGACGCTCGCCCCGCAATATCAAATGTACAAATAAACACAAACTGTACTACCATTGCACACTGCTATCCACCACGACAAATCCGCAACATCACAGCACAACACAGAACATCAACGCGAATGTCACGTTCGCAAACCCGTCTAAAAGAACTATAGCAATTAAACGCGGTTTACCGATCAAATGACATTCCCGGTCGGAGATATAATGTAAGCACTGTAAACTAACATGTTTAAATTTCGATCGACCAAAGACCAAAAATCAAAAAGTGGGCCCCACTGCTTACTGGTGAACAGTAACAAAATCTGGGCCAAAACTTTATATACCAAAAACCCCAAAATCCAACACAGAGCCCACTGACCAAATTTGGGAGCACGTGCTCCCCACGTGGCCGCGGTTGCGCGGCCAAACCATGGGTTTGGCCGCCCTTCCGCGGCAGGCTGGAGGGATCACGACCCCAAATTTTGTCGTGTTTCTTAAATTTGCCTGCACGGATTTTTAAGATATACAGAAATGAATTTTGAGACCATTTAAAATTAACAGAAACTGTCGGCTTGGATTTTTGCAGTTTTCGATTTCCGGTCGGATCGATATTTTAAACGCGTTAGCACAAGTTAGAATAGCAAAATGGTGAGGCTCTGATACCACTGTAAGTCTACGGTAGCGCCCCGGCAGTCTACAGACGCCAAATGCGGAACAAAAACTTTTTAACTGGCGCTATCGTATACTTTAACCCGGATCTGCCATTATTGCTAAACTAACAAACTGTAAAGAGTGTAGAATGGTTATACCGAATGATCCGAGTCCTTCGTTCTTCAACCATCATCCCACGCTCCGTTGCGGTTGCTCCGATCTCGTCGATCTCCGATCTCCTCGTCGAGGTGGCACCACATGATCGGTTCTTTAAACGGGCTCCCGCCTCTGACTCGAGGCAACTCGATCGTCAAGTTTGCCAAAAGAGACGACCAAGATTGATGTAGAGAATGAGTAGATGACTTTGTCTCACTTCGTCCAAATCCGTGGACGATCGGTTAATGAAGTTGCCGTGGAAATCGGGTGATGGAATGAAATGAACTGTAAAATTCCATACACCCCGAATACTATCATAATCTTTTCTAGTCAAAAATGAAACATCAAGTGAGAGTGAGGAGAGAGAGGAGGCCGGCCACTTTTATATGATGGAGGGAGGTGACCGTAGGAGCAAGTGGTGACCATAAGCTAAAAGCTTCTCACTTCAAAATATCTTAAGCAATCCAAAAGGAATTAATAACAAAGCATGAGTCATTAGGCTAGTCATCAAAAAACCATTAATGTACTAATGAGTCATGAAGCCTAGTCATCATCTAGAATCTTCTAGAAACTTCTAGAAGCACTGACTCACCATATCTGAAGAAAAGATAAATCCGTCTTTAACCTAATGTTAAAAGACGGCTGATAGAAAGCTGGAAACTGGCAACTTCCAAAAGTGATCCTGAAACGACTTTCAGGATAACCCCGAAACTGTATAAATATACCCGCATTTGTATTACGACCGAATACAAATGCAACTGAGACAAAGATATTATACCTACTCAATATAATACTCGGATCCGGTTAAAACCAAAGCCGACCAGTATCATCTGCCCGAAAACTGACACGTGCGTAAACGCACGTGCATTTTCCGAACCCTGCCATAAAACCATACGGCCTCTATAACGTTTCGCCCGAACTTGGGAAACTGTCTGTGGGGGACTCTAATGACTCGTCAGCACCCTGGCAGTGGGTTTAACCACAAACCGTCAGCGGCACTAGCAATGCATAACGGCTGCCCACGGACTGACCTCAAGGGATGCCGATGAGCGCACTCATCCGGAAAACCCTACTGAGCCTAACAGTGACAATGTATATACAGTCCGGTCCGTTCTTCAATGAGTATCGCATATCTGCCTAGGGGGCTAGTAACGTCAGATCCCCAATAGCAGTATAAGTCGTGTCGGAGTGAAGCTCAATTACACCCTGAGATACTACTGGAGTACCTACCAGTAAATCTCCTGCCATGGCCATGGACTTCGTGTAATGGCTCTCCTAGACACAGCACGACCTCGCCCCCAATACCGGGAGAGACGAATCCCCTGCCGATCCGCTCACGTGCCTCCATATGGCTCGGGACTGTACCCAAAAACTACCTGTTTGCACGACTCCTTTGAGCCGTGGTAGGTTAGAAATCAAAGCACAGTGGGAACTCACACGAGACAAATGACGACCTCAGGTCGATGAACTAACCTGTACACATGTCACCAGGGAACTGCTATCTGACGATAGGTATAGTACTAACTAGCAGATTCCCGGCGAGTCCTGTCCGGTGTACTCATAACCCAATAAGCACCTGTATACATCTTAGGTGATCCAACTGACACCAGTGGCTTGTGAGACCGGCCACCGCCCCTCGTCGGGGTCTCGACTGTACACACTAGTCTACTCCGGAGTATCGATGCCCTGTCTCGAAACTCCCACGACTAGGGACCACAATTAAGGATATGCATATAAACTACCCAACTCTCACGTATATGATCGCCATCATACTGTTGGTAGTAAAGCAAGATCCTAAGGGCTCTATCAAAGTGTAACATGCAATCAGTCACCTGAACATGTACACGACTGATAAAGGCAAACCAGATAGCATACTATCATCTCGAGTAAGACTGTGCTACCGGGATAGGTCCTCCGCAATCATTGCAATCACGTACCTGCGATCCAATAATTGACTATGAGGGCACTATCTCCAACACATAGTCCGTGGGTTTAAGGACTCCATAGTCCAATTTTAGTTTTAAGACATCACGGTCAAGGTTAAGGACTTCATTGTCCGTGGATTTAAGGACTCCACAGCCTACGAAAGGTGTGGTTATTGGGACCCGTCACCTCTTTGAAGACGTTGAGGAATTACAATGACAAATATCAAAGGAATGAAGAGATGTACCCTTGAACCAAGGTAAAACTAGTCTGGAATCATTATGGTTGATCGTTAGTTTTAAGACATTAAGGTCGAGGTTAAGGACATCATAGTCCGTGGATTTTAAGGACTCCACAGTCCGATGTTTGCTCTGGATGCTTCACATGGGTTCATTGCCGTGCTCTGCGAGGACCAGGCTCCGCTCTGGACGTTTTCCGCGGGGCCAAAGAGTGACGTTATACGCGTTCCACGTGACCAGGAATTTTTCTCTGGATGCTTCTCACGGGTTCACTGCCGTGTTCGGTGAGGACCAGGCTCCGCTCTGGATGCTTCACACGGGTTCACTGCCGTGCCCTGCGAGGAACAGGATCCGCTCTGGACGTTTTCCGCGGGGTCAAAGAGTGACGTTATCCGCGTTCTACGTGACCAGGAATTTTGCTCTGGATGCTTCCTACGGGTTCACTGCCGTGCTCTGCGAGAACCAGGCTCCGCTCTGGATGCTTCACACGGGTTCATTGCAGTGTTCGGCGAGGACCAGGCTCCGCTTTGGATGCTTCACACGGGTTCACTGCCGTGCTCTGCGAGGACCAGGATCCGGTCTGGACGTTTTCCACGGGGTCAAAAAGTGACGTTATCCGCATTCCATGTGACCAGGAATTTTGCTCTGGATGCTTCCCACGGGTTCACTGCCGTATTCGGCTAGGACCAGGCTCCGCTCTGGACGTTTTCCACGGGGTTAAAGAGTGGCGTTGTCCGCGTTCCACGTGACCAGGAATTTTGCTCTGGATGCTTCCCACGGGTTCATTTCCGTGTTCGGTGAGGACCAGGCTCCGCTCTGGACGTTTTCCACGGGGTCAAAGAGTGACGTTATCCACGTTCCACGTGACCAGGAATTTTTTGACTTTGTCTGTATTTCATGAAGTCGGAATTTGACTCTCGGTCAGCTGTATGCCGGCGAGTCATGGAACTGGAAGTTGTCGTCGTTCCGCTTCGCCTGATGTTCTGTCCGTTGTGATGGGACGAGCGTTGAGATGATCTTTAGGCTATCTGTGGACCATCGAGATTTGGCTTCTTCTTCGGATGAAACCTGGGGGGGAGGAATGTGATTCCTTCTCTGTTTGCGCCCCTGGATTGTATACAGGGTTCGAAACGATATTTCCTGCAGGGCATAAATTTCATTCATATATTTTTTATTTTATTTCTTTCCGCGATGCTCTATCATTTCAGCTTTTTATATCGCGAAGGTTGCGATTCCCAATCATTTCGGCTATTTTTCGCGGGGTCCAATCATTTCGGCTATTTATTTTATTTTTACTCGCTGCTTTTTATTGCGAGTTGCCCGATCATTTCGGCTATTTTTCATGCATACATTTTTACTTGCTGATTTTGTCTGCAAGTTGCCCCATCATTTCGGCTATTTCGTATGCATGTGTGGCTTGCTGGCTTTTCGCTGCAAGCTTGGGATTAGGCACCGATTTCGGCGTCAGCACCACTACAACTGGGATATTGCCAGGAGCGAATCATTATTTGCCTCCGTCGATGTCGAACAAAGGTGCCTTAGTAAACAGGGTTAGGATTCTATCGACTAAGGCTTTTGACTTCATGAGCCGTAAGGGTCTCACAAAGGTATTTATCCCTACAAGTCGTGAGGATCTCGTAGGTGTGTTTTCTCCTTAGGAATCGTGAGGATTCCTAAGTGCGTGTTCCCCTGTAAGTCGTAAGGATCTTACAAAAGGGTTTTCTCCTTTTAAGTCGAGAGGACTCACAAGGGTTGTTCACCGTACGAACATATCCCTAGTCACGGATGGCACTTGGTTAGGGAAATGTTTATTCGCGCCCGTGGATTGTATACAAGAGTCAGTATTGAGCCACTTGTAGGGCAGTATCGGAGGTTGTGGGGATTGCTTAAGAACAGGTTCAGGTCTCTATAACCTAGGACTTTCAAATCCTATGAGCCGTGAGGGTCCCTTAAGAGAGTTCTCCTTACGAGTCGTGAGGATCTCGCAAGTGTATTTCTCCTTAGGAATCATGAGGATCCTTAAGTGTGTTGCTCCCTTGTGAGTCGAAAGGATCCCACGCGGGTGGTTTCTCCTTACAAGGTCGAGAGGATCCTGTAAGTGTCTTTTAACGAGGTTGTGCCCTTTAGGGTTTTCACAAACACTCGCCGGTAGCCCTGCTGTTTTTACTCACGGAGCCCTTTCGGGTTTTCATCCGTGCCCATCTTGCTTGTGGACATACCGTTTTTTTTATTCTCTCTCTTTTTATATATATAACGAGGTTGCGCCCTTTCGGGTTTTCACAACACTCGCCGGTAGCCCTGCTGTTTTTACTCACGGAGCCCTCTCGGGTTTTCATCCGTGCCCATTTTGCTTGTGGACATACCGTTTTCCTTTTTCTTTTTTTTCTTTTTTTTTATTTCAGTATCAGCTTTGGGATGCTGCAATCGACCATAGTTTATCGACATCTCGGTCAATGGCTAGTTTTAGGACATAGTGGTCCGTCATTAGTTTAAGGACGTCTCGGTCTGTTGTTAGTTTAAGGACGTTTCGGTCCGTGGAGGGAAAGCCAGCTACTACCTATAGAGTTTGGGCTTAGGAAGATAGCGAGCGGACATAGTCGTCGTCATCTATCATTGACCTAGGCCATGACTCGTCAAGCGTGGTACCACTTCAGGAAGCGACCGTTTATTGGCCTGAAAGGTCTTTCGCCATGCATGTCCATGAGTAGATAAGCTCCACCCTGGTAGACCTTGTCTATGATGTACGGGCCTTCATAGTTCGGCTCGAATTTTCCTCGCTTGGCGCGATTGGGGATCATAGGTGTTTTGACTACTAGCACGAGTTCGCCTTGGCGGAATGTCCTCGGCCTGGTCAATCTTTCATATGAGCGCGTCATCTTTGCTTTATAAGCTTCCAGATTTTGATGCGCAACGAGCCGGGTTTCTTCAAGGGCATCGAGATCCTCAAGCTCAAGGTGAGAGTTTTCTTCGTCTGTCAGCTCGTAATGGACTGCCACTCGTAGAGAAGGTAACTCTATTTCGAGGGGGAGTACTGCTTCTGTACCGAATACCAACGCGTACTTCGTGGCTGTCTTGAATGTAGTTCGATACGCCCAGAGAGCTTCTTGTAGCCTCTCGTGCCAGTCTTTCTTGTTCCGAGATACCGTCTTCTTTACGATCTTCGTTAAGGTCTTGTTGAAGGCCTCAGCTAGACCGTTAGCTCGGGGATTATAAACTGAGGAGTATCTCCAGTCTATGTTGTGCTGTTGTGCGAAGCGGCTGATTTTGTGGCTTCGGTAGGCTGGCCCGTTATCGGAGAGGATCCGTCACGGAGTTCCAAACCGATAAATAACGTGTGTCTTGAAGAAGTGGAGGATATTCTCCGTCTTTACTTCTCTCAGCGGTACTGCTTCTGCCTATTTGGAGAAGTATTCAGTCGTCGCCAAAATGAAACGATGTCCTCTGGACGATGCTGGTTCGATAGGGCCGATTATGTCAGTTCCCCACATTTCAAATGGCCAGCTAGCCACTGTTGGGTGTCGTGGATTTGGATGCTGGTGGATGAAGTCCCCATGGATCTGGCATGAGTGGCATTGCTTCGCATATTCGAGGCAGTCCTGAATCATCGTGGGCCAGTAGTAGCCTATCTGTTTAATCTTCAACTTTATCTTCGGGCCTGCTTGGTGAGAACCGCAGAGTCCGTCATGAACTTCTTGGACGACTCTTTTTGCTTCTTCATGTCCCAGGCATCTCAACCACAGAGAATCAAACGACCTCTTGTACAGAGTATCATTGACGAAGGCGAAAGATAGGGCTCGCTTCATAAGCTGATGTTTTGAGGACGCATCCTCAGGTGTTCGACGGGATTTGAAGTAGTCTATAAAGGCTTCTCTCCAATCTTCAACCTTTTCTTGGTCTTTTATTCGTAGGGCCGTCTGCTCAGTCGCTTCCTTATCCTCGGATGATTCCGGAGATATTTTTGCTGGGGCAAGCACCCGACGGCTTTGTACCACGATCCTCACGTCATCGAGATTTTCGTCAGCCAGTTCTTTAGCGAGCTTGGCTAATGCATCCGCCTAGATATTTTCTGCACGCGGTATGCTTTCCAGCATGTAGGAGGGGATTTGAGTCAGCAATTGTTGTACTCTCTCACCATACTTTATTAGTTCGGGTTTGCACGTTTGGTAGTCGCCATTTACTTGACTGACGACCAGTTGAGAATCTCCATATATGATGAGGTTTTCAATTCCCATGTCGATAGCGATCTCGAGCCCTGCAATCAAAGCTTCGTATTCGGTTTCATTGTTCGTCCTCGGCTCTGTTAAGGAGAAAGCAAAGCACATTATCCCTCCTTGTGGAGTTACGAAGATGAGGCCTACCCCCGATTTGATTATAGGGGTGCTTTGTTTGCGCTTCTTCATGGAAGATGCTCCATCAAAATAGAGTTCCCATCTGGTATTACTACCATCGATCGCATCAAACGCATGTTCGTCTGGCAGCTCGCAATTCAGAGGGGAATCGGCCGGTATCGGATGCTCAGCGAGGAAGTCGGCGATGGCCTGGCCTTTCACTGCCTTAAGAGGCTGATAGGTTATCGAAAACTCCATTAAGAGCAAGGCCCATTTAGAAAGTCGCCCCGTCAATATGGCCTTCGACATTAAATATTTAAGGGGGTCCACCTTCGAAATGAGACGGACTTCATGCGCCAACGCGTAATGCCTGAGCTTCGTTATCGCGAAGATCAATGCCAGGCAATATTTTTCGATGGGAGAGTAATTACTTTCTGCCCCCAGCAGAACTCGACTCAAGTAATAGAGAGCTCTTTCTTTCCCTTGGTCGTTCTCTTGTGCCCATAATGCGCCTAAGGAACCTTCAAGGGCAGTTGTATACAGAATGAGAGGCTTTCCCTTGACAGGAGTGGCCAGCACTGGCGGGTTATGCAGATACTGCTTGATTTCGTCCAGTGCGCCTTGGCATTTGTGATCCCAGACGAACGGGGTTCCCTTCTTCATCAGGTGACTGTAAGGACGGCATTTTCCTGAAATATTAGCTATAAATCGTCGGATATACGCGAGCTTTCCCTGGAGAGACCGTAATTGTTTAATAGTCCTTGGCGGAGGCATTTCCATGATCGCCTTGATTTTTGACGGATCTATCTCAATACCTCAGTGTCGGACGATGAATCCTAAGAATTTGCCTGAGGACACCCCGAACGCGCATTTGAGAGGGTTCATCTTTAGATTGTATTGCCGAAGGCGCTGAAACACGATCTTCAGATGCTCGAGATGCTCCTCGTATGATTTGCTTTTCACCACGAGGTCGTCAATCTAGCATTCGACGATTTCATGTATAAGGTCATCGAAGATCTTCGTCATGGCCCTCTGATAGGTGGCACCGGCGTTCTTTAGACCGAAGGGCATCACCTTATAGCAGAATATACCCAAAGGGGTCCGGAAAGCGGTGTGCTTCTGGTCTTCGGGATGCATCTTTATCTGATTATATCCTGATGAGCCGTCCATGAAGGAAAAGACTTCGTGAGTGAACGTATTGTCTATCATCAGCTCGGTGACCGGTACTGGGAAGTCATCCTTCGGGCAGGCTTTATTGAGATCCCGAAAGTCCACACATATGCGCACTGTCCCATTTTTCTTAATCACCGGGACAATGTTGGCGATCCAGTCAGGATACTGAACTTCTTGGTTGAAGCCAGAGTCAATCAGCTTCTTGACCTCGGTGTTAATGCCCATCTCAAGCTCGAGCCGCATTCTTCTCGAGCTTAACGTCCGGAGATATCGTCAGTTTGTGGACAGCAATCTCTGGATCCAGTCCTAGCATTTCGGAATAATTCCAAGAGAAGCAATCTCTATACTGCATAAGCACGTCTTTTAGTGCAGCCACCTTTTCTTCAGATAGCAGCTCGCTGACGAATGTGGGTCGCGGGTCGCTTGCCGTTCCCAAATCAATCTTCTTGAGGTTATCTGCAGTGGTATGTATTCCATCTTCCAGCTCTTTCGGTGCTGGTGGAAATTCTGAGATCACCTCGTCATCATTGTTTTCGAAGCACCAGGGAAGGTCATACATATTCTCGGGTTCTTCTTTTGATATCGTTATCATGTGACAAGTACGAGCTCGCTTCCAAGACCGATGTGGATATGGGTCTGTTCTCGTAGCTTTGGGTTCGTGCTACTGCGGCGGAGTTATCCTCCAGCTGTCAGATAGAGCGAACTTGCCGAGCTGATACTGATCTTCGACCCAGTTCTTGAAGGTGAAGCAATCTTGGAGAGGGTGTCCTATTGCTCGGTGATAAGAGCAATAATCTGGGTGAGAGACCACGCCTGCTTGCTCAGGGTGTTTAGACTCTGGCAGTGTAATCATTTGATGCCTTATGGCGAGATCAAGTATCTTCTTTGTCTTATCTTGAGGAAAAGAGTATGCTCGACTCATCTTCTTCATAAGGGACAAATCCAAACCGCTTGATTCTCGACAGCGTGACTTTTTAGTCCCGCTTTGTTGCTGTCGAGCGCCTTTTTCGCTCTTTGAATTGTTTTTGCCTCTGCGTCGGGCCCTTTGCATAACAGGTTGGCAGGGAGGAGCATTTTCATCTTTCGCTGCCTGTTGAATAAGGCGTTGCGTCTTGGCTTTCTCATAGATGGCCATTTCGCGGTTATGATCGTCTCGAACTTTCTGACCCGCTTCCCTGATAAGCTTGTCCATTCTTTCTTCAAACGACGGACTCGGCATTTTGGTTGGAGGATCTTGTTTTGGTGCGGGGTCGGCATCTTCTGACAGGGCGTCATCTTCTTCATCGAAGTTATATATGGCGTAGCTACCATGGACTCGTTCCCGTTTCCCGGGTTTCACATATCCAAGCCCAAGCATTTCCATTCTCCCGTTGGGCAACTTGTGCTGAGTCCCAGGGACATCCCAAATCCTGTTGTAGAACCGAGCTTGCCGAATAGTCTGTTTGAAAGGTACCCCTTGGCGCTTCAAGAGCCTTTTCAAGCCTTCCGAGTAATATCTAGGCAGACGGATGGACTGGAGTCTGTCGAGCGTAGAATCCGCGCCGCGCCAGATTTCTTTCTCTGCTCTTATTTCCGTGGACCGGTAGAATAGGATCGCCTTTTCACCTTTTCGCCTGGGAGGGACGTAAAATGTCTGCAGGTCTTGCACACTATAAGCTTCAAGTGCGTCGAGGTCTTTGTAGTGCTCCCGCGGAATCATGGTAATTCGCAAACTCTGATTATCACCAGCGGATGTTTGTATTGACGGCCGAACTGAGAACGCAGTATTAACCTCATCTTCCGAGTCGCTTCCAAAGATCAACATGGGGGCGATGGTCCCGGGTTGTTGCATCGACACAGCCCAGAATAAACTATCTCTTCCTCTTCCTCGGTATCACTCCCGAAGACAGGAATGGTGGCGACGACTTTGTTCTCCTGTTTGTGACACCTCTCTGTGTCCTCGAAATCTGGCAAGAAGTATTTTGCATCTTCGTACTTGCGGACTTCATTCACGGAGAATGGATTCGGCTCTCCTGTCACGGTATACTCAAGACCATCCTTGAAATACTTCATACACTGATGTTGCGTAGAAGGGATGATGTTGTACTCGTGTAACCAAGGACGACCGAGCAAAGCGTTGTAGCTTGGCGTCAATGACATGAAATTTAATGTCTGTGACAAGCAGCCGGAAGCGCAGCGTCAGTATTATAGACCCGAGGGTCCGTGATGACTGGGAGTCGAACCCGGAGATGGTGATCTTATCACGAGCGAGGTGTTGAACGCTCATGCAGATTTCCTTCAACACTCGGACGTTGAGGAGATTGACGGAAGACCCATTGTCGACCAGGATTTTGCCTATCTTTATATCGTGGCAGTATCCTGAGACATAGAGGGGACGGTTGTGGTCGCACGTCACAAGGAGAAGGTCTTCATCACCGCACGTGACATCGGCTGTATGCACTTCTTCCAGTTCATCCTTCATCCTTTCCTCGGCGGGGAAGGCTTGGAATTGCTCGGGTTCTCGCAGTGCCTTGATTAATGAATCTCTCGCTTCTTTTGATAATAAGATGGCGTCGAGAATGCTGAGCTGAGAGGGTAGCTTCCTCAGGTGCGCTAGGACGTTGTAGTCCACCTTGTTTTTCTTTGGTGGGTCCTTAGCGGTCAGTTCTTTCTTGACTTGGTCGTCCAGGGCGATATCCTCGGAGATATTTTCTTTTCCCTTATCTTTTCTACTTATGGGTCCGAGATTCTTTTCAGGTAGCGTACGATTGCGCAGCTGAATATTCTCGCAGTTCTTCGGCCTTTCCTCTTTTCTTGACGTAGATTCTTTGAAGAGGGGGCCAAGAGTCATTTCTTCGTCAGAGTCGCTCCCGAAGGTGAGAACTTGCGATTCCCCAGCGTTGACCACGCGACAGTTGCTGGTAGTTACTTTATGCTCTTCGGTCGTGCTTCTCTGCTCCAGACGAGTTTTGCGTTTCATCCGTTTGAAATGCTCTTTATCATCTATCAACGAGTGAGAGATCACATGACAACTTGCTACGTAGTCCTCAGATTCATCTGACGAGTTTTCTCCATCATCTTCCTCTTGAAAGACGTGGCTGAGGAACTCTTGGAGCGTGATGGGAGTATGTGCCTTCTGATTATACTCCTCTAGCGTGTCGATCTGTTTCTGCAGGTCCGTGCGCTTGTCGCCAGGCTTCACGGGCTTTTTGGATTTATTCTTCTTTTCTGAAGATTTTGACGGCTGGATGTGAATACTTTAGCTATCCCCACCAATCTTTGGAGTTGGGCGCGGTTTCAGCATCCCTTCGATGATTTGGGGTTCCAGCGGGTTTTTCCACCTGATCGCCAGGCATGTTTGGAGATCATTCAGCATCCTTTTGGTTTTGGCTGAAAGCACGACCTCCCATGGAGCTTCTTCAATAAAAGAACAAGTTGTCCCCGGTGTGTCCGTCTTCTTAGGAGTGTACGGTTGCGGTGGGTTTATTTTCCACTTCTCGGACAGCGCAAATTTGCCTTGTAGGTATTGATCTTCGATCCATCCTTTAAAGACGAAGCAATCCTCGATCGGGTGACTTACCGTTTGATGGTAAGGGAAATAATTAGGATTATTCACTTCGCTGGGTAGCGGCGGTCGCCTGGGATTCGGCAAGTTGATAAGCCTGTTGCGCATAGCCAGCTCAAACAGCCTCTTCGTCTTGTCCCGTGGGAATGAGTAAGGACGCTTCATTTTCTCATTGTAATAGCGCCGTTTCTCTTCCAGCTAGCTTTGGGATACTAGGCTGCTGTTGGGTGTTCGCGACGAAGGTTGCCTTCCCTTTACCCTTGTCGTTTCGCGGTTCCGGCTTCGAGGGAGACGGTCTGTGACCCATTTGATCCATCTGAACCAGCTTGTCGATTAGGGCCTGGAAGGTAGTCGGCTTAAAGAACATCATGAACCGTGAAATAGTTGCATGAGGGTCTAGGGTGCCCATGAACATGCCCACCACTGGTGCTTCTTCGATGCGTTGCTCGCACTTCGACCACAAATTTCGCCATCGGATTGCATATTGAACCAAGTTTCGCCCGGCTTCACCCTTGCATTAATCAACGCCGTTATTGGGGTGCGTTCACTGGCGCTCGCGAAACGCTGGGTAAACAACAACTCCATTTCAGCGAAATTTTTGACGGAGTCATTTGGAAGTTCGGAATACCACTCAAATGCCGTTTCCGATAAACTGTCGACGAATTGGCGAAGCAAGAGCATATCATCGCCGCCGGTGTTGCCACAAAGAGCCCTGAGCTGGGTGACATGTTGATGGGGATAGCCTGTCCCCTTGTAGACATGGAATTTCGGGATCGTGTAGGCCGGCGGGTATTTTATCTGATCATACCAGCTCGGATATGGTCGCCCCGTTTTGACAACTTGGTCGGCTGCCTCAGTTGCCTGGTGAACCCTTATCTGTTGAGCTATATATTCATCTAGGGCAGCTTTAGAAATTGTCTCCTCCTTGGCTGTTGACAGAGCCGGTGGAGGATTTGACATTTCTCCTCTGTCATCGTCAAGGACAATCGGAAGATCTTCAGCAGGAGGATCCTGCTGGATCATCATACCCACCATGTCCTGGAACAGAAGGGCCATTCGTTTTATATTGGCTGCTTGTTCCGCAGCCTCTTTGTCTTTCTTTTCCAGTATTCTCCGAAGGAATTCGGCATCGGTTTCTTGCTCCTGGCGTTGATCCGAGGATGCTTCTGGGCTTTCTTTTAGCCCGGTGAGCGCGGCCACCGCAGTCATCATTTCTTGGAAATTCTGCTGCTGCTCTTGAGCTTTAGTCACCGATCGCGTAAGCGGTCTATGACCTGTGGATATACGGCTATCCTCTTTCCCGGACGCCATGTAGACGGTATGTACCACAATGCCTCCGGACTTAGGGCGTTTAGGTTCACTGCCTTTGACATTTGCCGCAGGCGTGGGGATTTTCTCCGGCCTTCTTCTCTTGTGGGCCATCAAAGTTGAGGGGGCCGTTGCTGTGGGCACCCAGGTGGCCGTCGTCTTCTGTTGCTTAATAGGGCGGCTGCCTTCCTGTCGGGCTTTCGACTTCTTATGCTGATGGGAGAAGTTCGGATCAATCATCGATTCTCGTACTCGATGCCAAGTCTTGTAGACTTTGGAAGACAGCCGTTGAGGAGACTGCTCCGGCTTTGTTTCTACAACGGTTTCTACCGGTGGAGGAGACTTTTTGAGCACAGCAGTTGGCGAATTCCTGCGTACCATGTTCAGTAGCTCAAAGCTGTTCCCGGTTGGAACAGCAGCATCAGTTTCCACCGTTAGAGCTGGCGGAGTTAGCCCAGAGGGGGAGTTGCCCCCAGCCTTCCTTATCCGGCGCCAGTGGCGACGTCCGGCGTGACGGGTTGTTGGGATTAGTTCAGCGACGGCTTTATCTTGCCCCTTGTTCAGGTGAGGGGCTGTTGCCGGTGTCAGCCTCTTGAAGACTGACGTCCGTTGAGAAGCCGTGTCCAACCGGTCAAACACAGATTTCTGAGCGGGAGCGAGAACGGGAGCAATCAGTCTCGCAAAGACCGACCCTCTGGGAGGAGAAGCCACCTTGACGACTTCAGGAGCAGCTATCTTCTTGGGATGGCCACTTTAGGTATTATGGGCTTCTTGGTAGGCCCTTTGGAGCCCGAGTTCAGCCTGGTGAAGACTGAGGAATTGGACGACCCGTTGAGAGGGGCCGTGGGAGTAGCAAGTCGATCGAAGACCGACATCTTTGAAGCTTCCGATACGGGTACAGGGATGGTGAAGCTCGCTGGCGGGAGCATGGTCCCGAAAAACAGACCGGTAGTAGCTTGGGTAATTTGTTCCACCGGCATCGTGAATAGTGAGGCAGCCTCTGGTCCATAGGCCACACCTCCAGGTGAGGCGGAGCGTCGGTTGTACTTGCAGTTGGAGCAGTTGAACGCCATTGCTGTTTGATTTCTGCACCAAGCAAGAGACCAAATCTTAGTAACTTGAAACCCGAGGGCAACTATTAACAAACCGCGATTCGTTCGCGAATACGACGCACGAAGTGTGGAGTGGAAAGAGGAAAAGGTCCCACCGGGCGTGCCAGAATCTGTTCCCCACCGAAAGACGTGCAAGACGGACTGTCTTGCCTAAGATTCGGGGCAGATGCTAATTGGTGCTATCTGTCCACCTCTCCGAAGATGCCAAGTTGATTTATGGCACCATGTATCGGAGGTTTAAACGGATGCGGCCGATGTAGCAGACTTCGTCAGATTCCCCCTCGTTTGAGGGGTTTTTTATTGTGGGGACACTCTTCCCTACAGGCGCAAGCCCCTGCAGTTAATTATGCTACCACATCGCGGTAACAACTTTCTCCTTCTCCAGATGGTCACTTCGTGTCGTGGGTGTTTGTTTTGTTTGTGGTTGCCCGTGGATTGTATACGGAGACTAAGTTATGTTGTCGCCGGTAGGGCGTGGACTAGTCCAAATCCGTATCTTTCTTAGATTTGGGTTTGGGGGTTGTGTTTAAGGATACGTTAGCCTTATTTGAGGCTAAGATCAACTAAAACGTTTGTTAAGGATACGTTAGTCTGATTTCAGACTAAGATCAACTTAACGGGATCGTTTAGATCCAACAAAAGAGCAATTGGGGGCTCTATTGTTTAGTTTAATGACGTTGCGGTCGATAGGTAGTTTAAGGACATTGCGGTCCAATGTTAGTTTTAAGACATTGCGGTCAAGGTTAAGGACATCATAGTCCGTGGATTTAAGGACTCCACAGTCCGATGTTAGTTTTAAGACATCACGGTCAAGGTTAAGGACATCATAGTCCGTTGTTAGTTTTAAGACATCACGGTCAAGGTTAAGAACATCATAGTCCATGAGTTTAAGGACCCCACAGTCCGTGAAATGTATGGTTGTTGGGACTCGTCACCTCTTTGAAGACGTTGAGGAGTTACAACGACAAATATCAAAGGAGTGAAGGGATGTACCCTTAAACCAAGGTAGATTAAATGATCTGTAGCCCAATTTGGAACCAAGACCAATTAATTATATTGTTAGCCCATTGGCTCAGTTAAGTATAAATTGAGGACTTATGGCCAACTTGGGCTAAGTCCAATTAGATTAGAAATGTTGGCTCTTTGTTGGACCGTTAAACATTTGTCTGGGTTTAAGCCCATATTATTCAGCAATGCTAAAAAATTTCATCTTTGATTTCCTCAATTTTGGGATTCATTTGGCGGAGGGACTTTGCCTATAGAAAATTAGCCAATTTGGCTAAAAGTAGTGTTAAACACTAGAGAGCAGTAGTGTTAAACACTAGAAATAAAGCTCTCAAATTAGTGTTTAAACACTAGGAAACAACAGTGTTAAACACTGGAAAGAAGGCTCTCGAATTAGTGTTAAACACTAAAGTAAAAGGAGGGGTCACGTAGGGACAAGTGAGAGCGCCCAAAGGTGGGACCAGATCCCATTTTACCTCGTTCTGCAATTAAGTGTTAAACACTTTTTTTTATTATTTTGAGCCTCACGTGTCGACACGTGATGGAGATTCATGCATCGATTATTAAAGCACTTGCTGAGGGGTCACGTGGGAGCACGTGAGGGCGCCCAAAGCTTCTTTTCCTTTGCTTTTTCTTTCTGCGTTTTGGGAGTCACGTGGGAGCACGTGAGGCATTGCCTCAGTGATTTTCCTTCTCATCTCTGGGGATCTTTTCAAGGGTCACGTGGGGACACATGACCTAGTTTTATTCCTTCTTTTCTGATCACTGCGGATTGGGGTCACGTGTCATCACGTGACCAATGTTCTTTATGTACATTGAGATCTTTCAAGTCTCTTTATTTTAAGAATTAAATTCTCTGCAGGGTTAAACCCTAATTTCATTCATCTTGAATGAATTAAATTCCTATAATTTCGGGAGAATTAAATTCTCAGACAGGGTTCAAACCCTAATTTCATATTTTGGAGGAATTAAATTCCTGTAAGTCCGAGAGAATTAAATTCTCAATTAGGGTTAAACCCTAGTTCTGTCCATCTTGAAGGAATTAAATTCCTATAATTTTGGGAGAATTGAATTCTCATATAGGGTTAAACCCTAATTTCATATCTTAGAGGAATTAAATTCCTATAGCTTTGGGAGAATTAAATTCTTTGAACTCAATTCCCCCTCTAAGTTTCATATCTGCATGGCAGGATCTCAAACCAATGAGAATTAAATTCTCAACTTATGGGGAGATGTGCACTTTGCAAATCTTCAACTAGACGAAGAACAAAGTTCTTTTTCATAAAAGAGTTAAACTCTTAGATTGAGAATTAAATTCTCTGTATTGAAGTTTTGATCCCCTTTCTTTTCTTACCTGGGGTTTTTCTTTTGTAGAGAATTAAATTCTCCTCTTTTTTTCTCTCTGAAATTTCAAGACTCAAAAACTCTCTCTGTTTTTCTCTCCCAAAAAGGGTCCCTCCTCTTCTTTTCTTGGCTCCTATTTATAGGAGAAAGAAAAGATTCAATTTGTTTTGTGAATCTTTCATTGAAAGATTTTAATTGATTTCATAATCAATATGATCCTTTAGATCACACAATGAATTTTATTCACTGTTTGATTTTAAATCCAAAGATATTCTGTTTGTTATTTTCGGTGAGATTCGGGGAAAATCTTTCCTTGTCTAAGATTTTTCCATAAATTGGTGATATTTAATCACCCTTGGATCTTTAATCCAACGGTCCCCATAATCCTTTTCAATTTGGAAAGATTTAGAAGCTTTTAGAATTTAATTTTATTAACTGTAAGGCTTTCGAAGCCAGTCACGTGCTGACACGTGACCCTTGGTCACGTGTGAGCACGTGACCGCCAATTGAGTCCTTTCCTCAGCGTTTACATATGCTGCAATTGTAACCGTCACGTGTCAACACGTGACCATTGGTCACGTGTGAGCACGTGACACCTTATTGAGGTAAGTCCTTCAGCCATTTGTTATTTTATTTCTGTTTTAATTGTCACATGTCAACACGTGACCATTGGTCACGTGTGAGCACGTGATACCTCACTGAGGTAATTCCCGACTTTTAGAATTAAATTCTATTAAATTGTGAGTCTCTTAAAGCCTGTCACGTGCTGGCACATGACCCTTAGTCACGTGTGAGCACGTGACCTCAAATTGGGTCATCTTTCAGCCTTTTGCTTTCCGTTTTGTTTGATGGGATTTTAACCTTGTAAATAGATCTCGTGTCAACACGTGACCCTTGGTCACGTGTGAACACGTGATGCCTTTTTGAGAAAAACCATGATTTTTAATTAGGGAACAAAATCTAATACTAGGATCCGGCTTAAACCAAAGCCCAATAGTATGATCCGTCCGATCATGATCCGTGCACGGGTGCACGTATAAGATCGAACCCTGCCATAATACCATACGGCCTCTACAACGTTTCGCCCGAAACTTGGGAAACTATCTATGGGGGACTCTAAAGACTCGTCAATACACTGGCTGTGGATTTAACCAGTAGCACGTCAGTAGTACTAGCTGTACGTAACAGGCTACCCCTGTATTGACAAAAAGGGAAGCCGATGAGCGAACTCATCCTGGAACCCTACTGAGCTTGTCAGTGACAATATCCGTACAGTCCGGTCCGTTCGTCTATGAGTATCGCATGTCGGGCCTAGGGGGTTGGTAAAAGTCAGACCCCCAAAAGCGGTACAAGTCATGTCGGAGTGCATCCTAGAACACCCTAAGATACTACTGGAATACCTACCAGTAAATCTCCTGCCTTGGCTAAGGACTTCGTGTAATGGCTCTCCTAGACACAGCGCGATCTCACCCCCAATACCGGGAGAGACGTAACCCCTGCCGATCCGCTCACTGCCTCCATGTGGCTCGGGATTGTACCCAACTATAACCTGTTTGCACGACTCCTTTGAGCCGTGGTAGGGTAGTAATCAAAGCACAGTGGGAACTCACACGAGACAAATGACGGTCTCAGGTCGATGAACTAACCTGTACACATGTCACCAGGGAACTGCTATCTGACGCTATGTATAATACCAACTAGCATGTTCCTGGCGAGTCCTTTCCGGTGTACTCATAACCCAATGAGCACCTGTATACGTCTTAGGTGAACCAACTGACACCAATGGCTTATGAGACCAGCCATCGCCCCTCGTCGGGGTCTCGATCGTATACACTAGTCTACTCATAGAGTATCGATGCCCAGTCTCGAAACTCCCACGACTAGGGACTTTTTAAGGATGTGCTTATAGACCCCGGCGTCTACGTATATGATCGCCATCATACTGCTGGCAGTCAAGCAAGAATCCTATGGGCTCTATCAACGTGTAATAGTGATCTGTAATGTCACCTAAAGCTGTACACGATGATGAAAACAAACCATGTAGCATACTATTCTTATCAACGTGTAATAGCGAACTGCAGTGTCACCCAAAACACATACACGATGATAAAGACAAACCTTATCGTACACAATCCTCTCGAGTAAGACTGTCCAACCGGTATAGGTCCTCCCTCGATCATTGCAATCACGTGCCTGCGATCCAATAATTGACTTTGAGGGCACTATATCCAACAATCTCCCACTTGCACTTAAGGCTAATTATTGCGATGTCGCATACTCACAGCCCGTGTGATACTGAACACCCAACTTCTCTACTGATCAGTCTCACAAAGCTTGTTTGTGAAACTATTGCGTTCGAGAAAATAGCCTCAGCTAGTGGATCCGCTCTGATGTTCCTTTCTATATCTCTCTTAGACTCAAGTTCGCGGAGAAATCCATCTCCCGAAATGAGCAATACCTGTCTTAGAATATGTCTGGATATCTGATGGGACCTAGTTCACAAATGAACTCCAAATCCAGTTTACATCTTAGACTGTATCGTCAACTGAATTTAATCAGTATCCTGCGCCATGCCTCCTTCAGTATCCGCTTGGATCACCTGTCCAAACTACTGCCCCTCGTCAGAGGTAAAACTATAACTCTGATAGTCACTATGTCAACCGGATCACCTTGAAAGCCTGGAATGATATCCGTCCCTCGAAGGAGACTGTCGTTATCAAATCCCTAGAACATCCACTTATGTAAAGACAAACCTTATAGTACACAATCCTCTCGAGTAAGACTGTCCTACCGGTATAGGTCATCCCTCAATCATTGCAATCACGTGCCTGCGATCCAATAATTGACTTTGAGGGCAATATATCCAACAACACTCGGTCTCCACCGGGTCCACCATGAATCCGACTGTATAACTCCCCCACTCAGTCTGGATAACGTAAAAATCCGCAACGGTATAGCTCCCCCACCCGGTTCGGAATAAAACCAAATCATAAAAACATCTCATGGTGGACATATCACATCAAACCTGAAGAATCGCCGAATATACTACATAGCACATAAAACTCAAAAAAAAAGAAATCCGCATAACTCAATGCATCTTATATCATAATTAATAATACTTGAAAATGAAGCATGATATGTGTTCATAATAACATTGTTGCAAGATTACCACTATTACCGATGCTTACGGTATGAAGTGAATCATATGTGACATAGAAAATACTAAGTGTATATGTGACATGTCCATATCGACGAGGTGTAGTGTAACATGTAGATATGTGCACGTGCAACATGACTCGTCGATAATTTGTGCAGTGTTCTAGCAATTGTTAAACATGGCGTTTTAAATATATGAATGCATACAAGAAAGTTTCTATATTCAATTTTATACACAAGGAACAATTATAACTAGCTTAAATCACGGCGTTGCGGGGTTGCCTAGCACGGCAGCAAGGTTTCGGGAGGTATCTTCCATGCCAAATTCAAAGTTTGCCGTTCTAGCTAACCCTAAACTAGAATCGTATATTAGAAAAAGCAACGGAATATAATGCAAACAACTTTGCATAAGAAAGTGAGCAAGGAATACAACCTTTGTAGACCGGTCCTTCACTTCAATAGCTTCATGTAGTAGTCCCTTCGCTGCGATCGTGAACTCCGGACTCTTGAGAGGCTCCCATGAAGAAATGAACATGCTTGCATCGAAGTCTTCGAGGCCGAAGATGATCTACGTCGAGGAGACACTAACACAAGCTATCTCTCACTCTTTGTGGAATTAGTGAAGCAAACACCTTATTCTTAATGGCAAGTAGTAGAGGATGATGAAGTAGGAAGTGGGCTCACTTTAGATTTGATTTTCTCACATTTTTTTCATCAACTCCATTGAAGCTAGAAGGCTTTTGTGAGGAAGAAGAAGAAGAAAGCTCTATTGATAATTATCCCAAGGATAATGGAAACCATGGGTGAGTTAAGTATCATATACTTAACCTTTGTAGAGACTTAACCAAGACTAGGAATGATGGTTGGGTTTATAAATATCTTAAGCTAAACAAAAATAGAAGACTATGTCAAAGCAAGACATAAACTTTTACAAGCTTTGTGTCATGACAAAGTCTAACTAATTTTATAATAACTTTAAACAAATAAAACCCTAGATAATCCCTAGCATGGTGTAAGTCACACACACACCCAAGTTGCATGTATCATCAAGCATGACAAAAAAAAATGTACGCTTGCATATATCACATATACACAATGTGCACAAAAAGTGAGAAAATAAATCTTAAGTGAGCTAATACTAGTTAATGCAAATATATCAAACATATAATTATACATTAGATTATCAAATCAACTCTTGATTTAATAATCCGGCTATATCACATATAACCGACTAATATCATGTGTAACAACTTATCGAATCAACACTTGATCCGATAACCCGGCTATATCGCATATAACCGAACAATGCCACAAATCGCAAGAATTGAATACAGTATCACATATCGTATTAATCTCGGTCCGCACATATCACATATGTGCTCCTACTCCATTTCACTTGAGCCAGGAAACCCCTGTGAAGGACTCTAAAGACTCGTCAATACGCCGGCAGTTCATATCAAACACCCACAAGCCGCAAGCGGTCTGCTAAACGTAACGACCACCCGGGAATTGAGCGATCAGAAGATCAACAAGCAAGCCTGCTCATCCTCCAGTGAATCCAATCAGTAACACTACCGTACAGTCCGGTCTCTTCGTCTGATATGTCGCATATCTCGTCTAGGGGTGGTAAACGTCAGACCCCAGTAACTCGATAAGTCGTGCCGATATGAGGCTCATAACGGGTCGAGAAACTATTGATAACACTTACCAGTATATCTCTGAAGTAGCCCTGGCCAGGGACTTCCTGTTATAGCCAATCGAGCACAACGCAACATCAACCCCCAATACCAGGAGAGACGAAACCCTCCTATCGCTCATTGCCTCCATGTGATTCGGGACTGTACCCAAAAACCACCGTTTTTCACGTTCTCTTAAACGTTGTAAGGTGGAAATCAAAGCACGGTGGGAACCACACAAAACTCTATGACGATCTCGGGTCTACAGACTAACCTGTACCAGTGTCACCAGAGAACTGCTATCTGACGATAGGTATAATACCATCTGGGAGTTCTCGGTGAGTCCGTTCAGTGTACCCAGTATCCACTGAGCACCCGTATACTATCTCTGATGTCAAACACCAATGGATATGGAATCATCCATCGCCCATCTACATGGGTTGAGAAGCTATACGCTAGTCTACTCTGGTATATCGATGCCCTGTCTTGATACACCCACGACTAGGGACATTTGAAGGATGTACTTATAGACTACTCTGTCCCCACTAGTATGATCTGCATCATAATGCTGGTAGTCAAGTACTCATACTAAGGGCTTTATCAACATGTAACATAGGGACAATCAGTGTACATGTTAAGATAAAGAGCAACCAGATAGCACACTATCATGTCGAGCAAGAAAGTCCTCCCTATATGTGTCCAAGCATCCACTACAATATACATCGTATGTACAGTAATGGCCTCTAGGTCATACATATAACTAACAATCTCCCACTTGCATTAGGGCCATCTGTTGTAGTATCTCATACCCAACAATTAGCAGTGGTTGGAGTATCTCATACTCAACCATCCCATAAAAGTCTCTCCTGGGAATAGGCCTTTGTGAGTGGATCCGCCGTGTTGTCCTCTGTGTCTACTCTCCTAACCTCGATCTCCCTGGATATCATCCATCTCCATGATCAGGTGATACTGCCTAAGAATATGTCTGGATAACTGATGGGACGGGGGTTCCTAGGCCTAAGCCACAACTCCATTGTCACACAATGGTAGGAACGAAGTTCATCTCATGAACTTATATACATCCAGACTACCTCTTTGGTAGCATCCTTGGTAGCGATGTATCCAGCCTTTATCATCTAGTTTGCCACGGTATCTAGATTGGAACTCTTCCAACATACCGTCCCACCACTGAGGGTAAAGACAATGCCTGTGACTGACATTCAGTCAATCTTACCACCCTGGAAGCTATCCAGTGATTCTCTCTAGGATCAATTGATACCATCTCACTACACCTAGTGAGAATCCTAACATCCATTTAGATCTATCTCATAGATCCAAAACCCAGGATTTAGGAGGTATCACCTTGATCCTATATGGAGAATCTGTGTGATAAGAAGAGATTGACCGAGCGTAGCATAGGAAACTTCTTTCCTATCAAGAGTATGTCATCCACGTACAATACGAGGATCACCACTATACTCCCTACTACCTTTTTGTATATACAAGGTTCATCTACCATTTTGATGAAGTCAAACTCTTTGACTACCACATCAAAACAGATGTTCCAACTCCGCGATGCCTGCTTTAACACATAAAGCAACATACACATGTTTCTGCTGCTCCCACTGTTTTATGAAGGCCTCTGGCTGTGTACTTACAGACGTTCTTTTCTAAATCATTATTTAGAAAAGTAGTCATGACACCCAACCGCCAGATATCGTAGTCATGGTATGTAGCAATGGCAAGTAGGATCCGGATGGACTTAAGAATAGGCACTAGAAAATGTTTCATTATTATCCACACCTGGTCGATGACGAGAACCTTTTACAACAAGCCTTAGCTTTGAAAGTCTGAACTTTTCCATGTACACCAAGTAATCTTCTCAAGATATACTTTCCCTTGATTGGGATTTAACCCTTCAGATATAGCAACCAAAGTTCATACTTTGTTGGTGTATATGGATTCCATCTCAGATCGCTTACCATCCAGCTATTCTCACAGAGTCCCCACTCTTGATGGCCTGCTCGAAACTAGTTGGGTCACCATCTCATGATGCAATCCTCGCTCCCACTGTTATTGAGAAAACCGAAGTATCTCTCAGGTGGGTGAAGAACCCTACTGGATCGGCGGAGAGGCTGAGGTTCGTTGGGAACTATTGAATCCTCCGGTTCTACCAAATCACCAGCTGTAGTTTGTATAGCTGGAACTTCTTCCAGTTCTATCTCATGACCGCTAATTTCTTCATAAGAAATTCCTTTTCTCAAAAAGGTGGAATGCCGAGAAATAAAACACCTTTTGTTCCTCGGTGTAGTAGAAGATATTCCCTTGCGAATGCTTGGGATATCCAACAAACTTCCACAGAACTGACCTTGCCTCGAGCTTGTCCGGATTTTGCTTTTGGCATAGGCCGGACAATCCCAAATCTTAATTTACTTAAGAGATGGGCTCTTCCTATTGTTAGTGATATGTATGCCCTAGAGGTCATTACTGTACATACGATGTATATTGTAGTGGATGCTTGGACATATATATGGAGGACTTTCTTGCTCGACATGATAGTATGCTATCTGGTTGCTCTTTATCTTAACATGTTCTCTGATTGTCTCTATGTTAGATGTTGATAAAGCCCTTAGGTTGAGTACTTGACTACCAGGACTATGATGCAGATCATACTAGTGGGGACAGGGTAGTCGCTAAGTACATCCTTCAAATGTTCCTAGTCGTGGGTGTATCGAGACAGGGCATCGATATACCAGAGTAGACTAGCGTATGCTTCTCGACCCATGTAGATGGACGATGGATGATCCCATATCCATTGGTGTTTGACATTAGAGATAGTATACGGGTGCTCAATGGAGACTGGGTACACTGAACGGACTCACCGAGAACTCCCAGATGGTATTATACCTCACGTCAGATGGCAGTTCTCTGGTGACACTGGTACAGGTTAGTCTATAGACCCGAGATCGTCATAGAGTCTTGTGTGATTCCCACTGTGATTTGATTTCCACCTTACCACGTTCAAGAGAACGTGCAAAATGGTGGCTTTTGGGTACAGTCCCGAATCACATAGAGGCAATGAGCGATAGGAGGGGTTTTGTCTCTCCCGGTATTGGGAGTTGATGTTGCGCTGTGTTCGATTGGCTATAACTAGAAATCCCTGGCCAGGATTGCTGAGATTTACTGATAAGTGTTATCAGTAGTTTCTCGAACTATTATAGACCTCATATCGACACGACTTATCGGTTACTGGGGTCTGACGTTTACCACCCCTAGACTGGATATGCGACATATCAGACGAAGAGACCGGACTGTACGGGAGTGTTACTGGTTGGATTCACAGAAGAATGTACAGGCTTGCTTGTTGATCTTCTTATCGCTCAATACCTGGGTAGCTGTTACGTTTAGTTGACCGCTTGCAGCTTGTGGGTGTTTGATATGATCATCACCTACTGGCGGCATATTGACGATTCTTTAGAGTCCTACATAGAGGTTTCCTGGCTCTGGCAAAACGGAGTAGGAGCACATATGTGATATGTGCGGGACCGAGAATAATACGTGTATGTGATAACGTACTAGATTCTCGCGATATGTGATATCGGCCGGGTATATGTGATATAGCCGGGTCATCGGATCAAGTGTTGATTCGATGAACTGATAAATTTTATATTAGTTGGTTATTTGTGAAATAGCCGGATTATCGGATCAAGTGTTGATTCGATAATTTAATGTATAATTATATATTTGATATATTTCATTACATTAACTAATATAAGCTCACTTAAAGATTCTTTTTCTCACTTGATAATACATTGATATGTTAGTTATATGTATGCCCTAGAGGCCATTACTATACATAAGATGTATATTGTAGTGGATGCTTGGACATATATAGGGATGACTTTCTTGCTCGATATGATAGTATGCTATCTGGTTACTCTTCACCTTAACGTGTACACTGATTATCTCTCTGTTACATGTTGGTAAAGCCCTTAGGATGTGTACTTGACTACCTGGACTATGATGCAGATCATACTAGTGGGGACGTGGTAGTCCATAAGTACCCTTCAAAGTCCCTAGTCGTGGGTGTATCGAGTCGGGGCATCGATATACCAGAGTAGACTAGCGTGTAGCTTCTCGACCCATATAGATGGGCGATGGATGATCCCATATCCATTGGTGTTTGACATCAGAGATGATATACGGGTGCTCAGTGGAGACTGGCTACACTGGACGGACTCGCCGAGAACTCCCAGATGGTATTATACCTTACGTCAGATGGCAGTTCTCTGGTGACACTGGTACAGGTTAGTCTGTATACCTGAGATCGTCATAGAGTCTTGTGTGATTCCCACTGTGCTTTGATTTCCACATTACCACGTCCAAGAGGGCGTGCAAAACGGTGGTTTTTGGGTACAGTCCCGAATCACATGGAGGCAATGAGCGATAGGAGGGGTTTCGTCTCTCCCGGTATAGGGAGTTGATGCTGCACTGTGCTCGATTGGCTATAACAGGAAGTCCTTGGCCAAGGCTGTTTTAGGGATTTACTGGTAAGTGTTACCAGTAGTTTCTAGACCCGTTATGAGCCTCATATCGACACGACTTATCGAGTTATTGGGGTCTGACGTTTACCACCCCTAGGTGAGATATGCGACATATCAGACGAACAGACCGGACTGTACGGTAAGTGTTACTGGTTAGATTCACAGGAGTGTGAGCGGGCTTGCTCGTTGATCTTCTGATCGCTCAATACCCGGGTGGCTGTTACGTTCCGCTTGCGGCTTGTGGGTGTTTGATATGATCATCACCTACTTCCGGCGTATTGACGAGTCTTTAGAGTCCTACACAGGGGTTTCCTGGCTCAAGCGAAACGAAATAGGAGCGCATATGAGATATGTGCGGGACCGAGAATAATACCAGTATGTGATACTGTATTCTATTCTCGCGATTTGTATCATCGGTCGGTTATATGTGACATAGCCGGGTTACCGAATCAAGTGTTGATTCGATACATTGATACACTTGATATTAGTCGGTTATATGCGATATGACCGGATTGTTAAATCAAGTGTTGATTTAATGATTTAATGTATAATTATATATTTGATATATTACTTTACATTAACTAGTATTGGTTCACTTAAGATTGATTCTCACTTGAATGTGCACATTGTTTATATGTGATATATGCAAGTGTACATGTTTGTATCATGCTTGATGATACAAACAAGTTGAGTGTATGAGACTTGAACCAAATCAAGGTTAAATTAGGGTTTACTATTTTCCTAGCATATAACAAAAGAGTGTGACTTTGGTCAAAGTTATCAAGCTTCATGAAGCTTGATAAACATTGACAAAATCAACTCTTTTGTTATTTGTATAAGATATTAGTTAACCCAACCCTTAACCTAATGCTTTGGTTAATTCTCTACATGAGTTAAGCATGAGGGCTTAACTCAACCATGGTGCCATTATTTATTGGATAAGTTTTCATTTGGAGAAATAATTCTTTTCTTCTTCTTCTCCTTCATCAAGCTCACAAAAGCTTGCTAGCTCCAATGGTGCCATGAGAAAAAGAGTGAGAAATCCAATTCTAAAGTGAACCAACTTCTTATTTCTTCATCCTCTACTACTTGCCATGTAGTATAGGGTGTTCTCTTCACAAAGTTTTTCACCAAGTGAAGGAATAGCTTGAGTTTGAGTCTCCCCGACGTAGATCATCTTCGGCCTCGAAGTCAACGACCTAGCCCGATTATTTCTCCGACGAAACCATCACTTGAGTCCAGGATTCCGATGATCGCAGCGGAGGGACGTCAACACGGAACTAAAGAAGTGGAGAACCGGATCTACAAAGGTTGTAATCCCTTTCACTTGTTAGCAAAGTAGTTTGCTAGCTTTTCGTTTCGCCTAATCTCTAGTTAACGATCTTGCATAAAGTTGTTAGGCACATAAAATTTGAATTTGGCATGGTAGATGGCTTGTGGAACCTCTTGAGTGTGCCTAGTAACCCTACAGTGGTATCAGAGCCTAGCTAGAGCTTTAGGCGAAGTGTAGACGAAGCTAGAAGTCCGATCGAACCCGATATTCCCCGATTTAACCCCTCTCTGTACATTTTCTGAAACTGTGGAATTTTGTGAATTAAAAATATGCAGAAAAATCAGCAGGCTTTTTTAGGAGTTACTGTACAAAATGAGTGCCTGATTCGATCTAGGCGCCGCGGAACCGCGGCATGAGCATGGCTCGTACGACGGTTCCGCGGCCGTACGGTCACTTCATTCATCAAATTTTGCACAGTAATGTCACTAAGTTATTCCTGAGTTTTCTGGGAATTTTTAATTTGCACTCAAGAGTTGAGTTTTCTGGGTTGTTTTGGGGACTCGATGTTTCGATCGGATTGTTTAACTTTGTCTATGTGTTTTTCCGGGTAATTTTAGAACATATTAAAATGGTCGACCGGATGTAAATACCCACTTTTTCCCCTGCCGGAAAATTTCCAAGTGTTGGATTTTTCCGTGGTTTAAGAACGTTCTAAGTAGTGCAAGTAACGCGATGGACCCTCTAGAAGACAACAAACCTTAACTCGATTATGTGACCGTCTTGAATTGCCCTTTGAACCTTAGGGTTTGGGGCAGTATGGCGTGCCACATATGAGACATTGGCTTGACCCTTCTACGGCTGGACCGTTGGTACTGTGGCATGAAGTGAATGTTTTTAGACTTATTTCATGTGTTGAGCTGTTTCGGGAAAACTTGGGTGTTTGATTGTTCGATCGGAAAGTTTAACATTTTCTATTTATCTGGAATGTGATACAATATTTGGAATCCATAAGTAGTTATGAGATAACTAATTTGGATGTTATAAACATAGCAGTTTAGTCTCAAATGATCGGTTGCCACGGAATTTTGATGCGATCAAAAGTCCGTCGCAATCACGTGCGTACGCGGATACTCGCCGGGTAAACTTAATAGACAGCCATGTCCCATAGCCCCGACCAAGTGACTGTAGGAGAACCCCGTAGCCAAAAGCATCCATTTGGGTGCTCGCGGCAACGGTGTTCCGCCTTAGTGCACTTCGTCGACGGCGTCCGGGAGTGCGGCCGTCTACTAAAGTTTGCGACGAGCATTCGATCACTTATCGGGAATCTTGTTGAATTGCCCGACTAGATATTGAAAAGTGTTTTCGATATAGAGACTAAAATGCGGGGTTTATAATTGTTAGGCATGCGATGTCTAAGGAGGTTGCGGATTCCAACTGTTGTAGTTTTACACTTTCTTTTCTGTGACCGTAAGTGTAATATGTGATATCGCCGGTTCCGTTGCTATATGTCAACGATAATTGGGATGCGCATATTTACTTACGTTGATGACATGTGATGTTATGTGTTGATGGATATGTTATATTGGATCGTCGCGTTTTGAATAGCAGGTTTTTTTTTATGTGAGATGAGAGTTTTTATTTTCATTCATGTAAAATTAATTGTATGTAATATTCTTTTATTGGGGCACTTCCGGGTTGAGGTTGATGTCACCATTTGTATATTATTTACTTTTCCGCACTAGGATAGACCCAAGGAGGAGAGCACAAGTAACCGGGTTCTAGAGTCCAGTGGGAGACCAACTCGAGGAGTCGAGTCCGGGTCTCCTAACTCTAGAATTGGTAGGGTTGCTTGCCGCTCTCGTAGGGGTCTAGGGGTGTGGGTTTGGCTATTCATCACGACCGTGGAATCCGTGTTTTATACTGGCTCGTATTAAAAACACGGACGTCCTAGTATATCCAATGTTTCATATGTTTCTTCTGCTGCGATATCTGTGATGTGATCATTTGATATGTTGTGATGGATACTGTATATAGTATATATGATATATTATATAGACGTTACTTATGTTTTACACCCGTGCTAGCCCTGCCCTGCTCTGCCGTTAGTTACCTAACCTAACGGTGCACGAGGGGACATCGAGGCGAATGCGGATGGCATAAGTGTACATCGTATTTATCTGTGATGTTTAGGTGTTTAAATGATGGGACTTCATTAATATGATTAATGAAATAAAAGAAACCTAAAAGATGTTGTGGAATCGAATTTTCAAAAACAGGTAGCTACAGTTCTTGCTTTGCATCACGGTGTTCCTTGTAGAACATCCTGCACCTTATTCAATAAGGAAAGGGCCGAGATCCCTTCACCGGGAGTGACCTCTTTAGCAATAACTGGCAAATGCTACACCACTCGGTTTGTTTTTTGATTGCTTCTATAGTTTTTGCTATGCACAGCGGTATATATGATATATTGATCGCACGCCAAAAGCGTGTCGGATGTTCAAAGTTCTAAAGTTTTAACCGCGATCAGGACGGTGTCGCTATGCAGCTAGCCGGTTGAGCACGGGTCGATCCACAGGGAGATGGTTGTATTTCCGTTCTTGTCTTAGACGAGTCAATAAAGAATTTGTATGTGTTTGTTCAAACTAACCTATGTGTTTTATATGCAAGTATGAAGTTGTTAAGAAAAAGATACGAAATTGTAAGCTAAAGAAATCCGTACTTAAAACCTTTGAGCCGAGTCTTGACCAATTGAAGCTAGAGCAATCGGCAACAACGTGGATTAGGGGATTTAAGCACGGTATTCGTGGAATCCGGCTTATTTACCCTTGTCCTTCCGTTCTTGTCTCTTGCTTTCGCCTCCGGCCAAACCGAACGCAACCGGTCGCGGTTAGGAATCACCGTTACCTTGGTAGGGTAGGGTGCCTAACGGAGCGCTTGCGTAACGTTTGGGCGGAGTTCAATGGAAAATAACGGGAAAAGGAAATGAGCAAAGAAACATTAACTTACAATACCGTATTTGTTCTTAACAACGATAATTACAATCATTCACAAAAAGAACTAAAAAGAGAGAACAAAAAGAACAAAGAAAAGAAAAGATTACAAGTAAGTAAGGGCATGGAATTTAAAGTGCAAGAAAGTAAAGCAAGGTAATAAAAAGCAAGAAAGAAATAAGCAATAAAAAGAACTAGAAACTAGAACTCAAGACAAGCATGGGATCAATAGCCAACCCTTAAACTTGCAAGCTCAATAAAGAGGTTGCAAGATCAAGAGAAGGGTAAAGAACTCATGTGAAATGAAGCACTAATTCCATAAGAAGATACACCCCTTGAGATCAATAACAAACCCTTAAACTTTCAAGATCAATGAAGAGGTTGAAAGATCAAGAGAAAGCAAGAATCTCAAGGGGAAGCTAAACAAACAAGAATGATATAAAAACTCTCATCTTCATTTAACATCCACTCAATGCTCTCACTACATTTTCATGGAGGAAAGATGAAGAAGAAGAAGAAGAAGAAGAACAAAACTACACTAAAAGAGGCTAAAGAAATTAACACCCTACAATGGTTCAGATCTGGGGTATTTATAGGAGGAGAGTTGAAACTCTAGGGCCAGATTCTTCCCCTAAATGAATGTACCAATATACCCCCAAAAATCAACAGAGAGAGGAGTCAACATGGCCGCGGTTCCGCGGCCTAGACCCCCTATTGGCCGCGGAACCGCGGCCGTATGGTGGATTTGGGTGGTCGGGTTTTGTGGGTTTTCCTGTTTACATGTTTCCTCGTGTTTGAAAACTTTACACTGCACAAAGTCTTCCAGAATATCTTCAGATTTCTTAGTCCAAGATTGCATTATTTTCTTTACTTTTGACTTCTATCTCTCTCGAGCTCCGCGCACCCATTGATTCTTGTGCAGCCCCCCTCGTGCTCTGTGCTTGTCCGAGACACGAATGACCACTGTCATATGTCTTGTCTCTGGAACTTGTACTCGGTACTGGACGGATATGGATGACCGGAACCCGGCTTTTATCTGCTGTGACAGATGTTCTGTATTTGGTGTAACTGTGGAGATTTTGTCTTAATTTGCAATATTTGTACTAGAAACCTGTAATCTGTAAATATGTAACAAACACGGATTAAAAGCACCTACCTATAAACACACGAGCATAAGATTGGGCGGTATAAAATGCAATATTCTGTAATGAACAAATACCCCCAAACTTAACTTTTGCTCGTCCCGAGCAAAACCAATTATTCACCAAAATAAAATCCTAACCGCACTTTCACAGGGAACGCGATTGCACTGAGCGCGTGCAACAAGCCGTTAAACCTCTAGGTGTCCCTAGTAGGAGGAGTGTTGTCTCCTGAGGGTTTTCAGCGGATACTACCCACAAAATCTCGTCAAGCTAGTTTCATAAGTTAATATCGACTCTACTCCTACAGTTTAGTATTTACGTTAGAAACTCTATCATCCTAAGTTTGAAATATCCAACCCTAATGCTTCACGCCTCTAATCTATTTAACCTTGGTTCTCCTGAGTTTTCCTTCTAAAGTGCGGCCTCAAATCAGGGATTTTTATCAACTTTACAGAAAACACAAGTCTTATTCTTTATTTCTATCTTTTATCCAAACATCGATTATATACCCCTACGTGTGTATATATTTGCACCCCTACACTCAAGAATTCAATTCAAGCTATAATACCCTTGCCCTAATACCTAATACTACTTCTTTTCATTAAGGATGGACGGATTTGCTCACACACCTTTCATGCGACTATTAATGCTTCTTGAGGCACTAACGACCGATTACTGAATGTGTGAACTTTAAAGCGTAAATAGCAGTTTCCAGGTCTTGACTTTATTCTATATTTTCTTTTTCTTTTTCTTTTTCTTTTTCAAGACCGGATATATTTTTCAACATGCTCTTTTGGTGTTTAGCTTTAAATACCGTTTTTTCTTTCATACTAGGCTTTCAGGCAAGAGTATTTCTAGGTATCCTCTACTATCCCAAGTTTCAAGGTGCGTGTAAGTGCGGTTTGTAGGGTATATACTTTCTAAATTTGAACTCGAGAAAAGAAACTATTTTTCAGACTTATCCTCCAGTAAAGCTTCAATACTTTCCCTTCATCTTGACTTAACTCAAGAACTGAACTCAAAAAACTGTAAGGACGTATACTTACCAAAGTTAGACAGAATGAGGGTTATTTTTAGGGTTTTCAATTCCTAAGCCTAAAATTTAGTTATTTCTAATATATCAACTAAACTTTCGGAATAAAGATCAAAGTTACCCTATTAGCTAACTTGACGACAAAGTTTTTATATTTTTGGAAAAAATTTCGATTTTTGTGGGTTTTTAATAAGGCATGCAAATGCAAAATATACAAATGAATGCGAAGGAAGAAAGCTTACCGAGCACACCCCCAAACTTAAACTTGACAGCGCCCTCACTGTCAGGCTACACCAAGAGGGTTAAAATTGTCGGCGCTCCCTAAAAAAATTATATACAAAACAAAAAGGAAAACAAAAATATATACAAAAAAAGTGTCCCCCCCAAACTTAAGTAAAACAGTGTTTCCACTGTTAAGCGTTGAAGTTCAGGATTAGGGGGGGAAAGAACAGTATCAAGCTATACAAGGCCTTACACAGGCCAAAAGTGAGCACCAACCATTCAAAGATTTTGTCTCTATAATGTGCTGGTTGGTGAAAGAATGCGGAGAGGTAAGAAATGGAGAATACGCGAGACCGTATGGAGATAGAAATGGGATACGGTCTCGGTATATGAGAAGAATGGCGGATGGGAGAAAGAAGTGGAATACGAACTTGAGGGTGGAAATGGAGTGAATAAATTAGCACAGTGTGTGATGACCGATGTGTAAAAAGCGATTGTGCTAATCTATTAACCCGTTGAGAAATGGGGTCAAATCCCTCAAGATTCGTAAGAAACCATGGGTACGCCGAACTTGGTAAACCAGACACAGGAAGTGAAAATGATACGGTTTCTTGCATGGTCGGAACGATGGAAAGGGTGGGGGAAGTGATTGAGGAAGGGTATCGGGTAAAGGTTCAGGAGGGTGTACACAGGCAATGACAGGGACAGGACGAATTGGAAAATCCGACTCATCAAGCAAAACTGGTTCATCCTCAAAACTATCCTCAAAATTCTCCTCAAAATTCAACTTATCCATGCAATTTTCATCAAAATCCAGACGCATATGGGGTTCAGGAAAAACATTTAATGACTCGGGATGATGATTTGAAGAGACAAACTCAGCCAAATTTATGGGTTCATCATCCAAAATATTCCCAGCGTCAATATCCTGAATCAAGTGAAAATCAATATTCTCAGACACCTCATCAAAAGCATGGATTTCAATCGATTTTGGTTCTAAGATGGAGGTGTAGAGGTCAAAAGGATTGGGATTGGTTTCACTTGGAAGGGACCCTTCACAATCAGGTAAATCAAACACTACGAAGTCACACAACTCATTATCTGTTCTATCTGTAATCAATGAATCGGTTGGAACACTAAATAGACATTCAAAACCGGAGTTGTGGGAGTCAAGATGAATTGGGTAGGCTTGATTCGGAAGGGGGTACATCTCACTCTCTCCACTCAAATTCTCAGCCTGTCCTACCGCCTCTTCATATATTGAAAAATTTGGAGCTAGTTGAAAACTAGCTACCGGGTCACTAGGTTGTATGAGGGCGGCCATGGACGCATTCAAATCCATCATCTGTTGGCTTGACGCTACCCTAAAGTCTTCCAACGACTGTTCCAGACTAGACATGGGTTGTGAAGGGGTTTCGGTAAAAGATTCAAAGTTGTTTGGATACTGAAAATTCCCAAACGGCTGTGTAGAAGCAATGTCTAGGGAAGGTGCAAAAGTTGGGTAGGACTGGTAGGAATTGAATGGTTGGACAGGGGTAGGATCAACATTTGGATAAGAAGGTGAATGAAATTGTTGATCCCAAGAATTTGAAGTGGTGACAGGAGTGAAAGATCGGCTACGAGATTGTTCGATATGTTCTGCAATAGACATAGGTCTTGGAGTTGCAACATGACTCGAAGAAGGGGTATCAACGTAAGAAGGGGTGAATGTTTGAAATGGTTGATACGAAGTGGATTGCGGAGTCAAATTGTTTGTCTTAGATGCGTCTATCCGATCTCTCAATGAAATTTTTGGCATGGATGGATCGTTCGAAGTTCGGCCAAAGCAAGAACCGTAAGAAGTAATGTCTGGTTGTGGGTACCAAAGTTCGGTAAGAGTTTTGCGAGGTGGAGTACCCATGATATGAAGAGAGAATGAAAGAAAGGTAGAAAAAAGGAGGGGAAAAAGGATGTGGATTTTTTTTTATAGTTATTAACAAAAGAATGAAATATACACGCAAAAAAGAATCTGGACAAAAACAATCACGACACAAAAATACCACACACCTAATCGTTCTAGGGTTTACCTAGGTCAACTAGACCTGCTCCATAACTTGATTGTCGAAGTAAAACTGTGTCGAGAAACGGGCTCAAGATACACTGATCACGAGGCCAGGTAAGTGCAGAGATAAGGGGAGGTTTTCCAACGATTTCGCGAAGTTCCTTAATTAAATAACCCTTTCTCTTTTGGCGGTTTCGCCGTTAACACTTTCCTAGACACCCCGTAAACAATGTACCGTTAAGCGAGGTTCTAAACACAGTTAACTTCTCCTAATGAGCACGAAGTCCTTAAGGCTTAAAGTCTAATTTCTTTTAAAATTTGTGCGGGTAAACGTTATGCTCAAGTTCGTGATTTGTGGGCCACGGAAAAGGTGATGAAATCCTTTACCGTATATTGTGGGGTTCGCTTGCCCTTAAGTCCGTATTAATGTATGCAATGCGCAATTCAATAAAAATTCTATAAAGAATCAAACAATCGTTTTTTTAGTTTAAGCACGGCACTGCAACAAATACGGGTTAGTCAATTTTTAGCGTTTGCTAGCGAACTTGCAAAGAATCCTGCAAAGAATAGTATATTGGATGCGTCGGATTTGAGAAGAAGGTGTTAGTAAAGTACGTACCGTTAAGTTTTGGGTTAGGAAACCCCTGTTGAATCAAATCCGGTAAGCTTGAAAAGTTCGCTTGCGCGGGTCAAACTACCTGGATCTTTGGCATTGTACTTTGCAATCACCTTAGCCTTGAACGTACACTTTGCTCCCCAAAATCGTCGTTCGCAAATCCGCAAAAATGTGCAGACTTCTCACAAAAATTATCAAAAAAAAAACAATTTTTTTTTATAAATATATACAAAAAGAATATTAACCCAAATGACAAGAAAGAAAATACGCTACCGTCTCCCCGGCAACGCCGCCATTTGATCGCACGCCAAAAGCGTGTCGGATGTTCAAAGTTCTAAAGTTTTAACCGCGATCAGGACGGTGTCGCTATGCAGCTAGCCGGTTGAGCACGGGTCGATCCACAGGGAGATGGTTGTATTTCCGTTCTTGTCTTAGACGAGTCAATAAAGAATTTGTATGTGTTTGTTCAAACTAACCTATGTGTTTTATATGCAAGTATGAAGTTGTTAAGAAAAAGATACGAAATTGTAAGCTAAAGAAATCCGTACTTAAAACCTTTAAGCCGAGTCTTGACCAATTGAAGCTAGAGCAATCGGCAACAACGTGGATTAGGGGATTTAAGCACGGTATTCGTGGAATCCGGCTTATTTACCCTTGTCCTTCCGTTCTTGTCTTTTGCTTTTGCCTCCGGCCAAACCGAACGCAACCGGTCGCGGTTAGGAATCACCGTTACCTTGGTAGGGTAGGGTGCCTAACGGAGCGCTTACGTAACGTTTGGGCGGAGTTCAATGGAAAATAACGGGAAAAGAAAATGAGCAAAGAAACATTAACTTACAATACCGTATTTGTTCTTAACAACGATAATTACAATCATTCACAAAAAGAACCAAAAAGAGAGAACAAAAAGAACAAAGAAAAGAAAAGATTACAAGTAAGTAAGGGCATGGAATTTAAAGTGCAAGAAAGTAAAGCAAGGTAATAAAAAGCAAGAAAGAAATAAGCAATAAAAAGAACTAGAAACTAGAACTCAAGACAAGCATGGGATCAATAGCAAACCCTTAAACTTGCAAGCTCAATCAAGAGGTTGCAAGATCAAGAGAAGGGTAAAGAACTCATGTGAAATGAAGCACTAATACCATAAGAAGATACACCCCTTGAGATCAATAACAAACTCTTAAACTTTCAAGCTCAATGAAGATGTTGAAAGATCAAGAGAAAGCAAGAATCTCACGGGGAAGCTAAACAAACAAGAATGATACAAAAACTCTCATATTCATTTAACATCCACTCAATGCTCTCACTACATTTTCATGGAGGAAAGATGAAGAAGAAGAAGAAGAAGAAGAACAAAACTACACTAAAAGAGGCTAAAGAAATTAACACCCTACAATGGTTCAGATCTGGGGTATTTATAGGAGGAGAGTTGAAACTCTAGGGCCAGATTCTGCCCCTAAATGAATGTACCAATATACCCCCAAAAATCGACAGAGAGAGGAGTCAACATGGCCGCGGTTCCGCGGCCTAGACCCGCTATTGGCCGCGGAACCGCGGCCGTATGGTGGATTTGGGTGGTCGGGTTTTGTGGGTTTTCCTGTTTACATGTTTCCTCGTGTTTGAAAACTTTACACTGCACAAAGTCTTCCAGAATATCTTCAGATTTCTTAGTCCAAGATTGCATTATTTTCTTTACTTTTGACTTCTATCTCCCTCGAGCTCCGCGCACCCGTTGATTCTTGTGCAGCCCCCCTCATGCTCTGTGCTTTTCCGAGACACGAATGACCACTGTCATATGTCTTGTCTCTGGAACTGGTACTCGGCACTGGACGGATATGGATGACCGGAACCCGGCTTTTATCTGCTGTGACAGATGTTCTGTATTTGGTGTAACTGTGGAGATTTTGTCTTAATTTGCAATATTTGTACTAGAAACCTGTAATCTGTAAATATGTAACAAACACGGATTAAAAGCACCTACCTATAAACACACGAGCATAAGATTGGGCGGTATAAAATGCAATATTCTGTTATGAACATATATCCAGCACCTCATTCGACGAGGAAAGAGCCGACGATCCCTTCACCGGGAGTGACCTCTTTAGCGAAACTAGCAAAAGCCTCAAAAACACTCCATTTTAAAATCATTTGATTCTACAACGATATCAAGTTCATTACGCAATAGGTTTTCAGAAAAACCTGTCGTAGCCCTCCGTCATTTTAGATAAGTCCTACTTAGTATTCGTGCTACGTTTGTTGACCTCCGTCAAGGCGTAGTGTGGGGTAGCTAACTAGTATTTATCTATTTATGCATATGATGCAGATTGGGTTAGGGTAGTCGTACGGCCTTGTTGACCTCCGTCAAGGGTCGTGCGGGTGGGTTTGATTCAATCAAGAAATGACGGGTTGAACTTGACTAGTAGCCTATGGTTTGTTGACCTCCGTCAAGGTCATAGGGTGCTAGGGGCAAAATTATCGGGAATTTCAAATGTTGAAATTTGCAATGAGATTGCATACCTTCTATGAGATAGTTGGATCCCGATACCCGCTGCGAGTAATTGTTACTCCTGGGAGAGTTTTACACATTACAATTAGCCGATCAAGTAGGTGTCTAGAAAAGTGTAAACGGGGTTACGCCTCTGGGAAAATGATGTTTACTTTAATTAGGTCCGTGCGAAAGCACGGGGAACCTCCCTCAAAGTACCAACACTGGCCTGGCTGAAAGATTGGCGAACTTGTAGCGTGTAATTAATCCCGGCTAGTCTTTCCTTTTAAGGTTTGAAGGAAGATTTGATAAAAACAGTGGGAGCCATCCTGATTAGATAAAATAATAACCAATCTGATCTTGCAAGAGCGCACGCAGAGTATTTTCTTCTCTCTCTCTCTAGGTAGCGACCATGTCACGCCTTAATCAAGATAATAATACGGATACATTGACCGACCCGCTTGTTATACTGAGCTGGGGAACGTTGGTCCCGCTCCAACTTGTAATTGTTATAAGACAGAACAGGAAATTGGGGATTACTAGAATTCCCGTGCCGCCCAAACGAAGAAAGTGCATACCTATGCATCATCTTTGGGTGTGTTCATTACAGAGAACTGTTTCTCAGTGTCATTTACGTCCTGGGTATGAGATACCGGATCAGGATCCCGCATATGTAATATGTTACATGGGCTACAGAAAGGTAGAGAACAGAGAACGGGTGATAAGTTTCATGAGACAGAAAACGGTGCAAGTGTTGCAGCCAGGTCTGTTGGTCACTATCACCCTGTATTACCTGAATACATTGATTCTGAACAAATGTCATTAGATACCGAACCTGATATACGAAATCATATCAGTCTCTTTATTAGTAAAGAAGGATATAATTTTGTATTGTTGGATAATGTTTTGAACATTTCCTAAATCAAGAGTTGATCGGTTCAGGCACGTTATCTAAAAGTATTGACGTTCTAAATCAAACTATAGTTCTTAGTATACAGAACACACATAAGAGGAAGAGTTCAGAAATGAACAAATCCTTCTTGAGGCATTGTAGACTAGGTCATATCAATGTGGCCCGACTAGCTGAAGTTACATTAAGATGCATATTTAAATTAGTTGAATTTACATCTTGTGAAACTTGCCAGTCATGTCACAGAGATAAGATGACCATAGCTCTGTTTATTGGAAACAGAGAAAGAGTTAGTGAACTCTTGGGATTGATACATGCTGATGTATGAAGGTCCCCTGTCTACACATGCCAAGACCGGTTCTTTGTACTTCATTACATTCTCTGATGATCTCTCAAGATTCAGACATATGTTCCTGTTAAAACACAAGTCCGAACCTTTTGAGATATTCACAGAATATAAGTTAGAAGTAGAGAACCAAAACGGGTATACGTATTATGTCCTTTGATGTGATCAGGGAGGAGAATACTTAAGCACGGGATCCCTGGACTATTCTAAGAATGAGATTCTCTCTCAGCATTATTCCTCCGCATACACCACAGCACGTCGGTGTGTCGGGGCGGAGCAATCACACCCTATATGATATGGTGTGCTCTATGATGAGTACTACTGAGTTTCCTATTTCCTTTTAGGGAGTTATGCACTTATGAAGTTGCATACCTATTGAATAGGGTTCTGATCAAATCAGTTGCCTACCACTTCATATATGAAATGGAAAGGGAAGAGCCCATATCTTAAGTTTGTTAAGATTTGGGGTTGTCCGGCCTATGTCTAAAAGGCAAAATCCGGACAAGCTCGAGGCAAAGTCAGTTCTGTAGAAGTTTGTTGGATATCCCAAGCATTCGCAAGGGAATATCTTCTACCTAACCGAGGAACAAAAGAAGTTTTGTTAATCTGCATGCCACCTTTGTGAAAGGGAATTTCTTATGAAGAAATTTATGGGCATGAGGTAGAACTGGAAAGAGTTCCTGCTATACAACTGCAGCTGATGATTTGGTAGAACCAAAGGATTCAATAGCAACCAACGAATCCCAGCCTCTCCGCCGATCTAGTAGGGTTTCTCACCCACTTGAGAGATACTTTGGTTTCTCTATGACAGTGGGAGCAAGGATTGCATCATGAGATGATGACCCAACTAGTTTTGAGCTGGCCATCAGGAGTAGGACTCTGTCAGAATGGCTGGATGCTTATCGATCTGAGATGGAATCCTTATACACCAACAAAGTATGGACTTTGGTTGCTTTATCTGAAGGGTTAAATCCCCATCAGGAGCAAGTATATCTTGAGAAGATTACTTGGTGTACATGGAAAAGTTGAGACTTTCAAAGCTAGACTTGTTAAAGGTTTGCATCATTGACCAGGTATGGATTATAATGAAACCTTTTCTAAGTAACTATGCTTAAGTCCATCCAGATCCTACTTGCCACGGCTATATACCATGACTACGATATCTGGCGGTTGGGTGTCATGACTGCTTTTCTAAATGATGTTTTAGAAGAGAGAGTCTGTAAGTACACAGTCAGAGGGCTTCGTAGACAGTGGGAGCAGCGGAAACGTGTGCAAGATGTTTTATGTGATAAAGCAGGCATCGCGGAGTTGGAACATCTGTTTTGATGAGTTAGTCAAAGAGTTTGACATCATCAAAATGGTAGATGAACCTTGTATATACAAATAGGCAGTAGGGAGTATGCTGGTGATCCTCGTAGAGTACGTGGATGACATACTCTTGATAGGGAAGTAGTTTCCTATGCTACGCTCGGTCAATCTCCGCTTATCACAAGGATTCTCCATATAGGATCAAAGTGATAACTACTAAATCTTGGGTTTTAGATCTATGAGATAGATCTAATTGGATGTTAGGATACTCACTAGTTGTAGTGAGATGGTATCAATTGATCCTGGGGAGAATCACTGGAAAGGTTCCAGGGTGATAAAGACGACTGAATGTCAGTCGCAGGCATTGTCTTTACCCTTAGTAAAGGGACGGTATGTTGGAAAAGTTCCAAGCTAGATACCGTGGCATACAAGACGATAAAGGCTGGATACATCGCTACCAAAGATGCTACCAAAGAGGCAGTCTGGGTGTATATTAGTTCATGAGATGAACTTCGTTCCTCCCATTGTGTGACAATGGAGTTGTGGCTTATACCAAGGAACGTCCGTCCCATTAGTGATCCAGACATATTCTTAGGCAGTATCACCTGATCGTGGAGATGGTTGATCTCCAGGGGATCGAGGTTAGGAGAGTAGACTCAGAAGATAACACGGCGGATCCACTCACAAAGGCCTTTTCCCAGAGAGAGACTTTTATGGGATAGTTGAGTATGAGATACTACAACCACTGCTATCAGATGACCTTAGTGCAAGTGGGAGATTGTTAGTTATATGTATGCCCTAGAGGCCATTACTATACATAGGATGTATATTGTAGTGGATGCTTGGACATATATAGGGATGACTTTCTTGCTCGATATGATAGTATGCTATCTGGTTACTCTTAACCTTAACGTGTACACTAATTGTCTCTCTGTTACATGTTGGTAAAGCCCTTAGGATGTGTACTTGACTACCTGGACTATGATGCGGATCATACTAGTGGGGACGTGGTAGTCCATAAGTACATCCTTCAAAGTCCCTAGTCGTGGGTGTATCGAGACGGGGCATCGATATACCAGAGTAGAGTAGCGTGTAGCTTCTCGACCCATATAGATGGGCGATGGATGATCCCATATCCATTGGTGTTTGACATCAGAGATGATATACGGGTGCTCAGTGGAGACTGGGTACACTGGATGGACTCGCCGAGAACTCCCAGATGGTATTATACCTTACGTCAGATGGCAGTTCTCTGGTGACACTGGTACAGGTTAGTCTGTATACCTGAGATCGTCATAGAGTCTTCTGTGATTCCCACTGTGCTTTGATTTCCACCTTACCACGTCCAAGAGGGCATGCAAAACGGTGGTTTTTGGGTACAGTCCCGAATCACATGGAGGCAATGAGCGATAGGAGGGGTTTCGTCTCTCCCGGTATAGGGAGTTGATGTTGCACTGTTCTCGATTGGCTATAACAGGAAGTCCTTGGCCAAGGCTGTTTTAGGGATTTACTGGTAAGTGTTACCAGTAGTTTCTCGACCCGTTATGAGCCTCATATCGACACGACTTATCGAGTTATTGGGGTCTGACGTTTACCACCCCTAGGCGAGATATGCGACATATCAGACGAACAGACCGGACTGTACGGTAAGTGTTACTGGCAGGAGTGTGAGCGGGCTTGCTCGTTGATCTTCTGATCGCTCAATACCCGGGTGGCCGTTACGTTTAGCAGACCGCTTGCGGCTTGTGGGTGTTTGATATGATTATCACCTACTGCCGGCGTATTGACGAGTCTTTATAGTCCTACACAGGGGTTTCCTGGCTCAAGCGAAACGAAATAGGAGCGCATATGAGATATGTGCGGGACCGAGAATAATACCAGTATGTGATACTGTATTATATTCTCGCGATTTGTATCATCGGTCGGTTATATGTGATATAGCCGGGTTACCGAATCAAGTGTTGATTCGATACATTGATACACTTGATATTAGTCGGTTATGTTGGAGATAGTGCCCTCAGAGTTGTTAGTTATATGTATGCCCTAGAGGCCATTACTGTACATACGATGTATATTGTAGTGGATGCTTGGACATATATAGGGAGGACTTTCTTGCTCGAGATGATAGTATGCTATCTGGTTGTACTTTATCTTAACATGTACTCTGATTGTCTCTATGTTACATGTTGATAAAGCCCTTAGGATATGTACTCGACTACTGGGACTATGATGAGATCATACTAGTGGGGCCACGGTAGTCGACGAGTACATCCTATAACTGTTCCTAGTCGAGGGTGTATCGAGACAGGGCATCGATACACCAGAGTAGACTAGCGTATACGCATCTTGACCCATATGATGGGCGATGGATGATCCCATATCCATCGGTGTTTGACATCAAGGATGGTGTACGGGTGCTCAGTGGAGACTGGGTACACTGGACGGACTCGCCGAGAACTCCCAAATGGTATTATACCTCACGTCAGATGGCAGTTCTCCGGTGACACTGGTACAGAGTAGTCTGTTGACCCGAGATCGTCATAGAGTCTTGTGTGATTCCCACTGTGCTTTGATTTCCATCATACCACGTCCAAGAGGGCGTGCAAAAAGGTGGCTTTTGGGTACAGTCCCGAATCACATGGAGGCAATGAGCGATAGGAGAGGATTCGTCTCTCCCGGTATAGGGAGTTGATGTTGTTGAAAGGTTCCTTGGCACCCTATAGAGGTCTCACAAGGCATCAACCATGCCAATTTATAAAAATTATGGTGCCGAGAAACCCTAATACGGATCGTCGGCTAGAATCCTAGGCGAAAAACTAATCTAGTTAACACTTTAACTAAAGATCGGAAGTTACAACCTTTGTAGATCCGGATATCCACTTCTTTAGCTCCACGTAGTCATCCTCTCGCTGTCCTTTTCGAATCCTAGACTCATTCGTCGGCTTCATCGGGAAAACGAGCGGAATAGGTCGTCGGCTTCGTGCCGAAGATGATCTACGTCGAGGTTGCACAAATTCAAGCTCCAACTTCACCAAGTTGTGAAACTTGTGAAGAAAACACCCAAAACAACTTGGCAAGAGGTAGAGGGTGAAGAAATAGGAGGTGGGTTCACTTTAGAATTGGATTTCTCACTTTGGATCTCAAGTTGCCATTGATGGCATCAAGGTTTCTATCTTGAAGAAGAAGGTCAAGAAAAAGAAAGAATATGATAAGTGTTGAATTAAAATGAAAATAATTCAATACTTATCATAAGCAAACCATAGTTGAGTGTAGAGAATAGACCATGGTTAGTTGGATAGGTTAGGGTTAAGCATGAAGACAAGAATGGTTAAGAAGTCAAAGCTTCATGAAGCTTCAACTAAAGACAAACTTCTCCACCATTCTTATCTCAATCATTTTCCAAATAAATAAATGAACAAATAAATAAATAAATGAATATGCAAAACCCTAATTATCAAATTAACCATGGTTTAATTCTATATACTTAACTAAATAATCAAGTATCATCAAACATGATACAATATGTGCACAAAAGTATATCACATATACAACTTGCACATCAAGTGAGAAAATCCATATAAAGTGAACCAATACTAGTTAATGCAAAGTAATATATCAAATATATAATTATACATTAAATCATTAAATCAACATTTGATTCAATGATCCGGTCATGTCGCACATAACCGACTAGTATTCAATGTATCGATTTATCGAATCAATGATTCGATAACTAGGTCATATCAAATATAACCAATCGAAACATTTATCGCGAGAATGAAATGCGGTTTCACATACGCGCATTATTCTCGGTCCCGCACATATCTCATATGCGCTCCTATTTCGTTTCGCTTGAGCCAGGAAACCTCTGTGTAGGACTCTAAAGACTCGTCAATACGCCGGTAGCAGATGATGATCATATCAAGCACCCACAAGCCGCAAGCGGTCTGCTAAACGTAACGGCCATCCGGGTATTGAGCGATCAGAAGATCGACGCGCTAGCCCGCTCACACTCCTGTGAATCCAACCAGTAACACTTACCATACAGTCCGGTCTATTCGTCTGATATGTCGCATATCAAGTCTAGGGGTGGTAAACGTCAGACCCCAATAACCGATAAGTCGTGCCGACGTGAGGCTCATAATGGGTCGAGAAACTACTGGTAACACTTACCAGCAAATCTCTGATCAGCCCTGGCCAGGGACTTCCCTGTTACGGCCAATCGAGCACAGCGCAACATCAACCCCCAATACCGGGAGAGACGAAACCCCTCCTATCGCTCATTGCCTCCATGTGACTCGGGACTGTACCCAAAGACCACCGTTTTGCACGCCCTCATGGGCGTGGTAAGGTGGAGATCAAAGCACAGTGGGAATCACACAAGACTCTATGACGATCTCGGGTCTACAGACTAACCTGCACAAGTGTCACCTGAGAACTGCCATCTGACGTGAGGTATAATACCATCTGGGAGTTCTCGGCGAGTCCGTCCAGTGTACCCAGTCTCCACTGAGCACCCATACACCATCTCTGATGTCAAACACCAATGGATATGGGATCATCCATCGCCCATCTCATGGGTCGAGAAGCGTATACGCTAGTCTACTCTGGTATATCGATGCCCCGTCTCGATACACCCACGACTAGGGACCTTGAAGGATGTACTTATGGACTACCATGTCCCCACTAGTATGATCTGCATCATAGTCCAGGTGGTCAAGTACACATCCTAAGGGCTTTATCAACATGTAACTATAAGACAGTTTAAAGAGACAAGTGTACATGTTAAGACAAAGAGTAACCAGATAGCATACTATCATATCGAGCAAGAAAGTCATCTCTATATATGTCCAAGCATCCAATATAATATACATCATGTGTACAATACTGGCCTCTAGGGCATACATACAACTAACAATCTCCCACTTGCACTAGGGCCAGCTGCTGTAGTATCGCATACCGAGCATCCCGAAGAGTCTCTCAAACTGTATCTGGGGAATGGCCTTCGTGAGTGGATCCGCCGTGTTGTTCTTCGTGTCAACCCTCCTGACCTCGATCTCCCGGTGATCAACTATCTCCCGGATCAGGTGATACCGTCTCAGAATATGCCTGGATCACTGATGGGACCTGGGTTCCTTGGCCAAAGCCACCGCTCCATTGTTATCGCAATACAAAGGTATTGGATGCTCAATGGATGGAACCACTCCAAGTTCAGTAATGAACTTCTTGATCCAGACAGCCTCTTTGGCAGCATCGTTGGCAGCGATGTATTCAGCCTCCATCGTCGAGTCTGCCACGGTTTCCTGCTTGGAACTCTTCCAGCTAACCGCCCCTCCGTAAAGGGTAAAGACAAAGCCCGACTGCGACTTAGAGTCGTCCTTATCACTCTGGAAGCTCGAATCGGTAAAGGACTCCACTTGGAGCTCTCCGTTACCATACACCAAGAACATATCTCTAGTCCTTCGTAAGTACTTGAGAATGCTCTTCACAGCTGTCCAGTGACTCTCTCCAGGATCAGCTTGATACCTGCTCACTATACTTAGTGAGTATGCTACATCGGGTCTGGTACATAGCATTGCATACATGATAGAGCCTACTGCCGAAGCATAGGGTATCCCTTGCATGCGAGCTCTCTCCAAATCAGTCTTGGGAGACATCTCTTTGGAGAGAGTGACTCCAGAGATCGTGGGCAAGTTCCAACGCTTGGACTCTTCCATACTAAACCTCTTTAGTATGGTGTCAATGTACCTGGATTGGGACAATCCCAAAATCCGTTTGGATCTATCTCTATAGATCCTAATTCCCAATATGCAGGAGGCATCACCAAGATCTTTCATTGAGAATCTTTGTGATAAGAAGAGCTTGACCGATTGCAGCATAGGAATATCATTTCCTATCAAGAGTATGTCGTCCACGTACAATACGAGGAAGACAACCTTACTCTCTGCCACCTTCTTGTAGATACAAGGTTCATCTGGATTTTTGACGAAATCAAACTCTTTGATAACGACGTCAAAGCAGATGTTCCAACTCCGCGATGCTTGCTTCAATCCATAAATGGATTTAAGCAGCTTGCACACCTTTCCGCTGCTCCCACTGTCTACTAAGCCCTCTGGCTGAGTCATGTACACGCACTCTTCTAAATCACCATTTAGAAAGGCGGTCTTAACATCCATTTGCCAGATTTCGTAATCATGATAAGCAGCGATGGCAAGCATGATCCGGATGGATTTAAGCATAGCCACTAGAGAAAAGGTCTCGTCATAGTCCGCACCTGGTCTTTGACGAAAACCCTTTGCTACAAGTCTAGCTTTGAAAGTCTCCACTTTCCCATCTACACCAAGTTTCTTCTTGAAGATCCACTTGCTCCCAACGGGTTTTACCCCTTCAGGAGCAACGTCCAAAGTCCATACTTTGTTGGTGTACATGGATTCCATCTCGGACCGCATTGCATCCAGCCATTTCACTGAGTCCCCACTCGTGATGGCCTGCTCGAAGCTAGTTGGGTCATCATCCTCCATGATGCAATCCTCGCTCCCACCATCCATGAGAAAACCGTAGTATCTCTCAGGTGGGCGAGGAACCCTACTAGATCGGCGGAGAGGCTGAGGTTCGTCGGGTACTACTGAATCCTCTGGTTCTACCAAGTCTTCTGTTATAGTTTGTGCCGCTGGAGCCTCTTCCAGTTCTACCTCAATGCCACTTGTCTGTTTCATAAGAAAACTCTTTTCTAAGAAAGTGGCATGTCGAGAAACAAACACCTTTTGTTCCTCGGGATGGTAGAAGATATACCCTTGTGAATTTTTGGGATATCCTACAAACTTACATAAGACTGATCTTGCCTCAAGTTTGTCCGGATTCTGTCTTTTGACATAGGCTGGACAACCCCATATCTTAATGTAATTAAGATGTGGTCTCTTCCCTTTCCATATCTCATATGGAGTGGTAGGCACTGATTTGGTAGGAACTCTATTCAATAGGTCCATGGCTGTCTCAAGCGCATATCCCCAGAAGGAAATAGGTAACTCAGCTGTGCTCATCATAGAGCGCACCATATCTAATAGGGTGCGGTTCCTCCGTTCTGATACACCGTTGTGCTGTGGTGTATAGGGAGGAGTCAACTGAGAGAGAATCCCATTCTCTTTTAGGAAGTCCAGGAATTCATTGCTCAAGTATTCACCTCCTCGATCAGATCGAAGGATTTTAATACTTTTTCCGGTTTGGTTTTCGACTTCTTGTTTATATTCTCTAAATTTCTCAAAAGCTTCTGATTTGTGTTTCATCAGGAACACATATCCGAATCTAGAGAGACCGTCAGTGAATGTAATGAAGTACGAAGAACCATCCCTGGCATGTGTAGACATGGGACCGCATACATCACTATGTATCAGTCCCAAGAGTTCGGTAACTCTTTCTCCGTGTCCCGTAAACGGAGTCTTGATCATCTTGCCTTTGAGACATGACTGGCAAGTGTCATAAGATAAAAATTCAAACGGATTTAAATATCCATCTTTATGCAACTTAGCTAGTCGTGTCGCATTGATGTGACCCAGTCTACAATGCCACAAGAAGGATTCGTTGAGTTCAGAACTCTTCCTCTTGTGTGTGTTTGTTATGCTCAGAACTGTTGATTGATTTAGAACATAAATGCCATTGCATAACGTGCCTGATCCAACCAACTTTTGGTTACGGAAAATGTTCATAACATTGTCCTGTAATACAAAATTATATCCCTCTTTACTTAGTAAAGAAACCGATATAATGTTGCATATCAGGTGCGGCATGTAATAGCATTCGTTCAGAACCAATGTATTACCAGTTGGTATTACAAGGTGATATTCCCCGACAGTCTTAGCTGCAACAATTGCACCATTTCCAACTCTAATGTCTTTATCACCTTCTCCAAGTTCTCTACCTTTCCTGAGCCCATGTAACTGATTACATATATGGGATCCTGACCCGGTATCTAATACCCAGGACGTAGAGCAAATGGAGAAACAGTTCTCAGTAACGAACACACCCGAAGAAAATGCATCAACATGTACTTTCTTCATTCGGGTGGCATGGGAATCCTGGCATTCCCCTATATCCTGTTCATTCCTATAACTCTTATAAGAAAGAACGGAACCAACGTTTCCCAGCACAGTATAACATGCGGGTTCGGTCAATACATCCATATTATTATCTTCATTAGGGCATGAAATGGTCGCTACCTGGAGAGAGGGAGAAGAAAACACTTTAGCGTATGCTCGTGCAAGATCAGATTGGTTATTATCTTATCTAATCAGGATCGCTCCCACTGCTTTTTATCAAATCTTCCTTCAAACCCTAAAAGGAAAGACTAGCCGGGATTAATTACACACTACAAGTTCGCCAATCTTTCGGCCAGGCCAGTGTCGGTACTTTGAGGGAGGTCCCCCGTGCTTTCGCACAAACCTAATTAATGTAAACCTCGTTTTCCCAGAGGCGTAACCCCGTTGACACCTTTCTAGACACCTACTTGATCAGCTAATTGCAATGTGTAAAACTCTCCCAGGAGTAACTCTTACTCGCAGTGGGTATCGGGATCCAACTATCTCATAGAAGGTATGCAATCTCATTGCAAATTTCAACACTTGAAATTCCCGATAATGCTTTTGCCCCTAGCGTGCTATGACCTTGACGCATGCCAAACAACCCATAGTCCGCTAGTCAAGTTCAACCCGTACAATTCATGATCGAATTAAACCCACCCGTACGACCCTTGACGCATGCCAAACAACGCCGTACGAATACCTTAATCCAATCGCATCTCATGCTGCAGATAAGAAATAATCAGCTACCGTACACTACGCCTTGACGCATGCCAAACAACCGTAGCACGAATACTGAATATTACATATCTGAATTGACGGAGGGCTACGCAGGTTTTTCTGAAAACCATAAGCGTAATGAACTTGATGTCGTTGTAGAATCAAATGAAGTTTTAAAATGGAGTGATTTTGAGGCTTTTTCTAGTTTTGCTAAAGGGGTCACTCCCGATGAAGGGATCGTCGGCCCTTTCCTCGTCGAATGAGGTGCGGGATATATCATATATATCACTGTGCAAAGCAGAAACTATAGAAGCAATCAAAAACAAACCGAGGGTGTAGCATATACCAGTTATTGCTAAAGGAGTCACTCCCTGTGAAGGGATCTCGGTCCTTTCCTCATCGAATAAGGTGCAGGATATATCACATATACCGCTATGCAAAGCAAGAACTGTAGCTACCTGTTTTGTTTTAAAATTTGATTCTACAACATCTTAGGTTTCTTTTCTTTCATTAATCACATTAATGAAGTCCCATCATTTAAATACCTAAACATCACAGATAGATATGACGTACACTTATGCCATCCGCATTCGCCTCGATGTCCCCTCGTGCACCGTTAGGTTAGGTAACTAACGACAGAGCAGGGCAGGGCTAGCGCGGGTGTAAAACATAAGTAACGTCTATATAATATATCATATATACTATATACTATATCCATCACAGAATCACATCACAGATATCGCAGCAGAAGAAACATATGAAATATTGGATATACTAGGACGTCCGTGTTTTCAATACGAGCCAGTATAAAACACGGATTCCACGGTCGTGATGAATAGCCAATCCCACACCCCTAGACCCCTACGAGAGCGGCAAGCAACCCTGCCAATTCTAGGGTTAGGAGACCCGGACTCGACTCCTCGAGTTGGTCTCCCACTGGACCCCAGAACCCGGTTACTTGTGCTCCCCTCCTTGGGTCTATCCTAATGCGGAAAAGTAAATAATATACAAAAGGTGACAACTTCCGCTACCTGGAAGTGCCCCAAATAAAAGAATATTACATACAAGTTTTTACATGAATGAAAATGAAAAACACTCATCTCACATAAAAACCCCCGGCTATTCAAATACGACGATCCAATATAACATATCCAGCAACACATAACATCACATGTCATCAACGTAAGTAAGTATGCATACCCCAATTGTCGTTGACATATAGCAACGAAACCGGCGATATGTGCATACTACACTTACGGTCACAGAAACTAAAGTGTAAAACTACAACAGTTGGAATCCGCAACCTCTTTAGACATCGCATGCCTAATCAAATGAAATACTTAGACATCACATGCCTAACAGATATAAATCCCGCATTTTAGTCTCATTATCGAAAACTCTTTTCAATATCAAGTGAAACTAAACCGCTAGATTTATAACATTCATTCAGTTATCTCATAACTGTTTGTGAATTCCAATTATTGTATCACATTCCAGATAAACAGAAAATGTTAAACTTTCCGATCGAACAGTCGAATACCCAAGTTTTCCCGATACAGCTCAACACATGAAATAAGTCTAACAACATTTAGTTCGTGCCTCAGTACCAACGGTCCAGCCGTAGAAGGGTCAAGCCAACGCCTCACATGTGGCACGCCGTACTGCCCTAAACCCGAAGGTTCAAAGGGCAGTTCAAGACGGTCACATAATCGAGTTAAGGTTTGTTGTCTTCTAGAGGGTCCATCGCGTTACTTGCACTACTTAGAACGTCGTTAAACTACGGAAAAATCCAACACTTGGAAATTTCCCGACAGGGGAAAAATTGGGTATTTATATCCGGTCGAACTTTTTAACATATTCTAAATATTATCCGGAAATACACAAAGTCAAAATTTGATAATCCGATCGAACTTTCGAAACTCCAAAACAACCCCAGAAAATGCAACTCTTGAATAAATTTTAAAAATTCCCAGGAAACCCAGCACTATCAATTAGGAGTTATTGTATACAACTCATTGAATAAGGAGGCCGTACGACCGCGGAACCGCGGCGGTTTGATGGAGATAGGCACACGAAATTCACAGTAACTCTTAAAATCACCTGCTGATTTTTCTGCATATTTTTAATATTGAAAAATCCCGATTTTTAAAAATTGGACAGAGAGCATTTTGTGAGTTAGGGTTTCGGTTCGTTCGGACTTCAAACTCCGCCTGGACTTCGCCTAAGGCTCTAGCTAGGCTCTGATACCAGTGAAAGGTTCCTAGGCACCCTATAGAGGTCTCACAAGGCATCAACCATGCCAATTTATAAAAATTATGGTGCCGAGAAACCCTAATACGGATCGTCGGCTAGAATCCTAGGCGAAAAACTAATCTAGTTAACACTTTAACTAAAGATCGGAAGTTACAACCTTTGTAGATCCGGATATCCACTTCTTTAGCTCCACGTAGTCGTCCTCTCGCTGTCCTTTTCGAATCCTAGACTCATTCGTCGGCTTCATCGGGAAAACGAGCGGAATAGGTCGTCGGCTTCGTGCCGAAGATGATCTACGTCGAGGTTGCACAAGTTCAAGCTCCAACTTCACCAAGTTGTGAAACTTGTGAAGAAAACACCCAAAACAACTTGGCAAGAGGTAGAGGATGAAGAAATAGGAGGTGGGTTCACTTTAGAATTGGATTTCTCACTTTGGATCTCAAGTTGCCATTGATGGCATCAAGGTTTCTATCTTGAAGAAGAAGGTCAAGAAGAAGAAAGAATATGATAAGTGTTGAATTAAAATGAAAATAATTCAATACTTATCATAAGCAAACCATAGTTGAGTGTAGAGAATAGACCATGGTTAGTTGGATAGGTTAGGGTTAAGCATGAAGACAAGAATGGTTAAGAAGTCAAAGCTTCATGAAGCTTCAACTAAAGACAAACTTTTCCACCATTCTTATCTCAATCTTTTTCCAAATAAATAAATTAACAAATAAATAAATAAATGAATATGCAAAACCCTAATTATCAAATTAACCATGGTTTAATTCTATATACTTAACTAAATAATCAAGTATCATCAAACATGATACAATATGTGCACAAAAGTATATCACATATACAACTTGCACATCAAGTGAGAAAATCCATATAAAGTGAACCAATACTAGTTAATGCAAAGTAATATATCAAATATATAATTATACATTAAATCATTAAATCAACATTTGATTCAATGATCCGGTCATGTCGCACATAGCCGACTAGTATTCAATGTATCGATTTATCGAATCAATGATTCGATAACTAGGTCATATCGAATATAACCAATCGAAACATTTATCGCGAGAATGAAATGCGGTATCACATACGCGCATTATTCTCGGTCCCGCACATATCTCATATGCGCTCCTATTTCGTTTCGCTTGAGCAAGGAAACCTCTGTGTAGGACTCTAAAGACTCGTCAATACGCCGGTAGCAGATGATGATCATATCAAGCACACACAAGCCGCAAGCGGTCTGCTAAACGTAACGGCCATCCGGATATTGAGCGATCAGAAGATCGACGCGCTAGCTCGCTCACACTCCTGTGAATCCAACCAGTAATACTTACCATACAGTCCGGTCTGTTCGTCTGATATGTCGCATATCAAGTCTAGGGGTGGTAAACGTCAGACCCCAATAACCGATAAGTCGTGCCGACGTGAGGCTCATAACGGGTCGAGAAACTACTGGTAACACTTACCAGCAAATCTCTGATCAGCCCTGGCCAGGGACTTCCCTGTTACGGCCAATCGAGCACAGCGCAACATCAACCCCCAATACCGGGAGAGACGAAACCCCTCCTATCACTCATTGCCTCCATGTGACTCAGGACTGTACCCAAAGACCACCGTTTTGCACGCCCTCATGGGCGTGGTAAGGTGGAGATCAAAGCACAGTGGGAATCATACAAGACTCTATGACGATCTCGGGTCTACAGACTAACCTGCACAAGTGTCACCTGAGAACTGCCATCTGACGTGAGGTATAATACCATCTGGGAGTTCTCGGCGAGTCCGTCCAGTGTTCCCAGTCTCCACTGAGCACCCGTACACCATCTCTGATGTCAAACACCAATGGATATGGGATCATCCATCGCCCATCTCATGGATCGAGAAGCGTATACGCTAGTCTACTCTGGTATATCGATGCCCCGTCTCGTTACACCCATGACTAGGGACCTTGAAGGATGTACTTGTGGACTACCATGTCCCCACTAGTATGATCTGCATCATAGTCCAGGAGGTCAAGTACACATCCTAAGGGCTTTATCAACATGTAACTATAAGACAGTTTAAAGAGACAAGTGTGCATGTTAAGACAAAGAGTAACCAGATAGCATACTATCATATCGAGCAAGAAAGTCATCTCTATATATGTCCAAGCATCCAATATAATATACATCATCTGTACAATACTGGCCTCTAGGGCATACATACAACTAACAGTTGTGCTGTGTTCGATTGGCTATAACCGGAAATCCCTGGCCAGGGTTGCTGAGATTTACTGGTAAGTGTTATCAGTAGTTTCTCGAACTGTTATAGACCTCATATCGACACGACTTATCAAGCTACTGGGGTCTGACGTTTACCATCCCTAGGCGAGATATGCAACATATCAGACGACGAGACCGGACTGTACGGGAGTGTTACTGTTTGGATTCACAGGAGAATGTACAGGCTTGCTTGTTGATCTTCTGAGCGCTCAATACCTGGGTAGCTGTTACGTTTAGCTGACCGCTTGCAGCTTGTGGGTGTTTGATATGATCATCACCTACTGCCGGCGTATTGACGATTCTTTAGAGTCCTACACAGAGGTTTCTTGGCTCAGGCAAAACGGAGTAGGGGCACGTATGAGATATGTGCGGGACCGAGGATAATACGATATGAGATACCGTATTGTATTCTCGCGATATATGATATCAGCCGGGTCATCGGATCAAGTGTTGATTCGATGAATCGGTACGGGTAAATATTAGTCGGTTATATGCGATATAGCCGGATTGTCGGATCAAGTGTTGATTCGATAATTTAATGTATAATAATATATATATGATATATTAAATTACATTACATTAACTAATATTAGCTCACTAAAAGATTCTTTTTCTCACTCGGGTAATACATTGATATATATGCGATATATGTTAATTGTATTATTTTATTTTGTTAAGATAAATATTATATATGTGATATATAATATTGTAACATGATATGATAACTAATGCAACATGTTTAGTGGAGTTTAAACATGATTAGGGTTTGGATTAGGGTTAACACTTCTAGTTGATTCTAGAAGCTTTTCTTTTTGTCATGATAAAGATATTTTGTTATGACTCATGCTTTAACCCAACCCAAACCCTAACCCTAGTTAATTCTCTACATGAGTTTAGTTGACCATGGTTGCATTATTCATCATATTAATTCTTTCTATTCATCACAAAAGAAATATTCTATGAATATTGTTCATCTTCTTCCTTCTTCTTCTTTGCTTACAAAGCTTTCTTGCTTTGATATTTGTGATGAATAAATATGAGAAAAAGATAAATAAAGAGAGCAAAAATCCTACTTCATCATCCTCATCTTTCCTTGCCATTTAGATGAGGGTGTTCACATCATTTCATGAGTGTTAGCTTGTGTTAACGAAACTTCAAGCTAGATCATCTTTGTATCGAAGATTGGAAGCAAAGGTTGCATCTTTCTCTTCGTGGAACCTCTCGAGAGTCCGGAACCCGATGATCGCAGCGAAGGGACCACAACACGGAGCATATGAAGTGAAGGACCGGATCTACAAAGGTTGTAATCCCTCTCACTTAGTGTTAAAGTTGTTAACATGTTAGTTTTCGCCTAATCTCTAGTTTAAAGATCCGTATTCGGGTTGTTCGGCACGGCTAAATTTTTAATCGGGCATGGTTGATGCCTCATAGACCCTTGTGCGCGTGCCTAGCAACCCTACAGTAGTATCAGAGCCAAGCTAGAGCTTTAGGCGAAGTCTAGACGAAGTTTAAAGTCCGATCGAACCCGGAAAACCCGATATACCCTAGTTTCTGGAAATTTTTTAAAACTGTGATTTTTTCCAAATTAAAAATGCTCAAAAAAATCAGCAGGGCAATACAAGAGTTACTGTGAAGCACGTGCGCCTAATTCCACCAAAGCGCGGCGGAACCACGGCACATGCATGGCATGTGCGGCGGTTCCGCGGCCCTTTTGTCGCTTCACTGTTTGAAATTTGCACAGTAATTCTTGTCTTTTAGTGCTGTATTTTCTGGGAATTTTTAATATTTATTCAACTGTTGAATTTTCTGGGTTGTATTGGGGATTCAATGATTCGATCGGGAACTTTAACTGCGTCTTTGTGTTTTGTCCGGATAACTTTTAGAAACTGTTAAAAAGTTCGAACGGATATCAATAACTCACTTTTTCCCCTGTCGGAAAATTTTTCAAAAGTTAGATTTTTTCTCGTGTTTAAGAATGTTCTAAGTCGTGCAAGTAACTCGGTGGACCCTCTAGAAGACAACAAACCTTAACTCGATTATGTGACCGTCTTGAACTGCCTTTTGAACCTTAGGGTTTGGGGCAGTACGGCGTGCCACATGTGAGGCGTTGGCTTGACCCTTCTACGGCTGGACCATTGGTACTGTGGCATGTGATAGATGTTTTTAAACTGATTTCAAGTGTTGAGATATATTGGGGAAATCTTGGGTGTTTGATGATTCGATTGGAAAGTTTAACTTTATCTATTTATCTGGAATGTGATACAATATTTGGAATCCACAGGTAGTTATGAGATAACTGATTTGAATATTATAAACATAGCAGTTTAGTCTCAAATGATCGGTTGCCACGGAATTTTGATGTGATCAAAAGTCCGTCGCAATCACGTAGCGTACACGGATACTCGCCGGATAAACTTAATAGACAGCTACACCTTTTAGCCCTGACCAAGTGACTATAGGAGAACCCCATCGCCAAAAGCATCCGTTCGGGTGCTCGCGGCAGCGGTGTTCCGCCTTAGTGCACTTCGTCGACGGCATCTGGGGGTGCGGCCGTCTACTAAAGTTTGCGACGAGCATTCGATCAGGACGTCGGGAATCTTGTTGAATTCCCGGCTTGACATTGAAAAGAGTTTTCGATAAAGAGAATAAAATGCGGGTTTTATAATTGTTAGGCATGCGATGTCTAAGGAATTCATTTGGTCAGGCATGCGATGTCTAAAGAGGTTGCGGATTCCAACTGTTGTAGTTTTACACTTTCTTTTCTGTGACCGTAAGCGTAGTATGTGGTGTATCGCCGGCTTCGTTGCTATACATCAACGACAATCGGGATACGCATACTTGCTTATGTTGATGATATGAGATATTATGTGTTGCTGTGATATGTTGTATTGAATCGTCGCGTTTGAATAGCCGGGGGTTTTATGTGAGATGAGAGTTTTTCTTTTTCATTCATGTAAAATTCATTTGTATGTAATATTCTTTTATTGGGGCACTTCCAGGTTGCGGAAGATGTCACCGTTGTATATTATTTACTTTTCCGCATTAGGTTGACCCAAGGAGGGGAGCACAAGTAACCGGGTTCTAGGGTCCAATGGGAGACCATCTCGAGGAGTCGAGACTGGGTCTCCTAACCCTAGAATTGGCAGTGTTACTTGCCGCTCTCGTAGGGGTCTAGGGATGTGGGTTTGGCTATTCATCGCGACCGTGGAATCCGTGTTTTATACAGGCTCGTATTAAAACACGGACGTCCTAGTATATCCAATATTTCATATATGTTTCTTCTGCTGCAATGTTCTGTGATGAGATCATATTACTGCCAGTGACGAATGTTTATATTATATATATGAGATATATGTTATATTGCAGATTTCGTTTCAAAAAGAGATGCTTGCGAAGCATAATTAAAATGGGACTTCATTAATGAGATTAATGAAATAAAAGAAACCTAAGATGTTGTAGAAACTTGTTTATAAAAACTGGTAGCTCTAGTTCTTACTTTGCATAGCGGTGTTCCTTGTAGAACATCCAGCACCTTATTCGATGAGGAAAGGACCGAGATCCCTTCACCGGGAGTGACTCCTTTAGCAATAACTGGCAGATGCTACACACTCGGTTTGTCTTTTGATTGCTTCTATAGTTCTTGCTTTGCATAGTGGTATTTGTGAAATATCCTGCACCTTATTCGATGAGGAAAGGGTCGACGATCCCTTCACCGGGAGTGACCCCTTTAGCAAAACTAGAAAAGCCTCAAAAACACTCCATTTAAAATCACTCGATTCTACAACGATATCAAGTTCATTACGCAAAGGGTTTTCTTAAAAACCCGTCGTAGCCCTCCGTCATTTCAGATAAGTAATAGTTAGTATTCGTGTTGCGTTTGTTGACCTTGTCAAGGCGTAGTGTGCGGTAGCTGATTACTGCTTATCTGTATAAGCATATGATGCGATTGGATTAGGGTAGTCGTGCGACTTTGTTGACCTTGTCAAGGGTCGTGCGGGTGGGTTTAATTCAATCAGGAAATGACGGGTTGAACTTGACTTGCGTTCTATGGTTTGTTGACCTTGTCAAGGTCATAGATCGCTTGGGGCAAAATATTATTGGGAATTTCAAGAGTTGAAATTTGCAATGAGATTGCATACCTTCTATGAGATAGTTGGATCCCGATACCCACTGCGAGTAAGAGTTACTCCTGGGAGAGTTTTACACATTACAATTAGGTGTCTAGAAAGGTGTTAACGGGGTTACGCCTCTGGGAAAACGAGGTTTACCTTAATTAGGTTCGTGCGAAAGCACGGGGGACCTCCCTCAAAGTACCGACACTGGCCTGGCTGAAAGATTGGCGAACTTGTAGCGTGTGATTAATCCCGGCTAGTCTTTCCTTTTAGGGTTTGAAGGAAGATTTGATTAAAACAGTGGGAGACATCCTGATTAGATATATTAGATGTAAGTCTACGCTAGCGCCCCGGCCGTCTACAGACGCCAAATGCGGAACAAAAAACTTTTAACTGGCGCTATCGTATACTTTAACCCGGATCTGCCATTATTGCTAAACTAACAAACTGTAAAGAGTGTAGAAAGATTGTTCCGAACGATCCGAGTCCTTCGTTCTTCAACCATCATCCCAGGCTCCGTTGCGGCTGCTCCGATCTCGTCGATCTCCGATATCCTCGTCGAGGTGGCACCACATGATCGATTCTTTAAATGGGCTCCCGCCTCTGACTCGAGGCAACTCGATCGTCAAGTTTGCTAAAAGAGACGACCAAGATTGTTGTAGAGAATGAGTAGATGACTTTGTCTCTCTTCGTCCAAATCCGTGGACGATCGGTTAATGAAGTTGCCGAAGGAATCGGGTGATGGAATGAAATGGATTGTGAAATTCCATACACCGATAAAACCTATCATAATCTTTTCTAGCAAATGAAAACTCAAGTCAGAGAGAGCATGAGGAGAGAGAGAGGGCCGGCCATATATAGCAAGAGGGAGGTGACCGTAGGAGAGGGGGGTGACCTTAAGCATAAAGCTTATCATGAAGAAAATATCTTAAGGAAATCAAAAAGCTTTAATAACAAAGCATGAGTCATTATGCATTAATTGAACCATTAAAGCAACCAATGAAAATCCAACACCAATTAATCCTAGTCACCTCATCTAGAAACTTCTAGAAGAATCCACACTCATCTCAAGAAAAGATAAATCCGTCTTTAACCGAATGTTAAAAGACGGCTGATAGAAAACTGGAAACTGGCAACTTCCAAAAGTGATCCTGAAACAACTTTCAGGATAACCCCGAAATTGTATAAATATACCCGCATTTGTATTACGACCGAATACAAATGCAACTGAGACAAAGATATTATACCTACTCAATATAATACTCGGATCCGGCTTAAACCAAAGCCGACCAGTATTATCTGCCCGAAAAATAACACGTGCGTAAACGCACGTGCATTTTCCGAACCCTGCCATAAAACCATACGGCATCTACAACGTTTCGCCCGAACTTGGGAGACTGTCTGTGGGGGACTCTAATGACTCGTCAGCACCATGGCAGTGGTTTTAACCACAAACCGTCAGCGGCACTAGCAATGCGTAACGGCTGCCTATGGACTGACCTCAAGGGAGGCTGATGAGCAAACTCAAGGGAGGCCGATGAGTGAACTCATCCAGAAACCCTACTGAGCCTAACAGTGACAATGTATATACAGTCCGGTCCGTTCGTCAATGAGTATCGCATATCTGCCTAGGGGGCTAGTAACGTCAGACCCCCATTAGCAGTATAAGTCGTGTCGGAGTGAAGCCCAATAACACCCTGAGATACTACTGGAGTACCTACCAGTAAATCTCCTACCATGGCCATGGATTTGTGTAATGGCTCTCCTAGACACAGCACGATCTCGCCCCCAATACCGGGAGAGACGAATCCCCTGCCGATCCGCTCACGTGCCTCCATATGGCTCGGGACTGTACCCAAAAGCTACCTGTTTGCACGACTCCTTTGAGCCGTGGTAGGGTAGAAATCAAAGCACAGTGGGAACTCACACGAGACAAATGACGACCTCAGGTCGATGAACTAACCTGTACACATGTCACCAGGGAACTGCTATCTGACGGTAGATATAATACTAACTAGCAGATTCCCGGCGAGTCCTGTCCGGTGTACTCATAACCTAATGAGCACCTGTATACATCTTAGATGATCCAACTGACACCAGTGGCTTGTGAGACCGGCCACCGCCCCTCGTCGGGGTCTCGACTGTACACACTAGTCTACTCCGGAGTATCGATGCCCTGTCTCGAAACTCCCACGACTAGGGACCATAATTAAGGATATGCGTATAAACCACCCAACTCTCACTTATATGATCGCCATCATACTGTTGGTAGTAAAGCAAGATCCTAAGGGCTCTATCAAAGTGTAACATGCAATCAGTCACCTGAACATGTACACGACTGATAAAGGCAAACCAGATAGCATACTATCATCTTGAGTAAGACTGTCCTACCGGTATAGGTCCTCCGCAATCATTGCAATCACGTACCTGTGATCCAATAATTGACTATGAGGGCACTATCTCCAACAATCTCCCACTTGCACTCAAGGCTAATTATTGCGATGTTGCGTACTCACAGCCCGTGTGAAACCAACACCCAACTCCTCTACTAATCAGTTTCACAAAGCCCGTTTTTAAAACTATTGTGTTCGAGAAATAGCCTCAGTGAGTGGATCCGCCTAGAAGTTTCTTTCTATATCTCTCTAAATCTCAAGTTCGCGGAGAAAGCCATCTCCCGAATCGAGTAATACCTGTCTTAGGATATGTCTGGATATCTGATGGGACCTAGTTCATAAATGAACTCCAAATCCAAACTTCTTAGACTGTATCGATCACTGAACCTAATCAGTATCGGGCAACATGCCACCCACAGTATCCTCTTGGACCACCTGTCCATAATACTGTCCCTCTTCGTCAGAGGGAAAAACTATAACTCTGACAATCTCTCTGTCAACCATGTCACCTTTGAAGCTTGGAATGATAACCGTCTCCCGAAGGAGGCTGCCGTCATCAAATCCGTAGAACATGTACTTATGTTCTAAACCTGCTTCCTTATGTTTCTCCAGGATTGGATTAATACAAACTTATTGCATCTAGTGCAAAACCAACATTTGGTGTGGTACTTGACATCTCATGATTGACTCAATTGCCTAAGCAAGTGATCTGCCAATCATGCACATCCCTCTCCCCTTTAGTCTGTAAGACACCTTTAGAGAGGGTGACTCCATCACCTGCAGGTACACCACCATGCTAGGAGTCAACTATTCCAAAAACCATTAGAATATCTGTCAAAGTACCCACATTGGGAAACTACCCAAATCCAGATCTAAAACCATAGATCCAGAAACTAGAATGTCAAATATTATATCCATATCCTGTCTGGAGAAACAACTGTGTGACGACCATAGTTCAACCGATCGTAGTATAGGAATTTTACTTCCTACTCTGTGTATGTCATCCAGATACCATGACATCACACCCTACTACCTTCTTAACTGATCCATCCCCTATTCTGATTGAAGTCAAACCCATGACTGTCACATCAAAAAATAGATGATCTATCTCTGCTATAACTGCTCAAGTCTATAAATAGATATAAGCATCTTGCCCACTATGCTTCCGTTGCTCCCACTGACTACGACAACCCTCCTACCGGGTCTCATATCCTGGAACAACAGTAGTGTCAAGTCTTGGTAGATAAAAACCTCCCTGTCACCGTCCTTGAGGCTACCGAAGTACCTCTCGGGTGTCTGAGGTTACCTACCATACCTGCGGAGTGGTTATTGGAATGTCAAACCTGATTGAATGTATAGGTCCTATTAAATTTTCCGTAATCGTTCGCGGTTCTGGAATCACTTCCAGTTCTACCATACTCCCACTACTGTTTTCTGAAAAAGATCCATTTTTACTAAAACTGTGGCGAGTCAAGAACAATATCACTATTGATCTTCCAAATGGTAGAATATCAACCCTTGTCATAGCCAGGGTCAAACCACAAACAGCCACTACAGAAACGTGCCCTGAGTTATCCAGAGTCTGGTTTTAAGCATAAGCTGGACAACTCCCCGTACCTTAATTTCTTTTAAGGTACGATCCATTCTATATCCAATACAGAAACTTTGGCACTTATTTAATTGGAACCATATTTAAATCATGCAGCTGTCTCCAGTGCATATCATCTTAATGGAAAGAGGCTAATCAGCATTACTCAACTTAGGAATCCATCCAATTATGAGCAACCTGAAAGAGAAACACGTTTCTCAAAACCATCACTATCATCTGAATACCAATCATAAGAATCTACATCTTCGATCTCTTTGAAGAATCCCGATACTTGTGATACCTGGTTCTCTACTTTATTCTTATACCCACAACTTCTCAAAACTTAGACCATGTATTTCTACGAAACACTCGTCTAAATACTAGAGAAGTTATAAGTAAACATAACATAATACGAGGACCTACCCCTTTGTCCTGATGGACACTGGACAACATACAATACTCTGTATAAGTCCGCTGAGTTAAACAACTCAAAACCTGTGCGTTGTAGGTGGAAAACTGTACCCTGGCGATTTCCTCAAATATCACCAATTACAACGAATTCCGATATAATGAGGATAATCACCTAATTCCCAATATCTTACTCCCACTCATCATCTGTAAAACCATACAGATATGAGAATGAAACCTGGTAAATACATACCCTTGGAGTAAGTGTCTAATCGGGAAAAACAGTTTTTCTTTAACAATGCACTGAAACATGAAAATGTTTCGTAGGGGTATCCTGGTATTCATAGCAATGCCTCTTCCATAATCCAATTCATGACTTCAACCGTATATCTCTTTGCCATCTCTCCAAATCCCCTTTATTTGTCTTTAGTCGTTACCTTCTGTACACCATCGTTAGGCTAAATGGTTTTCTTCCTTCCCTACCGTTCGGCACCAGCCTATGGTTTGGAAGAAGACTATCCAGTAAGCATAATAGGTGTACCCTCCTAAACCAAGGAGTACTCGCATCTCGAGAGAAGGTGACGATAAAAGACAACTGAATAATACCTTATTCTTTTTAAAGGTGAAATAGGAGCGGCGATGAAGTACGCGGTTTTGGTCGTGAATGATATCAGTCGCAATTTACTTTGCCCTCTTTCTAATCCCTTTATTTTGTCTTTACATATTACCTTCTGCACACCCTACTTAGGCTAATTGGTTTTCTTCATTCCCTACCTTTCGGCACCAGCCTATGGTTTGGAATAAGACTATCCAATAGGCGTAATAGGTGTACTCTCCTAAACCAAGGAGCTCTCGCAACCTGAGAGAAGGTGATAATAAAAGACAACTGAATAAACCAATTCTATTTCTCCTGAACCTAGATCCATCCCCGAAGAAGTCCCTTCAAGTTCGTATATAACCATACGATGGATCTATCCAATGGAAGTGGATATCCGAAGTAATACGGGTGTTCTGAGAAATTCAAAGGGTAAAAGAAGGAGTGGCAATGACTTATGCAACTCAGACAATCCAAAAGCCAGTATTTTAAGAAGGTTTGGTCAACTTGGTCACTGAGTCATAGTCTAGGGTCGGTCAAAGGTCGCTGCCAAAGAGAGAGAGAGAGAAAAGAAACACTCTGCGTGCACTCTATCCTAGATCAGAATGGTCATTACTTTATCTAATCCGGAAACCTCCCACTGTCCTGTCAAATTCTCCTCCAAACCTAAAGAAGAATCAATCGGGATCACCCGAAGAGTAAACCAACTCATCAGTGGGAATCGGGATCCAACTCTCATCGCATGATAACGTGATGGAATGCATCCACGTTACTCATACTCCAGATGGTATGCGCATACTTGGCAAGTTTCAGTTTCTTTAGAAACTCCCGATATGATTTTTGCCCCATGCTCTTATAACCTTGGCTTTGGTCAAAATGTCATAAGTCGCATGCCAAGTTCTACCCGTCACTATCTTGTCAATTTGAACCCACCCGCACATGCCCCTGACTTTGGCCAATCGGCAGAACGACTGTCCCAAACTAACTCATCTATCTATGCAACAATTGAATACCCAGCAGCTACCAAACACTATGCCTTAACTTTGGCTAAAATACATAGCTTGAATACTACTGAATACCCAAAAGAAGTGACGGACGGCTACGGCTGGTTTTTGGCGAAAAACCTTTAGCGTAGTGAACTTGATATCGCTGAAGGAACCTGATAGCTTTTTAAAATATAGTGGCGAAAACCTTTTGCTAAAGAGGTCACTCCCGGTAAAGGGATCTCGGCTCTTTCCTCGTGGAATGAGGTGCAGGATATTCCACTGAATACCGCTATGCAAAGCAACTTGTAATCGACTATAGTAAAGTTATTACTCTGACGCAAACTTCTGTCCAAGGGGTCAGTCCCGGTGAAGGGATATCGGCCCTTGCCCCGTCGAATGAGGTGCGGGATATTCCACTGAATACCGCTATTCATAACAAAAGGAAACGTCTTTGTAACAACACTTTTTAAATTTGTTCCAACAACAGTAAACAGGTTTGTTTTAACTTTGCATTGATCAGAATCAACGCAGTCCCATCATTTAATCACACCAGAAAAGAACGAAAATAACATGTACGTATATGCCATCCGCATTCGTCACTGGGTCCCGTCATCACTCGTTAGGTTACTTAACTAACGACAGAGCGGGGACTGGACTAGCGCGGGTGTAAAACATATACAACATCTAATAGTATATAAACCAATATACAATAATCGCTCCAGGCGTGATAGTATGCAACATTACAGAAAAGTAATAAGCATCACAGAACAATACAGATATCTGGGATCCCCGAGTTTCACAGAGCCGCTGCTGAAACCCGACGTTCCCCTGTCGTGTGTATAGCCTGTGCAATGAAACCTAGACCCCTACGGGTGCGGCAAGTTACCCGCCAAAACCTGAAGCGAGGCAGCCCCCTACAGCATAGTGAATGGACCACCCAGCACTTCACGGAATCCGGTAGCTTGAGCACCCCTCCTTGGGTCAACCTGTACCCCCTACGAGTGCGGCGAATAGTCTGCCAATTCTAGAGTGGGGCCCCTCTGCCTCTCAAAGCCATGAGATGCGGACCCGTTGCTTCTCAGAACCCGGCTATCCGTGCACTCCGTCTCGGGGCAAAACCTAGTACAGTAATGAAAAATAGTACAATAGGTACATCGACCGCAACCTGGTCGTGCCCCAAAAAGAATATTATACAACAGGCAGTGACGGCAGTCTACAAGTTGGACGCTCGCCCCGCAATATCAAATGTACAAATAAACACAAACTGTACTACCATTGCACACTGCTATCCACCACGACAAATCCGCAACATCACAGCACAACACAGAACATCAACGCGAATGTCACGTTCGCAAACCCGTCTAAAAGAACTATAGCAATTAAACGCGGTTTACCGATCAAATGACATTCCCGGTCGGAGATATAATGTAAGCACTGTAAACTAACGTGTTTAAATCTCGATCGACCAAAGACCAAATATCAAAAAGTGGGCCCCACTGCTTACTGGTGAACAGTAACAAAACCTGGGCCAAAACGATATTTACCAAAAACCCCAAAAACAAACCAAGAACCCACTGTGAAAATTTGGGGCCACGAGCTCACTGTGTGGCCGCGGATGCGCGGTCAAACCATAGGTTTGACCGCGTTTCCGCGGCTGTCCCATCGAATCACGTGCCCAAATTTCTACGTCGTTCTAATAAAAGCCTGCACAGTATTCTGAGATGTGTAGAATAATTTTATCAGACCGTTTAAAAACAACAGAAACTGTCAAGTTGTAATTTTGTGATTTTTGATTTCCGGTCGGATCGATGTTTTAAACGCGTTAGCACAAGTTAGTATAGCAAAATGGTGAGGCTCTGATACCACTGTAAGTCTACGCTAGCGTCCCGGCCGTCTACAGACGCCAAATGCGGAACAAAAAACTTTTAACTGGCGCTATCGTATACTTTAACCCGGATCTGCCATTATTTCTAAACTAACAAACTGTAAAGAGTGTAGAAAGATTGTACCGAACGATCCGAGTCCTTCGTTCTTCAACCATCATCCCACGCTCCGTTGCGGCTGCTCCGATCTCGTCGATCTCCGATATCCTCGTCGTGGTGGCACCACATGATCGGTTCTTTAAACGGGCTCCCGCCTCTGACTCGAGGCAACTCGATCGTCAAGTTTGCTAAAAGAGACGACCAAGATTGTTGTAGAGAATGAGTAGATGACTTTGTCTCACTTCGTCCAAATCCGTGGACGATCGGTTAATGAAGTTGCCGAAGGAATCGGGTGATGGAATGAAATGGACTGTGAAATTCCATACACCGATAAAACCTATCATAATCTTTTCTAGCAAATGAAAACTCAAGTCAGAGAGAGCATGAGGAGAGAGAGAGGGCCGGCCATATATAGCAAGAGGGAGGTGACCGTAGGAGAGGGGGGTGACCTTAAGCATAAAGCTTATCATCAAGAAAATATCTTAAGGAAAACAAAAGGCTTTAATAACAAAGCATGAGTCATTATGCATTAATTGAACCATTAAAGCAACCAATGAAAATCCAACACCAATTAATCCTAGTCACCTCATCTAGAAACTTCTAGAAGAATCCACACTCATCTCAAGAAAAGATAAATCCGTCTTTAACCGAATGTTAAAAGACGGCTGATAGAAAACTGGAAACTGGCAACTTCCAAAAGTGATCCTGAAACAACTTTCAGGATAACCCCGAAACTGTATAAATATACCCGCATTTGTATTACGACCGAATACAAATGCAACTGAGACAAAGATATTATACCTACTCAATATAATACTCGGATCCGGCTTAAACCAAAGCCGACCAGTATTATCTGCCCGAAAAATAACACGTGCGTAAACGCACGTGCATTTTCCGAACCCTGCCATAAAACCATACGGCCTCTACAACGTTTCGCCCGAACTTGGGAGACTGTCTGTGGGGGACTCTAATGACTCGTCAGCACCATGGCAGTGGGTTTAACCACAAACCGTCAGCGGTACTAGCAATGCGTAACGGCTGCCTATGGACTGACCTCAAGGGAGGCTGATGAGCAAACTCAAGGGAGGCCGATGAGTGAACTCATCCAGAAACCCTACTGAGCCTAACAGTGACAATGTATATACAGTCCGGTCCGTTCGTCAATGAGTATCGCATATCTGCCTAGGGGCTAGTAACGTCAGACCCCCATTAGCAGTATAAGTCGTGTCGGAGTGAAGCCCAATAACACCCTGAGATACTACTGGAGTACCTATCAGTAAATCTCCTACCATGGCCATGGATTTGTGTAATGGCTCTCCTAGACACAGCACGATCTCGCCCCCAATACTGGGAGAGACGAATCCCCTGCCGATCCGCTCACGTGCCTCCATATGGCTCGGGACTGTACCCAAAAGCTACCTGTTTGCACGACTCCTTTGAGCCGTGGTAGGGTAGAAATCAAAGCACAGTGGGAACTCACACGAGACAAATGACGACCTCAGGTCGATGAACTAACCTGTACACATGTCACCAGGGAACTGCTATCTGACGGTAGATATAATACTAACTAGCAGATTCCCGGCGAGTCCTGTCCGGTGTACTCATAACCTAATGAGCACCTGTATACATCTTAGGTGATCCAACTGACACCAGTGGCTTGTGAGACCGGCCACCGCCCCTCGTCGGGGTCTCGACTGTACACACTAGTCTACTCCGGAGTATCGATGCCCTGTCTCGAAACTCCCACGACTAGGGACCATAATTAAGGATATGCGTATAAACCACCCAACTCTCACTTATATGATCGCCATCATACTGTTGGTAGTAAAGCAAGATCCTAAGGGCTCTATCAAAGTGTAACATGCAATCAGTCACCTGAACATGTACACGACTGATAAAGGCAAACCAGATAGCATACTATCATCTTGAGTAAGACTGTCCTACCGGTATAGGTCCTCCGCAATCATTGCAATCACGTACCTGTGATCCAATAATTGACTATGAGGGCACTATCTCCAACATTAGATAACCAATCTAATCTTGCAAGAGCATACGCTGAGTGTTTTCTTCTCTCTCTCTCCAGGTAGCGACCATATCACGCCTTAATCAAGATAATAATACGGATATATTGACCGAACCCGCTTGTTATACTGAGCTGGGGAACGTTTGTCCCGCTCCAACTTATAATTGTTATAAGACAGAGCAGGAGATTGGGGAATACCAGATTTCCCGTGCCGCCCAAACGAAGAAAGTGCATATTGATGCATCATCTTCGGGTGTGTTCATTACAGAGAACTGTTTCTCAGTATCCTTTACGTCCTGGGTATGAGATACCGGATCAGGACCCCGCATATGTAATCTGTTACATGGGCTACAGATAGGTAGAGAACTGAAAACGGGTGATAAGTTTCATGAGATAGAAAATGGTGCAAGTGTTGCAGCCAAGTCTGTTGGTCACCATCACCCTGTATTACCAGAATACATTGATTCTGAACAAATGTTATTAGATACCGAACCTGATATACAACATCATATCAGTTTCTTTATTAGTAAAGAAGTGATATAATATTTTATTGTTGGATAATGTTTTGAACATTTCCTATATCAAGAGTTGATCAGTTCAGGCACGTTATCTAAAAGCATTGATGTTCTAAATCAAACTACAGTTCTTAGTATACGGAACACACACAAGAGGAAGAGTTTAGAAATGAACGAATCCTTCTTGAGGCATTGTAGACTAGGTCATATCAATACGACCCGACTGGCTGAAGTTACATATAGATGCATATTTAAATTAGTTTGAATTTACATCTTGTGAAACTTGCCAGTCATGTCACAAAGATACGATGACTATAGCTCTGTTTATTGGAAACAGAGAAAGAGTTAGTGAACTCTTGGGATTGATACATGCTGATGTATGTAAGTCCCCTGTCTACACATGCCAAGACCGGTTCTTTCTACTTCATTACATTCTCTGATAATCTCTCAAGATTCAGACATATGTTTCTGTTAAAACACAGGTCCGAACCTTTTGAGATATTCACAGAATATGAGTTAGAAGTAGAGAACCAAAAATACGGGTAAAAGTATTATGTCCTTTGATGTGATCAAGGAGGAGATTACTTGAGCACGAAATTCCTGGACTATTCTAAAGGAGAATGAGATTCTCTCTCAGCATTACTCCTCCGTATACACCACAGCACGTCGGTGTATCGGGGTGGAGCAATAGCACCCTATGTGATATGGTGTGCTCTATGATGAGTACTACTGAGTTTCCTATTTCCTTTAGGGAGTTGTGCACTTGTAAAGTTGCATACTTATTGAATAGGGTTCAAATCAAATCAGTTGCCTACCACTTCATATGTGATATGGAAAGGGAAGAGCCCATATCTTAAAGTTTGTTAAGATTTGGGGTTGTCCGGCCTATGTCTAAAAGCAAAATCCGGACAAGCTCGAAGCAAGGTCTGTTATGTAGAACTGGAATGGTTCCAGCTATACAAACTGCAGCTGATGATTTGGTAGAACCGAAGAATTCAATAGTTTCCAACGAACCTCAGCCTCTCCGCCGATCTAGTAGGGTTCCTCACCCACCTGAGAGTTACTTCGGTTTCTCTATGACAGTGGGAGCGAGGATTGCATCATGAGATGATGACCTAACTAGTTTCGAGCTGGCCATCAGGAGTGGGACTCTGTAAGAATGGCTGGGTGCTTATCGATCTGAGATGGAATCCTTATACACCAACAAAGTATGGACTTTGGTTGCCTTATCTGAAGGGTTAAATCCCCATCAGGAGCAAGTATATCTTGAGAAGATTACTTGGTGTACATGGAAAAGTTGAGACTTTCAAAGCTAGACTTGTTAAAGGTTTGCATCATAGACCAGGTATGGATTATGTTGAAATCTTTTCTAAGGATCTATGCTTAAGTCCATCCAGATCCTACTTGCCACGGCTACATACCATGACTACGATATCTCAGTGGAGGGACGGTATGTTGGAAGAGCTCCAAGCTAGATACCGTGACATACTAGACGATTAAAGGCAAGATACATCGTTACCAAGGATGCTACCAAAGAGGCAGTCTGGATATATATAAGTTCATAAGATGAACTTCGTTCCTACCATTGTGTGACAATGGAGTTGTGGCTTTTGCCAAGGAACCCCCGGTCCCATCAGAAATCCAGATATAATTCTTAGGCAGTATCACCTGATCATGGAGATGGTTGATCTCCAGGGAGATCCAGGTTAGGAGAGTAGACACAGAGGACAACAACACGGATCCACTCACAAAGGCCTTTTTCCCAGTAGAGACCTTTATGGGATGGTTGAGTATGAGATACTTCAACCGCAGCTAATTGTTGGGTATGCGATACCACAACAGATGGCCCTAGTGCAAGTGGGAGATTGTTAGTTATATGTATGCCCTAGAGGCCATTACTGTACATACGATGTATATTGTAGTGGATGCTTGGACATATATAGGGAGGACTTTCTTGCTCGACATGATAGTATGCTATCTGGTTGTACATTATCTTAACATGTACTCTGATTGTCTCTATGTCACATGTTGATAAAGCCTTTAGGATATGTACTCGACTACTGGGACTATGATGAGATCATACTAGTGGGGCCACGGTAGTCGACGAGTACATCCTATAACTGTTCCTAGTCGAGGGTGTATCGAGACAGGGCATCGATACACCAGAGTAGACTAGCGTATACGCATCTTGACCCATATGATGGGCGATGGATGATCCCATATCCATCGGTGTTTGACATCAAGGATGGTGTACGGGTGCTCAGTGGAGACTGGGTACACTGGACGGACTCGCCGAGAACTCCCAGATGGTATTATACCTCACGTCAGATGGCAGTTCTCCGGTGACACTGGTACAGAGTAGTCTGTTGACCCGAGATCGTCATAGAGTCTTGTGTGATTCCCACTGTGCTTTGATTTCCATCATACCACGTCCAAGAGGGCGTGCAAAAAGGTGGCTTTTGGGTACAGTCCCGAATCACATGGAGGCAATGAGCGATAGGAGGGGATTCGTCTCTCCCGGTATAGGGAGTTGATGTTGTGTTGTGTTCGATTGGCTATAACCGGAAATCCCTGGCCAGGATTGCTGAGATTTACTGGTAAGTGTTATCAATAGTTTCTCGAACTGTTATAGACCTCATATCGACACGACTTATCAAGCTACTGGGGTCTGACGTTTACCATCCCTAGGCGAGATATGCAACATATCAGACGACGAGACCGGACTGTACGGGAGTGTTACTGTTTGGATTCATAGGAGAATGTACAGGCTTGCTTGTTGATCTTCTGAGCGCTCAATACCTGGGTAGCTGTTACGTTTAGCTGACCGCTTGCAGCTTGTGGGTGTTTGATATGATCATCACCTACTGCCGGCGTATTGACGATTCTTTAGAGTCCTACACAGAGATTTCTTGGCTCAGGCAAAACGGAGTAGGGGCACGCATGAGATATGTGCGGGACCGAGGATAATACGATATGAGATACCGTATTGTATTCTAGCGATATATGATATCAGCCGGGTCATCGGATCAAGTGTTGATTCGATGAATCGGTACGGATAAATATTAGTCGGTTATATGCGATATAGCCGGATTGTCGGATCAAGTGTTGATTCGATAATTTAATGTATAATAATATATATATGATATATTAAATTACATTACATTAACTAATATTAGCGATACATTGATATATATGCGATATATGTTAATTGTATTATTTTATTTTGTTACGATAAATATTATATATGTGATATATAATATTGTAACATGATATGATAACTAATGCAACATGTTTAGTGGAGTTTAAACATGATTAGGGTTTGGATTAGGGTTAACACTTCTAGTTGATTCTAGAAGCTTTTCTTTTTGTCATGATAAAGATATTTTGTTATGACTCATGCTTTAACCCAACCCAAACCCTAACCCTAGTTAATTCTCTACATGAGTTTAGTTCACCATGGTTGCATTATTCATCATATTAATTCTTTCTATTCATCACAAAAGAAATATTCTATGAATATTGTTCATCTTCTTCCTTCTTCTTCTTTGCTTACAAAGCTTTCTTGCTTTGATATTTGTGATGAATAAATATGAGAAAAAGATAAATAAAGAGAGCAAAAATCCTACTTCATCATCCTCATCTTCCCTTGCCATTTAGATGAGGGTGTTCACATCATTTCATGAGTGTTAGCTTGTGTTAACGAAACTTCAAGGTAGATCATCTTTGTATCGAAGATCGGAAGCAAAGGTTGCATCTTTCTCTTCATGGAACCTCTCGAGAGTCCGGAACCCGATGATCGCAGCGAAGGGAACACAACACGGAGCATATGAAGTGGAGGACCGGATCTACAAAGGTTGTAATCCCTCTCACTTAGTGTTAAAGTTGTTAACATGTTAGTTTTCGCCTAATCTCTAGTTTAAAGATCCGTATTCGGGTTGTTCGGCACGGCTAAATTTTTAATCGGGCATGGTTGATGCCTCGTAGACCCTTGTGCGCGTGCCTAGCAACCTTACAAGAGTCAATTATTGGATCACAGGCACGTGATTGCAATGATTGAGGGAGGACCTATCCCGGTAGGACAGTCTTACTCAAGATGATAGTATGCTATCTGGTTTATCTTTATCATCGTGTACTGCTTTAGGTGACCTGACAGGTCGCTATTACACGTTGATAGAGCCTCTAGGATTCTTGCTTAACCACCAGCAGTATGAGGGCGATCATATACGTGGGAGCTGGTAGTCTATAAGCACATCCTTAAAAGGTCCCTAGTCGTGGGAGTTTCGAGACAGGGCATCGATACTTCAGAGTAGACTAGTGTATACAGTCGAGACCCCGACGAGGGGATGTGGCCGGTCTCACAAGCCACTGGTGTCAGTTGGTTCACCTAAGATGTATACAGGTGCTCATTGGGTTATGAGTACACCGGACAGGACTCGCCGGGAACATGCTAGTAGATCTTATACCTGACGTCAAATAGCAGTTTCCTGGTGATATGTGTACAGGTTAGTTCATCGACCTGGGGATCGTCATTTGTCTCGTGTGGGTTCCCACTGTACTTTGATTACTACCCTACCACGCTCAAAGGAGACGTGCAAACAGGTTTTAGTTGGGTACAGTCCCGAGCCACATGGAGGCAGTGAGCGGATCTTCAGGGGTTCGTCTCTCCCGGTATTGGGGGTGAGGTCGCACTGTGTCTAGGAGAGCCATTACACGAAGCCCTCGGCCGAGGCAGGAGATTTACTGGTAGGTATTCCAGTTGTATCTCAGGGTGTTCTGGGCTACACTCCGACACGACTTGTACCGCTTTTAGGGGTTTGACTTTTACCAACCCCCTAGGCCCGTCATGCGATGCTCATAGACGAACGGACCGGACTGTACGGATATTGTCACTGACAGGCTCAGTAGGGAGTCAGGATGAGTTCACTCATCGACGTCCCTTTTGGTCAATACCTGGTAGCCCGTTACGTATTGGCTTATACCTCTGACGTGCTTGTGGTTAAATCCACAACCAAGGTGTTGACGAGTCTTTAGAGTCCCCCGCATTCAGTTACTCAAGTTTCGGGCGAAACGCTGTAGAGGCCGTATGGAGATATGGCAAGGTCCGATCAGATACGTGCGGTATTGCACGGATCAGGATCGGACAGTTTGTACTACAGGCCGTATGGAGATATGGCAAGGTCCGATCAGATACGTGCGGTATTGCACAGATCAGGATCGGACAGTTTGTACTACAGGCCGTATGGAGATATGGCAAGGTTCGATCAGATACGTGCGGTATTGCACGGATCAGGATCGGACAGTTTGTACTACAGGCCGTATGGGTATATGGCAGGGTTCGATCAGATACGTGCGGTATTGCACGGATCAGGATCGAACGGATATTACCAGCCGGCTTTGGTTTAAGCCGGATCCTAGTATAGTACAGTGTAGATTTTGTCTCATTGCATTTGTATTTCGGTCGGAATACAAATGCGGGTGTGTATACACAGTATCGGGGTTTTCCTGTAATTTATTACGGGACCAGTTTTTCTGGAGTTGCCAGTTTGCTTTCCGTTTCGGCCAATTTCCTTTGTATCGTTCATTGGCCGAAGATTGGTGGAGGAGGGCTTATTTGCATTTGTGCAAATAAGCATTAGTGGAGGGGGTTCTTTGCATTTTGTTGCTTTATGATAGCTCTTGTTGACCTTGACTTGTTCACTTCATCATTGCTTGACTTTTGGAGTCATCATGTTTGATGATGGTTGTGGTTGAGTGTGGATGTGTTTGTGATCATGTTCTTTCATGATTTCTTTTGATTCCCTCATGCATTATTGTGTGGCCTCTCTATTTTTTGATACACTCTCTCATTCTCACTCTCCCCTCACTTTGATGGCCGGCCACTTCCTCAAGTGGGCTGTCCCAATTTTTGTGGAGGGATTTTCATCTCTTTTGGCTTGTTAAAAATCCCATAGCTCCACAAAAATTCCACAACTCATCCCTCCACCAAATGGCAACCTCCATAAACCCCAAATGAGACATATAGATCTTCACTATATTCTACAGCATATCTTGGGCACGTCGACTCGCCAGCTTCGTGCCCGAGTTGCCTCGGTATAGATGAGAGCCCGTAAAAGAAGCAGGCGACATGGTGCCCTTTCCGGCGAGGAGGTGGAGACCGGACATTCCGTGGGAGATCGGGACGACGGCGAGAAGACCGGGGGACTCGGATCACTCGGTATATCTCTCTTCCCCATCTTGTAGTTAGCTAGTACTAGTTAATGGTTCGATTCGAGTTATAGTGCGCGGTGGTGCCGGTTCAAGAAAAATTAAAGTTAACCATCGCTTCCGCATTTGGCCTCGGGATGGAGGTCGGGGCGCCGCCGTGCACTTACAGTGGTATCAGAGCCTCGCCATTAACATAGTCTAGCTTGGTCTAATGTGTTTTACATTTCCGATCGAACAAAAATCCCAAAACCTGCGTTTTCATGCATATCAGTTTCTGTCGAAATTTTTTTGTCCCCAAAAATTTTTCAGGTTGTCTCAGAATGATGTGCAGAGAATTATAAGAATTCTGTAGAAATTTGATCACGTGATCGCTCCATACGACCGCGGAACCGCGGCCAAACCCTTGCTTGGGCCGCGGTTCCGCCGCAGTATATGCAGATCAGTGTGCCAAATTTTTCCAGAGATCTCCTGTTATGAAAATAGGGGTTTTGGAATATTAATTTTGGGCCCAGAATTTCTTGATGTGCTTCAGTAGTACTTGGGGCCCACTTGTTAAAATTTGATCGATCGGATATTTTAAACACTTTAGTTCACAGTATTTACATTATATCTGCGACCGTGAATGTCACTTGATCGGTAAATCCAGTCTAACTGCTATAGCCCGGTTAGACGGATTTGCGAACGTGACTTTCACGTTGATGTTCTGTGTATTGCTGTGATGTTGCGGATCGGTCGTGGGGGATAGCCTGGATGCAATGCTAGTACAGATTTGGTTGTATTATGTACATTTGATTTTCCGGGGCGAGCGTCCGACATGTGGACTGCCGTCACTGCCTGATTGTATTATTATTTTGGGGCACGACCAGGTTGCGGTCAATGTACCCGTTGTATGTATATTTTACTTTCTGTACTAGGATTACCCCAAGGTGGGGTGCACGGATAGCCGGGTTCTAGAGGGCAACGGGCCCGCATCTCATGGCATTGAGACGGAGGGGGCTTCACTCTAGAATTGGCGGGCTATTCGCCGCACTCGTAGGGGGTACAGGTTGACCCAGGAGGGGTGCCCAAGTCACCGGATTCCGTGAAGTGCTGGGTGGTCCATTCACGTTGTTGAAGGGGGCTGCCTCACTTCAGGTTTTAGCGGGTAACTTGCCGCGCCCGTAGGGGTCTAGGATTTCATTGCACAGGCTATCCACACGACCAGGGGAACGTCGGGTTTCAGTAGTGGCTCTGTGAAACCCGGGGATCCCAGATATCTGTATTGTTCTGTGATGTTGTACATTTCTGTGATGTTGCATTTTATCACGCCTTGAGCGAAATATAATATATTTGTATATATATTAGTAGATGTTGTATATGTTTTGCATCCGCGCTAGTCCAGTCCCCGCTCTGTCGTTAGTTAGCTAACCTAACGGGTAATGACGGGACCCAGTGGCGAATGCGGATGGCATATACGTACATCAGTATATTTTCGTTCTTTTTGATGTGATCAATTGATGGGACTGCGTTGATTTGGATCAATGCAAGTTAAAAAAACCAGATATTGTTGGAACACTTTTCAAAAAGCTGTTATTGCAAGGACGTTCTCTTTTGTTTTGCATCGTGGTATTCAGCTGGAATATCCTGCTCCTCAGTCGACGAGGCAAGGGCCGAGATCCCTTCACGGGGAGTGACCCCTTGGACAAAAAGTTTGCGTCAGGGCAATGACTTCACTATATCCGATTACTTTTTCTTTGCATCGTGGTATTCAGTTGGAATATCCTGCACCTCATTCTACGGGGAAAGAGCCGAGATCCCTTCACCAGGAGTAACCTCTTTAGCAAAGGTTTTCGTCACTATATTTTTAAAAGCTATCAGTTCCTTCAACGATATCAAGTTCATTACGTTAAAGGTTTTCGCCAGAAACCATTCGTAGCCCTCCGTCATTTCGGTTAAATATTCGGTAGTATTCAAGCTATGTATTTTGACCTCACGCCAAGGCATAGTGATTGGTAGCTGCCGGGTATTTATCTGTAGCATAGTTATATGTATGCCCTAGAGGCCATTACTGTACATTGGATGTATATTGTAGTGGATGCTGGGACATATATAGGTAGGACTTTCTTGCTCGACATGATAGTACGCTATCTGGTTGCTCTTTATCTTAACATGTATACTTTCCGTCTCTCTGATTACATGTTGATAAAGCCCTTAGGATGTCTACTCGACTTCCAGGACTATGATGCAGATCATACTAGTGGGGTCTGGGTAGTCAATGAGTACATCCTTTAATGTTCCTAGTCGTGGGAATATCGAGACGGGGCATCGATATTCCAGAGTAGACTAGCGTATATCTTCTCGACCCATGTGATGGGCGATGGATGATCCCATATCCATTGGTGTTTGACATCGGAGATGGTATGCGGGTGCTCAGTGGAGACTAGGTACACTGAACGGACTCGCCGAGAACTCCCAGATGGTATTATACCTCACGTCAGATGGCAGTTCTCTGGTGACACTGGTGCAGCTTAGTCTGTAGACCCGAGATCGTCATAGAGTCTTGTATGTCTCCCACTGTGCTTTGATTTCCACCCTACCACGGCTCTACTGAGTCGTGCAAACAGGTGGTTTTTGGGTACAGTCCCGATTCACATGGAGGCAATGAGCGATAGGAGGGGATTCATCTCTCCCGGTATTGGGGGTTGATGTTGTGCTATGCTCGACTGGCCATAACAGGAAATCCCTGGCCAGGGTTGCAGTGATATACTGGTAAGAGTTATCAGTAGTTTCACGAATGTTATGGACCCTACGTCGGCATGACTTATCGAGCTATTGGGGTCTGACGTTTACCACCCCTAGGCGAGATATGCGACATATCAGACGAACAGACCGGACTGTACGGTAAGTGTTACTGGTTGGATTCACAGGAGTGTGAGCGGGCTTGCTCGTCGATCTTCTGATCGCTCAATACCCGGGTGGCCGTTACGTTTAGCAGACCGCTTGCGGCTTGTGGATGCTTGATATGATCATCATCTGCTGCCGGCGTATTGACGAGTCTTTAGAGTCCTACACAAAGGTTTCCTGGCTCAAGCGAAACGAAATAGGAGCGCATATGAGATATGTGCGGGACCGAGAATAATGCGTGTATGTGATACCGTATTCTATTCTCGCGATGAATGTATCGAATGGTTGTATGCGATATAACCTAGTTATCGAATCAAGGATTGATTCGATAAGTCGATACATTGGATACTAGTCGGTTATATGCGATATGACCGGATCATTGAATCAAGTGTTGATTTAATGATTTAATGTATAATTATATTTGATATATTACTTTGCATTAACTAGTATTGGTTCACTTTAAAAGGATTTTCTCACTTGATATGCACAAGTTGTATATGTGATATATTTTTTGTGTGCACTAGTTTGTATCATGTTTGATGATACAAGCTAACTTGAGTTTGTGTAAAGAATTAAACCATGGTTATATGAATGGTTAGGGTTTTGTTTATTTACTTATTTATTTATTTATTTATTTTGGAAAATATAAAGAGAAATGGTGGCTTGATTTGTTTTCTAGTTGAAGCTTCATGAAGCTTTGACCAAGTGACCATTTTGTCTTCATGCTTAACCCTAACCCTTCAAACTAACCTTAGTTTATTCTCTACAACTAACCATGGTTGGTATATGATAAGTATTCATTTTATTTTCTATTTTAGATAATACTTATCATATTATCTTCTTCTTCTTCTTCCTTCTTCAACATGAAGAAACCATGCCACCATCAATGGCAACTTAAGAAAAAGAGTGAGAAATCCAATTCTAAAGTGAACCCAATTCCTATTTCTTCATCCTCTACCTCTTGCCAAGTAGTATAGGGTGTTTTCTTCACAAGTTTCATGACTTGGTGAAATGGGAGCTTGATCTTGTGATGCCTCGACGTAGATCATCTTCGGCATCGAAGTCGACGACCTAGCTCACCCATTTCTCCGATGAAGCCGATGCTAGAGTCCGGGATCCGATATGGACAGCGAGGGGACTTCATCACGGAGCCATGGAGGTGGAGGACCGGATCTACAAAGGTTGTAGCCACTTTCCTTTAGCTATAAATTTATTTACTTGCTTGCATCGCCTCATTATCTAGTTAACGATCCGTATTAGGGTTTGTAGGCACTTGTAAAAATTTAATTGGACATGTTTGATCACTTGTGAGACTTCATTAGTGTGCCTAGGAACCCTACAGTGGTATCAGAGCCAGGCTAGAGCTTTAGGCGATGCGTAGACGGAGTTAGAAGTCCGATCGAACCGAAACCCTAACACAAATTTGCTCTCTGGACTTTTTTCAAAAACTGGGTTTTTTCCAGATTAAAAATATTCAGAAAAATGAGCAGGAGAATGTAAGAGTTACTGTGAAATTCGATCGCGTAATTCCATCAAACCGCCGCGGTTCCGCGGCACGAGCATGGCTCGTGCGGCGGTTCCGCGGCCGTACGGTCTCTTTGTTCGATGAATTTTGCACAGTAATTCCTATATTGGTGTGCTGTGTTTTCTGGGAATTTTTAATATTTACTCAAGAGTTGAGTTTTCTGGGTTGTATTGGGGACTCGGTATTTCGATCGGATTGTCTAATTTTGTCTGTGTGTTTTTCCGGGTAATTTTAGAATATGTTAAAAAGTTCGACCGGATATAAATACCCACTTTTTCCCCTGCCGGGAAATTTCCAATTGTGGGATATTTCTGTAGTTTAACGACGTTCTAAGTAGTGCATGTAACGCGATGGTCCCTCTAGAAGACAACAAACCTTAACTTGATTATGTGACCGTCTTGAACTGCCCTTTGAACCTTCGGGTTTGGGGCAGTACGGCGTGCCACATGTGAGGCGTTGTCTTGACCCTTCTACGGCTGGACCGTTGGTACTGAGGCACGAAGTGAATGTTTTTAAACTTATTTCATGTGTTGAGCTGTATCGGGAAAACTTGGGTGTTCGATTGTTCGATCGGAAAGTTTAACATTTTCTATTTATCCGGAATGTGATACAATAATTGGAATTCATAAGTAGTTATGAGATAACTGAATGAATGTTATAAATCTAGCGGTTTAGTCTCACTTGATCGGTTGCCACGAAATTTTGATGTGATCAAAAGTCCGTCGCAATCACGTAGCGTACGCGGATACTCGCCGGGTAAACTTAATAGACAGCCTCACCCCATTGCCCCGACCAAGTGACTGTAGGAGAACCCCGTCGCCGAAAGCATCCGTTCGGGTGCTCGCGGTAGCGGTGTTCCGCCTTGGTGCACTTCGTCAACGGTATCGGGGGTGCGGCCGTCCACTAAAGTTTGCGACGAGCATTCGTTCTGGATGCCGGGAATCTTGTTGAATTGCCTGACTTTATATTGAAAAGTGTTTTCGATATTGAGACTAAAATACGTGGTTTATAATTTTTAGGCATGTGATGTCTAAGGAATTCATTTGGCTAGGCAAGCGATGTCTAAAGAGGTTGCGGATTCCAACTGTTGTAGTTTTACACTTTCTTTTCTGTGACCGTAAGTGTAATATGTGATATCGCCGGTTTCGTTGCTATATGTCAACGACAATTGGGATACGCATGTTTACTTACGTTGATGACATGTGATGTTATGTGTTGCTGGATATGTTATATTGGATCGTCGTGTTCGAATAGCCGGGGGTTTTTATGTGAGACGAGTGTTTTTCATTTTCATTCATGTAAAAACTTGTATGTAATATTCTTTTATTGGGGCACTTCCAGGTTGCGGAAGATGTCACCCTTTGTATATTATTTACTTTTCCGCATTAGGATAGACCCAAGGAGGGGAGCACAAGTAACCGGGTTCTGGGGTCCAGTGGGAGACCATCTCGAGGAGTCGAGTCCGGTCTCCTAACCCTAGAATTGGTAGGGTTGCTTGTCGCTCTCGTAGGGGTCCATGGGTGTGGGATTGGCTATTCATCACGACCGTGGAATCCGTGTTTTATACTGGCTCGTATTGAAAACACGGACATCCTAGTATATCCAATATTTCATATGTTATTTTCTGCTGCGTTATCTGTGATGTGATCATGTGATTTGTTCAGATAAATATTATATATAGTATATATGATATATTATATAGACGTTTCTTATGTTTTACACCCGCGCTAGCCCTGCCTTGCTCTGGCGTTAGTTACCTAACCTAACGGTGCAGACGGGACATCGAGGCGAATGCGGATGGCATAAGCGTACGTTATATTTATATGTGATGTTTAGGTGGACTTAAATGATGGGACATTCATTAATGAGATTAATGAAAGAAAATAAACCTAATTGATGTTGTGGAATCGAATTTCAAATTAAAACAGGTAGCTACAGTTCTTGCTTTGCATCGCGGTGTTCATTGTAGAACATCCTGCACCTTATTCGATGAGGAAAGGACCGAGATCCCTTCACCGGGAGTGACTCCTTTAGCAATAACTGGCAGATGCTACACACTCGGATTGTCTTTTGATTGCTTCTATAGTTTATGCTTTGCACAGTGATATATATGATATATCCCGCACCTCATTCGACGAGGAAAGGGCCGACGATCCCTTCACCGGGAGTGACCCCTTTAGAAAAACTAGAAAAGCCTCAAAAACATTCCATTTAAAAACCATTTGATTCCGCAACGAGATCAAGTTCAAAGCGTTAAAGGTTTTCACAAAAACCATTCGCAACCCTCCGTCATTTTAGGAAGTAGAGTACTTAGTATTCGTGCTACGTTTGTCGACCATAGCCGAGGCGTAGTGAGCGGTAGCTAAGTGATGTCCTCCTACACAGCATATGATGCGATTAGTTAGGACAGTCATGTGGCTTTGTTGACCTTAGCCAAGGGTTATGTGGGTGGGTCTAATTAATCACGAAATGACGGGTAGAACTTGACTAGTGCTTATGATTTGTTGACCTTAGCCAAGGTCATAGGTGCTAGGGGTAAAAACCTTTATCGGGAGTTTCAAGTGTTGAAATTTGCAATGAGATTGCATACCTTCTATATGATAGTTGGATCCCGATACCCAGTGCGAGTAATTGTTACTCCTGAGAGATTTTGCACTTTACAATTAGCCGATCAAGTAGGTGTCTAGAAAGGTGTCAACGGGGTTACGCCTCTGGGAAAACGAGGTTTACATTAATTAGGTTCGTGCGAAAGCACGGGGGACCTCCCTCAAAGTACCGACACTGGCCTGGCTGAAAGATTGGCGAACTTGTAGTGTGTAATTAATCCCGGCTAGTCTTTCCTTTTAGGGTTTGAAGGAAGATTTGATAAAAACAGTGGGAGCCATCCTGATTAGATAAAATATATAACCAATCTAATCTTGCAAGAGCGCACGCAGAGTATTTTCTTCTCTCTCTCTCCAGGTAGCGACCATATCACGCCTTAATCAAGATAATAATATTGATGTATTGACCGAACCCGCTTGTTATACTGAGCTGGGGAACGTTGGTCCCGCTCCAACTTATAATTGTTATAAGACAGAGCAGGAAATAGGGGAATACCAGAATTCCTATGCCGCCCAAACGAAGAAAGTGCATATGATGCATCTCCTTCGGGTATGTTCATTATAAAGAACTGTTTCTCAGTATCCTCTGAATCCTGGGTATTTGATACCGGATCAGGATCCCAGACATGTAATCTGTTACATAGGGCTACAAAAAGGTAGAAAAACTGAGAACGGGTGATAAGTTTCATGAAGCAGAAAACGGGGCAAGAGTTGCAGCCAAGTCTGTTTGGTCAGTGTCACCCTGTATTACCAATACATTGATTCTAAACAAATGCTATTAGATACCGAACCTGATATACAAAATCATACCAGTCTCTTTATTAGTAAAGAAATGATAAAATTTTGTATTGTTGGATAATGTTTTGAACATTTCCTATATCAAAAGTTGATCGGTTCAGGCACGTTATCTAAAAGCATTGACGTTCTAAATCAAACTACAGTTCCTAATATACAGAACACACACAAGAGGAAGAGTTCAGAAATGAACGAGTCCTTCTTGAGGCATTGTAGACTAGGTCATATCAATGCGACCCGACTGGCTGAAGTTACATTTAGATGCATATTTAAATCAGTTTGAATTTACATCTTGTGAAACTTACCAGTCATGTTACAAAGATAAGATGACCATAGCTCTGTTTATTGGAAACAGAGAAAGAGTTAGTAAACACTTGGGATTGATACATGTTGATGTATGTAAGGTCCCCAGTCTACATATGCAAAGACCGGTTCTTTGTATTTCATTACATTCTCTGATGATCTCTCAAGATTCAGTCATATGTTCCTGTTGAAATACAAGTCCGAACCTTTTGAGATATTCACAGAATATAAGTTAGAAGTAGAGAACCAAAACGGGTATAAGTATTATGTCCTTTGATGTGATCAAGGAGGATAATACTTGAGCACGGAATTCCTGGACTATTCTAAAGGAGAATGAGATTCTCTATCAGCATTACTCCTCCATATACACCATAGCACGATGGTATATCGGGGCGGAGCAGACACACCCTATTTGATATGGTGTGCTCTATGATGAGTACTATTGAGTTTCCTATTTCCCTTTGGGAGTTATGCACTTATGAAGTTGCATACCTATTGAATAGGGTTCAAATCAAATCAGTTGCCTACCACTTCATATGTGATATGGAAAGGGAAGAGCCCATATCTTAAGTTAGTTAAGATTTGGGGTTGTCCGGCCTATGTCTAAAAGCAAAATCCGGACAAGCTCGAGGCAAGGTCTGTTATGTAGAACTAGAAATGTTCCAGCTGTACAAACTGCAGCTGATGATTTGACAGAACCAAAGGATTCAATAGTTTCCAACGAACCTCAGCCTCTCCGCCGATCTAGTAGGGTTCCTCACCCACCTGAGAGATACTTTGGTTTCTCTATGACAGTGGGAGCGAGGATTGCATCATGAGATAATGACCCAACTAGTTTCGAGCTGGCCATCAGGAGTGAGACTCTGTCAGAATGGCTGGATGTTTATCGATCTGAGATGGAATCCTTATACACCAACAAAGTATGGACTTTGGTTGCTATATCTGAAGGGTTAAATTCCCATCAGGAGCAAGTATATCTTGAGAAGATTACTTGGTGTAGATGGAAAAGTTGAGACTTTCACAGCTAGACTTGGTAAAGGTTTTCGTCATCGACCAGGCGTGGCTAATGATGAAACCTTTTCTGGGGCCTATGCTTAAGTCCATCCAGATCCTACTTGCCACGGCTACATACCATGACTACGATATCTGGTGGTTGGGTATCATGACAGCTTTTCTAAAATGATGTTTTAGAAGAGAGCGTCTATAAGTACACAGCCAGAGGGCTTCGTAAACAGTGGAAGCAGCGGAAACGTGTGCAAGTTGCTTTACAGGATAAAGCAGGTATCGCGGAGTTGGAACGTCTGTTTTGATGAAGTAGTCAAAGAGTTTGACATCATCAAAATGGTAGATGAACCTTGTATAAACAAAAAGGTAGTAGGGAGTATTGTGACGATCCTTGTAGAGTACGTGGATGACATACTCTTGATAGGGAAGAAGTTTCCTATGCTGCGCTCGATCAATCTCCGCTTATCACAATGATTCTCATATAGGATCAAAGTGATACCTACTAAATCCTGGGTTTTGGATCTATGAGATAGATCTAAATGAATGTTAGGATACTCACTAGTTATAGTGAGATGGTATCAGTTGATCCTGGGGAAAATCACTGGAAGTGTTCCAGGGTGATAAGGACGACTGAATGTCAGTCACATGCATTGTCTTTACCCTCAGTGGAGGGACGGTATGTTGGAAGAGTTCCAAGCTAGATACCATGGCAAACTAGACGATAAAGGCTGGTAACATCGCTATTAAAGACACTACCAAAGAGGCAGTTTGGGTGTATATTGGTTCATAAGATGAACTAGGTTCCTACCATTGTATGACAATGGAAGTGTGGCTTTGGCCAAGGAACCCCGATCCCATCAATGGAAGTGTGGCTTTGGCCAAGGCAGTATCACCTGATCATGGAGATAGTTGATCTCCAGGGTGATCGAGGTTAGGAGAGTAGACTCAGAGGACAACACGGCGGATCCACTCACGAAGGCCTTTTCCCAAAGAGAGACTTTTAGGGGATGGTTGAGTATTAGATACTACAACTACTGCTACAGATGGCCCTAGTGCAAGTGGGAGATTGTTAGTTATATGTATGCCCTAGAGGCCATTACTGTACATTGGATGTATATTGTAGTGGATGCTGGGACATATATAGGTAGGACTTTCTTGCTCGACATGATAGTACTCTATATGGTTGCTCTTTATCTTAACATGTATACTTTCCGTCTCTCTGATTACATGTTGATAAAGCCCTTAGGATGTCTACTCGACTTCCAGGACTATGATGCAGATCATACTAGTGGGGTCTGGGTAGTCAATGAGTACATCCTTTAATGTTCCTAGTCGTGGGAATATCGAGACGGGGCATCGATATTCCAGAGTAGACTAGCGTATATCTTCTCGACCCATGTGATGGGCGATGGATGATCCCATATCCATTGGTGTTTGACATCGGAGATGGTATGCGGGTGCTCAGTGGAGACTAGGTACACTGAACGGACTCGCCGAGAACTCCCAGATGGTATTATACCTCACGTCAGATGGCAGTTCTCTGGTGACACTGGTGCAGCTTAGTCTGTAGACCCGAGATCGTCATAGAGTCTTGTGTGTCTCCCACTGTGCTTTGATTTCCACCCTACCATGGCTCTACTGAGTCGTGCAAACAGGTGGTTTTTGGGTACAGTCCCGATTCACATGGAGGCAATGAGCGATAGGATGGGATTCGTCTCTCCCGGTATTGGGGGTTGATGTTGTGCTATGCTCGACTGGCCATAACAGGAAATCCCTGGCCAGGGTTGCAGTGATATACTGGTAAGAGTTATCAGTAGTTTCACGAATGTTATGGACCCTACGTCGGCGTGACTTATCTAGCTATTGGGGTCTGACGTTTACCACCCCTAGGCGAGATATGCGACATATCAGATGAACAGACCGGACTGTACGGTAAGTGTTACTGGTTGGATTCACAGGAGTGTGAGCGGGCTTGCTCGTCGATCTTCTGATCGCTCAATACCCGGGTGGCCGTTACGTTTAGCAGACCGCTTGCGGCTTGTGGGTGCTTGATATGATCATCATCTGCTGCCGGCGTATTGACGAGTCTTTAGAGTCCTACACAGAGGTTTCCTGGCTCAAGCGAAACGAAATAGGAGCGCATATGAGATATGTGCGGGACCGAGAATAATGCGTGTATGTGATACCGTATTCTATTCTCGCGATGAATGTATCGAATGGTTGTATGCGATATAACCTAGTTATCGAATCAAGGATTGATTCGATAAGTCGATACATTGGATACTAGTCGGTTATATGCGATATGACCGGATCATTGAATCAAGTGTTGATTTAATGATTTAATGTATAATTATATTTGATATATTACTTTGCATTAACTAGTATTGGTTCACTTTAAAAGGATTTTCTCACTTGATATGCACAAGTTGTATATGTGATATATTTTTTGTGTGCACTAGTTTGTATCATGTTTGATGATACAAGCTAACTTGAGTTTGTGTAAAGAATTAAACCATGGTTATATGAATGGTTAGGGTTTTGTTTATTTACTTATTTATTTATTTATTTATTTTGGAAAATATAAAGAGAAATGGTGGCTTGATTTGTTTTCTAGTTGAAGCTTCATGAAGCTTTGACCAAGTGACCATTTTGTCTTCATGCTTAACCCTAACCCTTCAAACTAACCTTAGTTTATTCTCTACAACTAACCATGGTTGGTATATGATAAGTATTCATTTTATTTTCTATTTTAGATAATACTTATCATATTATCTTCTTCTTCTTCTTCCTTCTTCAACATGAAGAAACCATGCCACCATCAATGGCAACTTAAGAAAAAGAGTGAGAAATCCAATTCTAAAGTGAACTCAATTCCTATTTCTTCATCCTCTACCTCTTGCCAAGTAGTATAGGGTGTTTTCTTCACAAGTTTCATGACTTGGTGAAGTGGGAGCTTGATCTTGTGATGCCTCGACGTAGATCATCTTCGGCATCGAAGTCGACGACCTAGCTCACCCATTTCTCCGATGAAGCCGATGCTAGAGTCCGGGATCCGATATGGACAGCGAGGGGACTTCATCACGGAGCCATGGAGGTGGAGGACCGGATCTACAAAGGTTGTAGCCACTTTCCTTTAGCTATAAATTTATTTACTTGCTTGCATCGCCTCATTATCTAGTTAACGATCCGTATTAGGGTTTGTAGGCACTTGTAAAAATTTAATTGGACATGTTTGATCACTTGTGAGACTTCATTAGTGTGCCTAGGAACCCTACAAGTTATTGGCAATTAGGTGATCACCCTCATTATATCGGGATTCGTTGTAATCGGTGATATTTGAGGAAATCACCTGGGCTGTTTGCCGGTCGGCAAATATTTGGTTTTGAATATCCGCTGTTATGCACCAATTTCAAATTCATATATTTGTTCGTCTATTTTTCATAGAGTGAGATATACCTTTTTGAAATTATGTCCATGACATTTACCTATATCAGTGGATGGTTAGGTAAGGAGCATTAAACAGCGGTGTAATTCTTCATAACCAAAGGTACAGTTTTCAACCTACGACACACAGTGAATGAGTTATCAGACTCAAGGGACTTATACAGAGTATTGTATGTTGTCCAGGGTCCATCAGGACAGAGGGGTTGGTTCTCGTACTATATTCGATTTACTTATGACTTCTCTAGTTTTTAGACAGGTGTTTCGTGGAAACACAGGGTCCGAATTTTGAGAAGTTATAGGTATTTGAATAAAGTAGAGAACCAGGTATTGCAAGTATCGGGATTCTTCAAAGTGATCGAAGATGTAGATACTTGTGTATGGTGTTCAGATGATAGTAATGATTAAGAGATCTTGCTTCTCTTTCAGGTTATTCATAATTGGAGGCATTCCTAAGTTGAGTAACGCTGATCGGCCTCTTTCCATTTAGTTGACATGCACTAGAGACAGCTGCATGATTTGAATCTGGTTCAATTAAATCAGTGCCTCTGGTTCTATATTGGATATAGTACAGTTCATATCTTAACATTGTTAAGGTACGGGGGTTGTCCGGCTTATGATTAAAACCAGACACTGGACAACTCAAGGCACGTTTCTGTAATGGCTGTTTTTGGGTTGACCCAGGCTATGACGAGGGTTGATTTTCTACCATCGGGAAGATCAATAGAGATATTGTTCTAGACTCGCCACAGTTTTAATAAAAATGGATTTTTTCAGAAAACAGTAGTGGGAGTACGGTAGAACTGGAAGTGATTCTAGAACCACAAACGATTACTGAAGATTTGATAGGAACCTAAAGATTCAATCTGGTTTGACATTCCATTGGCCACTCCGCAGAAAAGGTGGGTAACTTCAGGCACCCGAGAAGTACTCCGGTAGCCTTAAGTATGGTGACAGGGAAGTTCTTGTTTACCCACACTTGCCATTGCTGTTGTTCCAGGTTGTGAGACCCGGCGGGAGGATGATTATAGCGTCGTTCTAAACTAGTTTTAGAAGTGTACGTGTATATGACTCTAGCAGAGGGTTGTCGTAGTCAGTGGGAGCAGCGAAAGCATTGGTGGACAGTTAGCTTATGTCTATTTATAGACTAAAGCAGATATAGCGGAGAAAGATCATCTATTTCTGACGTGACAGTCATAGGTTTGACTTCATCAGAATAGGGGATGGATCTGTTGAGAAGGTAGTAGGGTATGATGTCCTGGTATTTGGATGACATACACAGAGTAGGAAGTGATATTCCTATACTGCAATCGGTTATACTTTGGTCGTCACACAGTGGTTTCTCCACATGGGACTTGGAAATTATATCAGACATACTGGTTACTAGATCTATGTTTTTAGATCTAGATTTGGGTGGTTTCCCAATCAGGGTACTTAGACAGCATTCTAAGAGTATTTAGAATGGACGACTCCTGGCACGGTAGTGTACCTGCAGATGACGGAGTCACCCTCTCTAAAGGTGTCTTACAGACTAAAGGGGAGAGGGATGTGCATGATTGGCAGATCACTTGCTTAGGTAATTGAGTCAATCATGAGATGTCAAGTACCACACCAGATGTTGTTCTTGCACTATATGCAATAAGTTGACATTAATCCAATCCTGGAGAAACAGTCGGAAGCAGTTTTAGAACATAAGTGGATGTTCTAGGGATATGATAACGACAGCCTCATTCGGGAGACAGTTATCATTCCAGGCTTCCAAGGTGACCTGGACGACAAGGAGGTTGTCAGAGTTATATTTTTCCTTCTGACGAGGGGCAGTATTTTGGACAGGTGGTCTAAGGCAATACTGAAGGAGGCATGGCGCAGGATACTGACTGAGTTCAGTTGACGATACAGTCTGAGAAGTTTGGATTTGGAGTTCATTTATGAGCTAGGTCCCATCAGACATCCAGACACATTCTAAGACAGGTATTGCTCATTTCGGGAGATGGCTTTCTCCGCGAACTTGAGATATAGAGCGACATAGAAAGAAACATCAAGGCGGATCCACTCACTGAGGCTTTTCCTCGAACGCAATAGTTTCGCAAAGGAGCTTTGTGAGACTGACTACCAGAGGAGTTGGGTGTTCGGTATCACACGTGCTGTGAGTATGCGACATCACAATAATTAGCCTTCAGTGCAAGTGGGAGATTGTTGGAGATAGTGCCCTCAGAGTCAATTATTGGATCACAGGCACGTGATTGCAATGATTGAGGGAGGACCTATCCCGGTAGGACAGTCTTACTCAAGATGATAGTATGATATCTGGTTTATCTTTATCATCGTGTACTGCTTTAGGTGACCTGACAGGTCGCTATTACACGTTGATAGATCCCCTAGGATTCTTGCTTGACCACCAGCAGTATGAGGGCGATCATATACGTGGGAGCTGGTAGTCTATAAGCACATCCTTAAAAGGTCCCTAGTCGTGGGAGTTTCGAGACAGGGCATCGATACTCCAGAGTAGACTAGTGTATACAGTCGAGACCCCGATGAGGGGCGGTGGCCGGTCTCACAAGCCACTGGTGTCAGTTGGTTCACCTAAGATGTATACAGGTGCTCATTGGGTTATGAGTACACCAGACAGGACTCGCCGGGAACATGCTAGTTGGTCTTATACCTGACGTCAGATAACAGTTCCCTGGTGACATGTGTACAGGTTAGTTCATCGACCTGGGGATCGTCATTTGTCTCGTGTGAGTTCCCACTGTACTTTGATTACTACCCTACCACGCTCAAAGGAGACGTGCAAACACGTTTTAGTTGGGTACAGTCCCGAGCCACATGGAGGCAGTGAGCGGATCTTCAGGGGTTCGTCTCTCCCGGTATTGGGGGTGAGGTCGCGCTGTGTCTAGGAGAGCCATTACACGAAGCCCTCGGCCGAGGCAGGAGATTTACTGGTAGGTATTCCAGTAGTATCTCAGGGTGTTCTGGGCTACACTCCGACACGACTTGTACCGCTTTTGGGGGTCTGACTTTTACCAACCCCCTAGGCCCGCCATGCGATGCTCATAGACGAACGGACCGGACTGTACGAATATTGTCACTGACAGGCTCAGTAGGGTGTCAGGATGAGTTCACTCATCGATGTCCCTTTTGGTCAATACCTTGTAGCCCGTTACGTATTGGCTTATATCTCTGACGTGCTTGTGGTTAAATCCACAACCAAGGTGTTGACGAGTCTTTAGAGTCCCCCACATTCAGTTACTCAAGTTTCGGGCGACACGCTGTAGAGGCCGTATGGAGATATGGCAAGGTCCGATCAGATACGTGCGGTATTGCACAGATCAGGATCGGACAGTTTGTACTACAGGCCGTATGGAGATATGGCAAGGTCCGATCAGATACGTGCGGTATTGCACGGATCAGGATCGGACAGTTTGTACTACAGGCCGTATGGAGATATGGCAAGGTCCGATCAGATACGTGCGGTATTGCACGGATCAGGATCGGACAGTTTGTACTACAGTCCGTATGGGTATATGGCACGGTTCGATCAGATACGTGCGGTATTGCACGGATCAGGATCGAACGGATATTACCAGCCGGCTTAGGTTTAAGCCGGATCCTAGTATAGTACAGTGTAGATTTTGTCTCATTGCATTTGTATTTCGGTCGGAATACAAATACGGGTGTGTATACACAGTATCGGGGTTTTCCTGTAATTTATTACGGGACCAGTTTTTCTGGAGTTGCCAGTTTGCTTTCCGTTTCGGCCAATTTCCTTTGTATCGTTCATTGGCCGAAGATTGGTGGAGGAGGGCTTATTTGCATTTGTGCAAATAAGCATTAGTGGAGGGGGTTCTTTGCATTTTGTTGCTTCATGATAGCTCTTGTTGACCTTGACTTGTTCACTTCATCATTGCTTGACTTTTGGAGTCATCATGTTTGATGATGGTTGTGGTTGAGTGTGGATGTGTTTGTGATCATGTTCTTTCATGATTTCTTTTGATTCCCTCATGCATTATTGTGTGGCCTCTCTCTTTTTTGATACACTCTCTCATTCTCACTCTCCCCTCACTTTGATGGCCGGCCACTTCCTCAGGTGGGCTGTCCCATTTTTTGTGGAAGGATTTTCATCTCTTTTGGCTTGTTAAAAATCCTATAGCTCCACAAAAATTCCACAACTCATCCCCCCACCAAATGGCAACCTCCATAAACCCCAAATGAGACATATTGATCTTCACTATATTCTACAGCATATCTTGGGCACGTCGACTCGCCAGCTTCATGCCCGAGTTGCCTCGGTATAGAGGTGGGAGCCCGTAAAAGAAGCAGGTGACGTGGTGCCCTTTCCGGCGAGGAGGTGGAGACCGGACATTCCGCGGGAGATCGGGACGACGGCGAGAAGACCGGGGGACTCGGATCACTCGGTATATCTCTCTTCCCCATCTTGTAGTTAGCTAGGACTAGTTAATGGTTCGATCTGTAGGGTTGCTAGGCACGCGCACAAGGGTCTACGAGGCACCAACCATGCCCGATTAAAAAATTAGCCATGCCGTACAACCCGAATACGGATCTTTAAACTAGAGATTAGGTGAAAACTAACATGCTAAACACTTTAACACTAAGTGAGAGGGATTACAACCTTTGTAGATCCGGTCCTTCACTTCATATGCTCCGTGTTGTGTTCCCTTCGCTGCGATCATCGGGTTCCGGACTCTCGAGAGATTCCACGAAGAGAAAGATGCATCCTTTGCTTCCGATCTTCGATACTAAGATGATCTATCTTGAAGTTTCGTTAACACAAGCTAACACTCATGAAATGATGTGAACACCCTCATCTAAAGAGCAAGGGAAGATGAGGATGATGAAGTAGGATTTTTGCTCTCTTTATTTATCTTTTTCTCACATTTATTCATCACTTAGAAAAAACTAGAAAGCTTTTCCATGAAAAGAATGAAGGAAGAAGAAGATGAATAATGATTGAATTCCTTTTGTGATGAATAATGCAAAGGAGATAATGATGAATTATGCAACCATGGTTGACTTAACTATTGTAGAGAATTAACCAAGGGTTAGGGTTTGGGTTGCGTTAAGAATGAGTCATAAGTAAATATCTTTCCCATGACAAAACAAAACCTTCTAGAATCATCTAGAAATCATTAACCCAAATCAAACCCTAATCTTGTTTAATCTCTACTAAATATGTTGCATTATTTATCATATCATGTTACAATATTATATATCACATATATAATATTTATTGTAACCAAATAAAATAATACAATTAACATATATCGCATATATATCAATGTATTACCCGAGTGAGAAAAAGAATCTTTTAGTGAGCAAATATTAGATAATGTAATTTAATATATCATATATATTATTATACATTAAATTATCGAATCAACACTTGATCCGACAATCCGGCTATATCGCATATAACCGACTAATATTTATCCGTACCGATTCATCGAATCAACACTTGATCCGATGACCCGGCTGATATCATATATCGCGAGAATAGAATACGGTATCTCATATCGCATTATCCTCGGTCCCGCACATATCACATATGTGCTCCTACTCCGTTTTGCCTGAACCAAGAAACCTCTGTGTAGGACTCTAAAGAATCGTCAATACGCCGGCAGTAGGTGATGATCATATCAAACACCCACAAGCTGCAAGCGGTCAGCTAAACGTAACAGCTACCCAGGTATTGAGCGCTCAGAAGATCAACAAGCAAGCTTGTACATTCTCCTGTGAATCCAAACAGTAACACTCCCGTACAGTCCGGTCTCGTCGTCTGATATGTCGCATATCTCGCCTAGGGGTGGTAAACGTCAGACCCCAGTAGCTCGATAAGTCGTGTCGATATGAGGTCTATAACAGTTCGAGAAACTACTGATAACACTTACCAGTAAATCTCAGCAACCCTGGCCAGGGATTTCCGGTTATAGCCAATCGAACACAGCACAACATCAACTCCCTATACCGGGAGAGACGAATCCCCTCCTATCGCTCATTGCCTCCATGTGATTCGGGACTGTACCCAAAAGCCACCTTTTTGCACGCCCTCTTGGACGTGGTATGATGGAAATCAAAGCACAGTGGGAATCACACAAGACTCTATGACGATCTCGGGTCAACAGACTACTCTGTACCAGTGTCACCGGAGAACTGCCATCTGACGTATGGTATAATACCATCTGGGAGTTCTCGGCGAGTCCGTCCAGTGTACCTAGTCTCTACTGAGCACCCGTACACCATCCTTGATGTCACACACCGATGGATATGGGATCATCCATCGCCCATCATATGGGTCAAGATGCGTATACGCTAGTCTACTCTGGTGTATCGATGCCCTGTCTCGATACACCCTCGACTAGGAACAGTTATAGGATGTATTCGTCGACTACCGTGGCCCCACTAGTATGATCTCATCATAGTCCCAGTAGTCGAGTACATATCCTAAGGGCTTTATCAACATGTAATATAGAGACAATCAGAGTACATGTTAAGATAAAGTACAACCAGATAGCATACTATCATGTCGAGCAAGAAAGTCCTCCCTATATATGTCCAAGCATCCACTACAATATACATCGTATGTACAGTAATGGCCTCTAGGGCATACATATAACTAACAATCTCCCACTTGCACTAGGGCCATCTGTTATAGTATCGCACACCCAACAATTAGCTGCGGTTGAAGTATCTCATACTCAACCATCCCATAAAAGTCTCTACTGGAAAAAAGGCATTTGTGAGTGGATCCGCGCTGTTGTCCTCTATGTCTACTCTCCTAACCTCGATCTCCCTGGAGATCAACCATCTCCATGATCAGGTGATACTGCCTAAGAATTATATCTGGATTTCTGATGGGACGGTAGTTCCTAGGCATAAGCCACAACTCCATTGTCACACAATGGTAGGAACGAAGTTCATCTCATGAACTTATATATATCCAGACTGCCTCTTTGGTAGTATCTTTGGTAACGATGTATCTTGCCTTTAATCGTCTAGTATGTCACGGTATCTAGCTTGGAACTCTTCCAACATATCGTCCCTCCACTGAGGGTAAAGACAATGCCTGCGACTGACATTCAGTCGTCCTTATCACCCGGAACCTTTCCAGTGATTCTCCCCAGGATCGATTGATACTATCTCACTACAACTAGTGAGTATCTAAACATCCAATTAGATCTATCTCATAGATCCAAAACCCAGGATTTAGTAGGTATCATTTTGATCCTATATGGAGAATCCTTGTGATAAGCGGAGATTGACCGAGCGTAGCATAGGAAACTCCTTCCCTATCAAGAGTATGTCATCCACGTACTTTACGAGGATCGCCACCATACTCTCTACTACCTTTTTGTTTATACAAGGTTCATCTACCATTTTGATGAAGTCAAACTCTTTGACTATCACGTCAAAACAGATATGTTCCAACTCCGCGATGCCTGCTTTATCATATAAAACATCTTGCTCACGTTTCCGCTGCTCCCACTGACTGCAATGCCCTCTGGCTGTGTACATATAGACGCTCTCTTCCAAATCAGCATTTTAGAAAAGCAGTCATAACACCCAACCACCAGATATCGTAGTCATGGTATGTAGCCGTGGCAAGTAGGATCTGGATGGACTTAAGCATAGCTTTGAAAGTCTCAACTTTTCCATGTACACCAAGTAATCTTCTCAAGATATACTTGCTCCTGATGGGGATTTAACCCTTCAGATAAAGCAACTAAAGTCCATACTTTGTTGGTGTATAAGGATTCCATCTCAGATCGATAAGCATCCAGCCATTCTTACAGAGTCCTACTCCTGATAGCCTGCTCGAAACTAGTTGGGTCATCATCTCATGATGCAATCCTCGCTCCCACTGTCATAGAGAAACCGAAGTATCTCTCAGGTGGGTGAGGAACCCTACTAGATCGGCGGAGAGGCTGAGGTTCGTTGGAAACTATTGAATCCTTTGGTTCTACCAAATTATCAGCTGTAGTTTGTATAGATGGAACATTTCCAGTTCTACATAACAGACCTTGCCTCGAGCTTGTCCGGATTTTGCTTTTAGACATAGGCCGGACAACCCCAAATCTTAACAAACTTAAGATATGGGCTCTTCCCTTTCCATATCACATATGAAGTGGTAGGCAACTGATTTGATTTGAACCCTATTCAATAGGTATGCAACTTCACAAGTGCATAACTCCCTAAAGGAAATAGGAAACTCAGTAGTACTCATCATAGAGCACACCATATCAAATAGGGTGCGATTGCTCCACCCCGATATACCATCGTGCTATGGTGTATACGGAGGAGTAATGCTGAGAGAGAATCTCATTCTCCTTTAGAATAGTCTAGGAATTCCGTGCTCAAGTATTCTCCTCCTTGATCTCATCAAAGGACATAATACTTATACCCGTATTTTGGTTCTCTACTTCTAACTTATATTCTGTGAATATCTCAAAAGCTTCGAACTTGTGTTTCAATAGGAACATATGTCTGAATCTTGAGAGATCATCAGAGAATGTAATGAAGTACAAAGAACCGGTCTTGGCATGTGTAGACAGGAGACTTTCATACATCAGCATGTATCAATCCCAAGAGTTCACTAACTCTTTCTCTGTTTCCAATAAACAGAGCTATGGTCATCTTATCTTTGTGACATGACCGGCAAGTTTCACAAGATGTAAATTCAAACTAATTTGAATATGCATCTAAATGTAACTTCAGCTAGTCGGGTCGCATTGATATGACCTAGTCTACAATACCTCAAGAAGGATTCGTTCATTTCTGAACTCTTCTTCTTGTGTGTGTGTTCCGTATACTAAGAACTGTAGTTTGATTTAGAACGTCAATACTTTTAGATAACGTGCCTGAATCGATCAACTCTTGATATAGGAAATGTTCAAAACATTATCCAACAATACAAAATTATATCACTTCTTTACTAATAAAGAAACTGATATGATGTTGTATATCAGGTTCGGTATCTAATAACATTTGTTCAGAATCAATGTATTCTGGTAATACAGGGTGATAGTGACCAACAGACTTGGCTGCAACACTTGCACCGTTTTCTATCTCATGAAACTTATCACCCGTTCTCAGTTCTCTATAATGAACACACCCGAAGATGATGCATCAGCATGCACTTTCTTCGTTTGGGCGGCACGGGAAATCTGGTATTCCCCAATTTCCTGCTCTGTCTTATAACAATTATAAGTTGGAGCGGGACCAACGTTCCCCAGCTCAGTATAACAAGCGGGTTCGGTCAATATATCCGTTTTATTATCTTGATTAAGGCGTGATATGGTCACTACTTGGAGAGAGAGAGAAGAAAACACTCAGCGTATACTCTTGCAAGATTAGATTGGTTATCTAATATATCTAATCAGGATGTCTCCCACTGTTTTAATCAAATCTTCCTTCAAACCCTAAAAGGAAAGACTAGCCGGGATTAATTACACGCTACAAGTTCGCCAATCTTTCAGCCAGGCCAGTGTCGGTACTTTGAGGGAGGTCCCCCGTGCTTTCGCACGAACCTAATTAATGTAAACCTCGTTTTCCCAGAGGCGTAACCCCGTTAACACCTTTCTAGACACCTACTTGATCGGCTAATTGTAATGTGTAAAACTCTCCCAGGAGTAACTCTTACTCGCAGTGGGTATCGGGATCCAACTATCTCATAGAAGGTATGCAATCTCATTGCAAATTTCAACTCTTGAAATTCCCAATAATATTTTGCCCCTAGCGATCTATGACCTTAACTAAGTCAACAAACCATAAATCGCAAGTCAAGTTCAACCCGTACATTTCCCGATTGAATTAAACCCACCCGTACGACCCTTAACTGAGTCAACAAGGCCGTACGAATACCCTAATCCAATCACATCTCATGTTTTAGCAGATAAACATTACTTAGCTACCGTACACTATGCCTTAACTAAGTCAACAAACATAGCACGAATACTAAATAATATCTATCTGAAATGACGGAGGGCTACGCAGGTTTTTTTTCAGAAAACCCTGAGCGTAATGAACTTGATATCGTTGTAGAATCGAGTGATTTTAAATGGAGTGTTTTTTAGGCTTTTCTAGTTTTGCTAAAGGGGTCACTCCCGGTGAAGGGATCGTCGGCCCTTTCCTCGTCGAATGAGGTGCGGGATATATCATATATATCACTGTGCAAAGCAGAAACTATAGAAGCAATCAAAAGACAAACCGAGTTTGTAGCATCTGCCAGTTATCGCTAAAGGAGTCACTCCCGGTGAAGGGATCTCGGTCCTTTCCTTATCGCATAAGGTGCTGGATGTTCTACAAGGAACACCGCTATGCAAAGCAAGAACTAGAGCTACCAGTTTTTAAACAAGTTTCTACAACATCTTAGGTTTCTTTTATTTCATTAATCTCATTAATGAAGTCCCATTTTATTATGCTTCGCAAGCATCACATTTGAAACGAAATCTGCAATATAACATATATCTCATATATATAATATAAACATTCATCTCAGGCAGTAATATGATCTCATCACAGAACATTGCAGCAGAAGAACATATATGAAATATTGGATATACTAGGACGTCCGTGTTTTCAATACGAGCCTGTATAAAACACGGATTCCACGGTCACGATGAATAGCCAAACCCACATCCCTAGACCCCTACGAGAGCGGCAAGCAACACAGCCAATTCTAGGGTTAGGAGACCCGGTCTCGACTCCTCGAGATGGTCTCCCACTGGACCCTAGAACCCGGTTACTTGTGCTCCCTGCCTTGGGTCTACCTAATGCGGAAAAGTAAATAATATACAACGGTGACATCTTCCGCAACCTGGAAGTGCCCCAATAAAAGAATATTACATACAAATGAATTTTACATGAATGAAAAAGAAAAACTCTCATCTCACATAAAACCCCCGGCTATTCAAAACGCGACGATCCAATACAACATATCACAGCAACACATAATATCTCATATCATCAACGTAAGCAAGTATGCGTATCCCGATTGTCGTTGATGTATAGCAACGAAGCCGGCGATACACCACATACTACGCTTACGGTCACAGAAAAGAAAGTGTAAAACTACAACAGTTGGAATCCGCAACCTCCTTAGACATCGCATGCCTAACCAAATGAATTCCTTAGACATCGCATGCCTAACAATTATAAACCCCGCATTTTAGTCTCATTATCGAAAACTCTTTTCAATGTCAAGTCGGGCAATTCAACAAGATTCCCGACAACCTGATCGAATGCTCGTTGCAAACTTTAGTAGACGGCCGCACCCCCCGATGCCGTCGACGAAGTGCACTAAGGCGAAACACCGCTGCCGCGAGCACCCGAACGGATGCTTTCGGCGACGGGGTTCTCCTACAGTCACTTGGTCGGGGCTATGGGGCGTAGCTATCTATTAAGTTTACCCGGCGAGTATCCGCGTACGCTACGTGATTGCGACAGACTTTTGATCACATCAAAATTCCGTGGCAACCGATCATCTGAGACTAAACTGTTATGTTTATAATATTCAAATCAGTTATCTCATAACTACCTGTGGATTCCAAATATTGTATCACATTCTAGATAAATAGACAAAGTTAAACTTTCCGATCGAATCATCAAACACCCAAGATTTCCCCAATATATCTCAACACTTGAAATCAGTTTAAAAACATCCATCACATGCCACAGTACCAATGGTCCAGCCGTAGAAGGGTCAAGCCAACGCCTCACATGTGGCACGCCGTACTGCCCCAAACCCTAAGGTTCAAAAGGCAGTTCAAGACGGTCACATAATCGAGTTAAGGTTTGTTGTCTTCTAGAGGGTCCACCGCGTTACTTGCACGACTTAGAACGTTCTTAAACACAAAGAAAAATCCAACTTTTGAAAAAAATTCCGACAGGTGAAAAAGTGAGTTATTGATATCCGTTCGAACTTTTTAACAGTTTCTAAAATTATCCGGACAAACTAAACAAAGTTATAATATCCGATCGAAACAACGAGTCCCCAATACAACCCAGAAAATTCAACAGTTGAATAAATATTAAAAATTCCCAGAAAATACAGCACTAAATGATAGGAATTACTGTGCAAATTTGAAATGCTCACGTGACTAACTTGCCGCGGAACCGCCGCACAAGCCATGCTTGTGCCGCGGTTCCGCCGCGCTTTGGTGGAATCACGCGCACGTGCTTCACAGTATTGCTTACAATTCTCTGCTGTAATTTTTGGATATTTTTAATTTGGAAAAAACCACAGTTTTGAAAAATTTCCAGAAACTAGGGTATATCGGGTTTTCCGGGTTCGATCGGACTTTAAACTTCGCCTAGACTTCGCCTAAAGCTCTAGCTTGGCTCTGATACCACTGTAGGGTTGCTAGGCACACGCACAAGGATCTACGAGGCATCAACCATGCCCGATTAAAAAATTAGCCGTGCCGTACAACCCGAATACGGATCTTTAAACTAGAGATTAGGCGAAAACTAACATGCTAAACACTTTAACACTAAGTGAGAGGGATTACAACCTTTGTAGATCCGGTCCTTCACTTCATATGCTCCGTGTTGTGGTCCCTTCGCTGCGATCATCGGGTTCCGGACTCTCGAGAGGTTCCACGAAGAGAAAGATGCATCCTTTGCTTCCGATCTTCGATACTAAGATGATCTACCTTGAAGTTTCGTTAACACAAGCTAACACTCATGAAATGATGTGAACACCCTCATCTAAAGGGCAAGGGAAGATGAGGATGATGAAGTAGGATTTTTGCTCTCTTTATTTATCTTTTTCTCATATTTATTCATCACTTAGAAAAAACTAGAAAGCTTTTCCATGAAAAGAATGAAGGAAGAAGAAGATGAATAATGATTGAATTCCTTTTGTCATGAATAATGCAAAGGAGATAATGATGAATTATGCAACCATGGTTGACTTAACCATTGTAGAGAATTAACCAAGAGTTAGGGTTTGGGTTGAGTTAAGAATGAGTCATAAGTAAATATCTTTTCCATGACAAAACAAAACCTTCTAGAATCATCTAGAAATCATTAACCCAAATCAAACCCTAATCTTGTTTAATCTCTACTAAACATGTTGCATTATTTATCATATCATGTTACAATATTATATATCACATATATAATATTTATTGTAACCAAATAAAATAATACAATTAACATATATCGCATATATATCAATGTATTACCCGAGTGAGAAAAAGAATCTTTTAGTGAGCAAATATTAGATAATGTAATTTAATATATCATATATATTATTATACATTAAATTATCGAATCAACACTTGATCCGACAATCCGGCTATATCGCATATAACCAACTAATATTTATCCGTACCGATTCATCGAATCAACACTTGATCCGATGACCCGGCTGATATCATATATCGCGAGAATAGAATACGGTATCTCATATCGCATTATCCTCGGTCCCGCACATATCACATATGTGCTCCTACTCCGTTTTGCCTGAGCCAAGAAACCTCTGTGTAGGACTCTAAAGAATCGTCAATACGCCGGCAGTAGGTGATGATCATATCAAACACCCACAAGCTGCAAGCGGTCAGCTAAACGTAACAGCTACCCAGGTATTGAGCGCTCAGAAGATCAACAAGCAAGCTTGTACATTCTCCTGTGAATCCAAACAGTAACACTCCCGTACAGTCCGGTCTCGTCGTCTGATATGTCGCATATCTCGCCTAGGGGTGGTAAACGTCAGACCCCAGTAGCTCGATAAGTCGTGTCGATATAAGGTCTATAACAGTTCGAGAAACTACTGATAACACTTACCAGTAAATCTCAGCAACCCTGGCCAGGGATTTCCGGTTATAGCCAATCGAACACAGCACAACATCAACTCCCTATACCGGGAGAGACGAATCCCCTCCTATCGCTCATTGCCTCCATGTGATTCGGGACTGTACCCAAAAGCCACCTTTTTGCACGTCCTCTTGGACGTGGTATGATGGAAATCAAAGCACAGTGGGAATCACACAAGACTCTATGACGATCTCGGGTCAACAGACTACTCTGTACCAGTGTCACCGGAGAACTGCCATCTGACGTATGGTATAATACCATCTGGGAGTTCTCGGCGAGTCCGTCCAGTGTACCCAGTCTCTACTGAGCACCCGTACACCATCCTTGATGTCACACACCGATGGATATGGGATCATCCATCGCTCATCATATGGGTCAAGATGCGTATACGCTAGTCTACTCTGGTGTATCGATGCCCTGTCTCGATACACCCTCGACTAGGAACAGTTATAGGATGTACTCGTCGACTACCGTGGCCCCACTAGTATGATCTCATCATAGTCCCAGTAGTCGAGTACATATCCTAAGGGCTTTATCAACATGTAATATAGAGACAATCAGAGTACATGTTAAGATAAAGTACAACCAGATAGCATACTATCATGTCGAGCAAGAAAGTCCTCCCTATATATGTCCAAGCATCCACTACAATATACATCGTATGTACAGTAATGGCCTCTAGGGCATACATATAACTAACACGATCCGGGTTATAGTGCGCGGTGGTGCCGGTTCAAGAAAAATTAAAGTTAACCATCGCTTCCGCATTTGGCCTCGGGATGGAGGCCGGGCCGCCGCCGTGCACTTACAGGTTATATGCGATATGTCCGGATCGTTAAATCAAGTGTTGATTTAATGATTTAATGTATAATTATATATTTGATGTATTAATTTACATTAACTAGTATTGGTTCACTTAAGATTGATTTTCTCACTTGAATGTGCATATTGTTTATATGTGATATATGCAAGTGTACATGTTTGTATCATGCTTGATGATACAAACAAGTTGAGTGTATGAGACTTGAACCAAATCAAGGTTAAATTAGGGTTTACTATTTTCCTAGCATATAACAAAAGAGTGTGACTTTGGTCAAAGTTATCAAGCTTCATGAAGCTTGATAAACATTGACAAAGTCAACTCTTTTGTCATTTGTATAAGATATTAGTTAACCCAACCCTTAACCTAATGCTTTGGTTAATTCTCTACATGAGTTAAGCATGAGGGCTTAACTCAACCATGGTGCCATTATTTATTGGATAAGTTTTCATTTGGAGAAATAATTTTTTTCTTCTTCTTCTCCTTCATCAAGCTCACAAAAGCTTGCTAGCTCCAATGGTGCCATGAGAAAAAAAGTGAGAAATCCAATTCTAAAGTGAACCCACTTCCTATTTATTCATCCTCTACTACTTTCCATGTAGTATAGGGTGTTCTCTTCACAAATTTTTTGACCAAGTGAAGGAATGGCTTGAGTTTGAGTCTCCCCGACGTAGATCATCTTCGGCCTCGAAGTCAACGACCTAGCCTGATTATTTCTCCGACAAAACCATCACTTGAGTCCAGGATTCCGATGATCGCAGCGGAGGGACGTCAACACGGAGCTAAAAAAGTGGAGGACCGGATCTACAAAGGTTGTAATCCCTTTCACTTGTTAGCAAAGTAGTTTGCTAGCTTTTCGTTTCGCCTAATCTCTAGTTAACGATCTTGCATAAAGTTGTTAGGCACATAAAATTTGAATTTGGCAAGGTAGATGCCTTGTGGAACCTCTTGAGTGTGCCTAGTAACCCTACATGATATATATGTGATATATGTTAATTGTATTATTTTCTTTTGTTACAAAATATTGTATATGTGATATATAATATTGTAACATGTTAGGGTTACAATTGCAACTAGTGTTTATGAGACTTGAACCATGCTAGGGTTAGATTAGGGTTTATGATTATTATTAAGGAAATACAAAATTTTGGAATTAGTCATAGTTGATGGAAGCATGTAGGCTTCTTTGACTTTGTCCACCCTTTTTGTCATCCTTAAGATATTTGTTGACCTAACTCTAACCATAGCAAGTGGTTAAGTCTATACAAGGGTTAAGGATGTCATCTTTAACCCATGGTTGCAATTCTAACCTCACAACATTTCATTATTCATCACAAAAAGATTTTCTTCTTCTTCTTCCTCTTGAAAAGCTTCACTAGCTTTTGGGTTTGTGATGATTTTAAGTGAGATAAAGAAAATAAAAGAGTTCAAAATTCCTACTTCATCATCCTCATCTATTCTAGCCACTTAGATTAGGGTGTTTTCTTTACTAATACTTGATTAGTGAAGCAAGAGCTTGAGTTTGAGATTCTTCAAGGTAGATCATCTTGGATTAGTGAAGACTTCAAGCAAGATGCATCATTCTCTTCATGGAGCCTATCAAGAGTCCAGGTACTTGATGATCGCAGCGAAGGGACCTCAACACGGAGCTAATGAAGCGAAGGAACGGACTACAAAGGTTGTAATCCCTAACTCTTAGATGTTAAAGTGTTTAACATGTTAGTTTGGTTTGATTCTCTAGTTAAGATCCTAGGTTTAGGGTTATCTATAATGGAAAATTTTTAACTTGGCATGGATGATGCCTCCCGAAACCTTGCTGCTGTTGTAGGTATCCCAATAGTGGTATCAGAGTCTTGCTAGAGAATTAGAAGGATAAGTGTAGGATTACGAAACCGAAACAACTCCGAAACAGCCGATATCAAACCCTAGTTTCTGTTGAATTATAAATGAGCTCTGAAAATTTTTCAAACATGTGCAGAAGATTGTATGAGATACATTATGAACATGGCCCAAACCCCACCCCCCCTGCTCGGATTTTGGCCGAGCACATGGCCAAGAAATCCGAGCATGCCGGCCCCCCAGTGTATTCTGGGCTCCTGGTTTGGATCATATTCAAGTCTCTGGGGTTTGGTATTTTTGGTGTTGTTTATTTTTGCTAAATTTGCATGAGATGTTTATTTACTCAAAAGGTAATTCAGAGTGTTTCGTATTCGTAGTTCTAGCTTAGTTTCTTGATTGTTTAGACAGTGTTAAAAATTTCGAACGGATATCAATAACTCACTTTTTCCCCTGTCGGAAAATTTCCAAGTGTTGGATTTTTCCTTAGTTAAAGAACATTCAAATATCGTGCAAGTAACGCGGTGGACCCACTAGAAGAACGAAACCTTAACTCGATTTTGTGACCGTCAAAACTGTCACTAAACCATAGGGTTTGTGATGGTTTAGCGGTACCACAAGTGAGGCGTTAGTTTGACCCTTCTACGGCTAGACCATTGGTACTGTGACATGTGATGGATGCTTTTAAACTAAGTTCAAGTGTTGAGCATTTAGGGAAATTTTGGGTGTTTGTTGATTCGATCGGAATGTTTAACATCGTCTAGCTTTTTCTGTAATGTGATACAATATTTGGAATCCACATGTAGTTATGAGATAACTAATTTGAATGTTATAAATCTAGCACTTTAATCATTTGATCGGTTGCCATGGGGTTTTGATGCGATCAAAAGTCCGTCGCAATCACGTAGCGTATGCGGATACTTGCCGGGTAAACTTAATAGATAGCCACGCCCCATAGCCCCGACCAAGTGACTGTAGGAGAACCCCGTCGCCAAAAGCATCCGTTCGGGTGCTCGCGGCAGCGATGTTCCGCCATAGTGCACTTCGTCGACGGCATCGGGGGGTGCGGCCGTCTACTAATGTTTCCGACGAGCATTCGATCAGGATGTCGGGAATCTTGTTGAATTTCCCGACTTGATATTGAAAAGTGTTTTTGATATTAAGACTAAAATGCGGGGTTTATAATTGTTATGCATGCGATATCTGAGGAATTCATTTGGTTAGGCATGCGATGTCTAAGGAGGTTGCTGATTCCAACTGTTGTAGTTTTACACTTTCTTTTCTGCGACCGTAAGTGTAATATGTGGTGTATCACCGGTTTCGTTGCTATACATCAACGACAATTGGGATACGCATATTTACTTACGTTGATGACATGTGATGTTATGTGTTGTTGTGATATGTTATATTGGATCGTCGTGTTTTGAATAGCCTGGGGTTTTATGTGAGATGAGGGTTTTTATTTTCATTCATGTAAAATTCATTGTATGTAATATTCTTTTATTGGGGCCCTTCCGGGTTGAGGATGATGTCACCATTGTATATTATTTACTTTTCCGCATTAGGATAGACCCAAGGCGGGGAGCACAAGTAACTGGGTTCTAGGGTCCAGTGGGAGACCATCTCGAGGAGTCGAGACCGGGTGTCCTAACTCTAGAATTGGTAGGGTTGCTTACTGCTCTCGTAGGGGTCTAGGGGTGTGGGATTGGCTATTCATCACGACCGTGGAATCCGTGTTTTATACAGGCTCGCAATAAAACACGGACCTCCTACTATATCCAATATTTCATATGTTTCTTTTCCTGCGATATCTGTGATGTAATCATTTGATATATTGATGAGATGAATACAGGATATAGTATATGTGATATATTATATAGACGTTGCTTATGTTTTACACCTGCGCTAGCACTGCCCCATTCTGCCGTTAGTTACCTATCCTAACGGTGCACGAGGGGACATCGAGGCGAATGCGGATGGCATAAGCATACGTTGTATTTATCTGTGATGTTTAGGTAAACTTATATGATGGGACTTCATTAATGAGATTAATGAAATAAAAGAAACCTAAAGATGTTGTGGAATCGAATTTTCAAAAACATGTAGCTCTAGTTGTTGCTTTGCATAGCGGTGTTCCTTGTAGAACATCCCGCACCTTATTCGATAAGGAAAGAGCCGAGATCCCTTCACCGGGAGTGACCTCTTTAGCAATAACTGGCAGATGCTACAACCCTCGGTTTTGTCTTTTGATTGCTTTTCTAGTTCTTTCTTAGCATAGTGGTATTGTGAATATCCTGCACCTTATTCGATAAGGAAAGAGCCGACGATCCCTTCACCAGGAGTGACCTCTTTAGCGAAACTAGCAAAGGCATCAAAAACACTCCATTTAAATCATTTGATTCTACAACTATATCAAGTTCATTACGCAAAGGGTTTTCTTAAAAACCTGTCGTAGCCCTCCGCCATTTCAGATAAGTACTTCATAGTATTCGTGCTGCGTTTGTTGACCTTGTCAAGGCGTAGTGTGCGGTAGTTATTTATGCTTATCTGCAAAATCATATGATGTGATTGAGTTAGGGTAGTCGTGCGACTTTGTTGACCTTAGCCAAGGGTCGTGCTGGTGGGTTTAATTCAATCGGGAAATGACGGGTTGAACTTGACTTGCGGTCTATGATTGGTTGACCTTGTCAAGGTCATAGATCGCTCGGGGTAAAACATTATCGGGGATTTCAAGTGTTGAAATTTGCAATAAGATTGCATACCTTCTGTAGGGTTGCTAGACACGCGCACAAGGGTCTACGAGGCATCAACCATGCCCGATTAAAATTTTAGCCGCGCCGAACAACCCAAAGCCGGATCTTTAAACTAGGGTTTAGGCGAAAACTAACATGTTAAACACTTTAACACTAAGTGAGAGGGATTACAACCTTTGTAGATCTGGTCCTTCACTTCTTAAGTTCCGTGTTGTGGTCCCTTCGCTGCGATCATCGTGTTCCAGACTCTCGAGAGGCTTCACGAAGAGAAAGATGCAGTCTTACTTCCGATCTTCGATAACATAGATGATCTACCTTGAAGTTTCGTTAACACAAGCTATCACTCATGAAATGATGTGAACACCCTCATCTAAATGGCAAGGATAGATGAGGATGATGAAGTAGGATTTTTTCTCTCATTTATAATCTTTTTCTCACTCACTTTCATCACAAAAGCAAAACTAGAAAGATTTTTCAAGAAGGAACTCAAGGAAGAAGAAGAATGAATAATCCTTTTGTGATGAATAATGAATTATTGTAGTGGTTACAAATCTAACCAAGGGTTAAGCATGAAGGAGTTAACCCATGTAGAGAATTGACTAGAGTTAATGGTTTGGATTGGGTTAACAAAATATCTAGCTAAAAACAAAGTCAAAGCTTCATGAAGCTTCATAGAAGCTTCATGCAAAAGCTAACCCTAATCCAAACCCTAACCAAGTTTAAACCCTAAACCATTGTTAAATTTGTAACCCTAACATGTTACAATATTATATATCACATATACAATATATTTTGTAATAATAGAAAATAATACAATTAACATATATCGTATATATATCAATGTATTATCCCGTGAGAAAATGAATCTTTTAGTGAGCTAATATTAGTTAATGTAATTTAATATATCATATATATTATTATACATTAAATTATCGAATCAACACTTGATCCGACAATCCGGCTATATCGCATATAACCGACTAATACGATGACCCGGCTATATCACATATACCCGGTCGATATCTCATATCGCGAGAATCCAATACGGTATCACATACCGCATTATCCTCAGTACCGCACATATCACATATGTGCTCCTACTCCATTTTGCATGAGCCAAGAAACCTCTGTGTAGGACTCTAAAGAATCGTCAATACGCCGGCAGTAGGTGATGATCATATCAAACACCCACAAGCTGCAAGCGGTCAGCTAAACGTAACAGCCACCCAGGTATTGAGCGCTCAGAAGATTAACAAGCAAGCCTGTACATTCTCCTGTGAATCCAATCAGTAACACTCCCGTACAGTCCGGTCTCGTCGTCTGATATGTCGCATATCTCGCCTAGGGGTGGTAAACGTCAGACCCCAGTAGCTCGATAAGTCGTGTCGATATGAGGTCTATAACAGTTCAAGAAACTACTGATAACACTTACCAGTAAATCTCAGCAACCCTGGCCAGGGATTTCCGGTTATAGCCAATCGAACACAGCGCAACATCAACTCCCTATACCGGGAGAGATGAATCCCCTCCTATCGCTCATTGCCTCCATGTGATTCGGGACTGTACCCAAAAGCCACCTTTATGCATGCCCTCTTGGACGTGGTATGATGGAAGTCAAAGCATAGTGGGAATCACACAAGACTCTATGACGATCTCGGATCAACAGACTACTCTGTACCAGTGTCACCGGAGAACTGCCATCTGACGTGAGGTATAATACCATCTGGGAGTTCTCGGCGAGTCCGTCCAGTGTACCCAGTCTCTACTGAGCACCCGTACACCATCCTTGATGTCAAACACCGATGGATATGGGATCATCCTTCGCCCATCATATGGGTCAAGATACGTATACGCTAGTCTACTCTGGTGTATCGATGCCCTGTCTCGATACACCCTCGACTAGGAACAGTTATAGGATGTACTCATCGACTACCGTGGCCCCACTAGTATGATCTCATCATAGTCCTAGTAGTCGAGTACATATCCTAAGGGCTTTATCAACATGTAACATAGAGACAATCAGAGTACATGTTAAGATAAAGTACAACCAGATAGCGTACTATCATGTTGAGCAAGAAAGTCCTCCCTATATATGTCCAAGCATCCATTATAATATACATCGTATGTACAGTAATGGCCTCTAGGGCATACATATAACTAACAATCTTCCACTTGCACTAGGGCCATCTGTTGTGGTATCACATACCCAACAATTAGCTGTGGTTGAAGTATCTCATACTCAACCATCCCATAAATGTCTCTACTGGGAAAAAGGCTTTTGTGAGTGGATCCGCGTTGTAGTCCTCTGTGTCTACTCTCCTAACCTCGATCTCCCTGGAGATCAACCATCTCCATATGATCAGGTGATACTGCCTAAGAATTATATCTGGATTTCTGATGGGACGGGGGGTTCCTTGGCAAAAGCCACAACTCCATTGTCATACAATGGTAGGAACGAAGTTCATCTCATGAACTTATATATATATCCAGACTATCTTTTTGGTAGCATCCTTGGTAACGATGTATCTTGCCTTTAATCGTCTAGTATGTCACGGTATCTAGCTTGGAACTCTTCCAACATACCGTCCCTCCACTGAGGGTATAGACAATGCCTGCGACTGACATTCAGTCGTCCTTATCACCCTGGAACCTTTCCAGTGATTCTCCCCAAGATTTATTTATACCATCTCACTACAACTAGTGAGTATCATAACATCCAATTAGATCTATCTCATAGATCCAAAATCCAGGATTCAGGAGGTATCACTATGATCCTATATGGAGAATCCTTGTGATAAGCGGAGATTGACCGAGCGTAGCATAGGAAACTCCTTCCCTATCAAGAGTATGTCATCCACGTACTCTACGAGGATCACCACCATACTCCCTACTACCTTTTGTATATACAAGGTTCATCTACCATTTGGATGAAGTCAAACTCTTTGACTACTACATCAAAACAGATGTTCCAACTCCGCGATGCTTGATTTATCACATAAAACATCTTGCTCACATTTCCGCTGCTCCCACTGACTGCGAAGCCCTCTGGCTGTGTACTTATAGACGCTCTCTTCCAAATCATCATTTAGAAAAGCAGTCATGACACCCAACCGCCAGATATCGTAGTCATGGTATGTAGCCGTGGCATGTAGGATCTGGATGGACTTAAGCATAGCTTTTGAAAGTCTCAACTTTTCCATGTACACCAAGTAATCTTCTCAAGATATACTCGCTCCTGATGGGGATTTAACCCTTCAGATAAGGCAACCAAAGTCCATACTTTGTTGGTGTATAAGGATTCCATCTCAGATCGATAAGCATCCAGCCATTCTTACAGAGTCCCACTCCTGATGGCCAGCTCGAAACTAGTTAGGTCATCATCTCATGATGCAATCCTCGCTCCCACTGTCATAGAGAAACCGAAGTATCTCTCAGGTGGGTGAGGAACCCTACTAGATCGGCGGAGAGGCTGAGGTTCGTTGGTTACTATTGAATCCTTTGGTTCTATCAAATCATCTGTTGTAGTTTGTATAGCTGGAACTCCTTCCAGTTCTACCTCATGACCACTAATTTCTTCACAAGAAATTCCTTTTCACAAAGGTGGCATGTTGAGAAACAAAACATTTTTGTTCCTCGGTTAGGTAGAAGATATTCCCTTGCGTATGCTTGGGAAATCCAACAAACTTCCATAGATCTGACTTTGTCTCGAGCTTGTCCGAATTTTTCTTTTGAGACATAGGCCGGACAACTCCAAATCTTAACAAACTTAAGATATGGGCTCTTCCCATTCCATATCACATATGAAGTGGTAGACAACTGATTTGATTTGAACCCTATTCAATAGGTATGCAGCTTCTCAAGTGCATAACTCCCAAAAGGAAATAGGAAAGTCAGTAGTACTCATCATAGAGCACACCATATCATATAGGGTGCTATTGCTCCACCCCGATATACCATCGTGCTATGGTGTATACGGAGGAGTAATGCCGAGAGAGAATCCCATTCTCCTTTAGAACATTCCAGAAATTCCGTGCTCTAGTATTCTCCTCCTTGATCTCATCAAAGGACATAATACTTATACCCGTTTTTGGTTCTTTACTTCTAACTTATATTCAGTGATTATCTTAAAAGTTTCGGACTTGTGTTTCAACAGGAACATATGTCTGAATCTTGAGAGATCATCAGTGAATGTAATGAAGTACAAAGAACCGGTCTTGGTATGTGTAGACAGGGGACCTTCATACATCAGCATGTATCAATCCCAAGAGTTCACTAACTCTTTCTCTGTTTCCAATAAACAGAGCCGTGGTCATCTTATCTCTGAACATGAACGGCAAGTTTCACAAGATGTAAATTCAAACTAATTTAAATATGCATCTATATGTAACTTCAGCTAGTCGGGTCGCATTGATATGACCTAGTCTACAATACCTCAAGAAGGATTCGTTCATTTCTGAACTATTCCTCTTGTGTGTGTTCTGTATACTAAGAACTGTAGTTTGATTTAGAACGTTTATGCTTTTAGATAACGTGCCTGGACCGATCAACTCTTAATATAGGAAATGTTCAAAACATTATCCAACAATACAAAATTATATCCTTTCTTTACTAATAAAGAGACTGATATGATGTTGTATATCAGGTTCTGTATCTAATAACATTTGTTCAGAATCAATGTATTCTGGTAATACAGGATGATAGTGACCAACAGACTTGGTTGCAACACTTGCATCGTTTTCTGTCTCATGAAACTTATCACCCGTTCTCAGTTCTTAACCTTTCTGCAGCCCATGTAACAGATTATATATGCGGGATCCTGATCCGGTATCTCATACCCAGGACGTAAAGGATACTGAGAAAAAGTTCTCTGTAATGAACACACCCGAAGAAGATGCATCAGCATGCACTTTCTTCGTTTGGGCGGCACGGGAAATCTGGTATTCCCCAATTTCCTGCTCTGTCTTATAACAATTATAAGTTGGAGCAAGACCAACGTTCCCCAGCTCAGTATAACAAGCGGGTTCGGTCAATACATCCATATTATTATCTTGATTAAGGCGTGATATGGTCGCTACCTGGAGAGAGAGAGAAGAAAACACTCAGCGTATGCTCTTGCAATATTAGATTGATTATCTAATATATCTAATCAGGATGTCTCCCACTGTTTTTATCAAATCTTCCTTCAAACCCTAAAAGGAAAGACTAGCCGGGATTAATTACACCCTACTACTTCGCCAATCTTTCAGCCAGGCCAGTGTCGGTACTTTGAGGGAGGTTCCCCGTGCTTTCGCACGGACCTAATTAAAGTAAACCTCGTTTTCCCAAGGGCGTAACCCCGTTAACACCTTTCTAGACACCTACTTGATCGGCTAATTGTAATGTGTAAAACTCTCCCAGGAGTAACTCTTACTCGCAGCGGGTATCGGGATCCAACTATCTCATAGAAGGTATGCAATCTCATTGCAAATTTCAACACTTGAAATTCCCAATAATATTTTGTCCCAAGCGATCTATGACCTTGACTGAGTCAAAACCATAGACCGCAAGTAAAGTTCAACCCGTCATTTCTCGATTGAATCAAACCCACCTGCACGACCCTTGACTGAGTCAACAAGGCCGTACGACTACCCTAATCCAATCGCATCATATGCTTTGCAGATAAGCACTAATCAGCTACCGCACACTACGCCTTGACTGAGTCAACAAACGCAGCACGAATACTAAATACTACATATCTGAAATGACGGAGGGCTACGACAGGTTTTTAAGAAAACATTTTGCACAATGAACTTTATATCGTTGTAGAATCGAGTGATTTTAAATGGAGTGTTTTTTAAGGCTTTTCTAGTTTTGCTAAAGGGGTCACTCCCGGTGAAGGGTTCGTCGGCCCTTTCCTCATCGAATAAAGTGCAGGGTATATCATATATACCACTATGCAAAGCAAGAACTATAGAAGCAATCAAAAGACAAACTGAGTTTGTAGCATCTGCTAGTTTCACTAAAGAGGTCACTCTCGGTGAAGGGATCTCGGCTCTTTCCTTATCGAATAAGGTGCTGGATGTTCTACAAGGAACACCGCTATGCAAAGCAAGAACTAGAGCTACCAGTTTTTATGTTAGTTATATGTGTGCCCTAGAGGCCATTGCTGTACATACGATGTATATTGTAGTGGATGCTAGGACATATATAAGGAGGACTTTCTTGCTCGACATGATAGTATGCTATCTGGTTGTACTTTATCTTAACATGTACTCTGATTGTCTCTATATTACGTGTTGATAAAGCCCTTAGGATATGTACTCGACTACTGGGACTATGATGAGATCATACTAGTGGGGCCACGGTAGTCGACGAGTACATCCTATAACTGTTCCTAGTCGTGGGTGTATCGAGACAGGGCATCGATGCACCAGTGTAGACTAGCGTATACGCATCTTGACCCATATGATGGGCGATGGATGATCCCATATCCATCGGTGTTTGACATCAAGGATGGTGTACGGGTGCTCAGTGGAGACTGGGTACACTGGACGGACTCGCCAAGAACTCCCAGATGGTATTATACCATACGTCAGATGGCAGTTCTCCGGTGACACTGGTACAGAGTAGTCTGTTGACCCGAGATCGTCATAGAGTCTTGTGTGATTCCCACTGTGCTTTGATTTCCATCATACCACGTCCAAGAGGGTGTGCAAAAAGGTGGCTTTTGGGTACAGTCCCGAATCATATGGAGGCAATGAGCGATAGGAGGGGATTCGTCTCTCCCGGTATAGGGAGTTGATGTTGTGCTGTGTTCGATTGGCTATAACCGGAAATCCCTGGCCAGGGTTGCTGAGATTTACTGGTAAGTGTTATCAGTAGTTTCTCGAACTGTTATAGACCTCATATCGACACGACTTATCGAGCTACTGGGGTCTGACGTTTACCACCCCTAGGCGAGATATGCGACATATCAGACGACGAGACCGGACTGTACGGGAGTGTTACTGTTTGGATCCACAGGAGAATGTACAGGCTTGCTTGTTGATCTTCTGAGCGCTCAATACCTGGGTAGCTGTTACGTTTAGCTGACCGCTTGCAGCTTGTGGGTGTTTGATATGATCATCACCTACTGCCGGCGTATTGACGATTCTTTAGAGTCCTACACAGAGGTTTCTTGACTTAGGAAAAATGGAGTAGGAGCACATATGTGATACGTGCGGGACCGAGGATAATGCGGTATGTGATATCGTATTGTATTCTCGAGATATTTGATATCAGCCGGGTCATCGGATCAAGTGTTGATTCGATGAATCGGTACGGATGAATATTAGCCGGTGATATGCGATATAGCCGGATTGTCGGATCAAGTGTTGATTCGATAATTTAATGTATAATAATATATGTGATATATTAAATTGCATTAACTAATATTTGCTCACTAAAAGATTCTTTTTCTCACTCGGGTAATACATTGATATATATGCGATATATGTTAATTGTATTATTTTATTTTGTTACAATAAATATTGTATATGTGATATATAATATTGTAACATATTATAATTATTAATGCAACATGATTAGAGGAGTTTAAACATGATTAGGGTTTGGATTAGGGTTAAACCTTCTAGTTGATTCTAGAAGCTTTTACTTTGTCATGATAAAGATATTTGTGTTGATCTTTATCCATGAGTCACACTTAACCCAACCCAAACCCTAACCCTAGTAAACTCTCTACAATGGTTAAGTGAACCATGGTTGCATAAATAATTATGATAACCTTTTTCTATTCATCACAAAATGATTTATCATCTTCTTCCTCCTTGATTCTTCCATGGAAAAGCTTACTTGTTTTTCCAAAGGTGATGAAAAAATGTGAGAAAAATATAATTAAATAGAGAAAAATTCCTACTTCATCATCCTCATCTTCACTTGCCATTTAGATGAGGGTGTTCACATCATTTCATGAGTGTTAGCTTGTGTTAAAGAAACTTCGAGGTAGATCATCGTAGTATCGAAGATCGGAAGCAAAGGTTGCGTCATTCTCTTCGTGGAACCTCTCGAGAGCCCGGAACCCGATGATCGCAGCGAAGGGACCACAACACGGAGCATATGAAGTGAAGGACCGGATCTACAAAGGTTGTGATCCCTCTCACTTAGTGTTAAATTGTTTAGCATGTTGTTTTTCGCCTAATCTCTAGTTTAAAGTTCTGTATTCGGGTTGTTCGGCACGGCTAAATTTTTATTCGGGCATGGTTGATGCCTCGTAGACCCTTGTGCGCGTGCCTAGCAACCCTATAGTGGTATCAGAGCCAAGCTAGAGCTTTAGGCGAAGTCTAGACGAAGTTTAAAGTCCGATCGAACCCGGAAAACCCGAAACCCAAAACTCCAAAATGCTCTCTGGAAATTTTCTGAAAATTTGGATTTTTGTCAATTAAAAGTTTCTAAAAAATTCAGCAGGGTCTAATTAGAATTACTGTGAAATTCGAGGGGGTAATTCGTCAAAAGTGCGGCGGAACAGCGGCAGAAGCCTGGCTTCTGCGGCTGTTCCGCGGCCACTTGATGACGTCACCCCTCCTATTTGGCACAGTAATTCCAATTACACAGTGCTGAGTTCTCTGGAATGTTTTAATTTTTATTCTACAGTTGAGTTTTCTGGAGTTGTTTTGGGGATTCGATGTTTCGATCGGAGTATTAGATTTTGTCTATGTGGCTTTCCGGATATCTTATAGAAACTGTTAAAAAGTTCGAACGGATATCAATAACTCACTTTTTCCCCTGTCGGAAAATTTTTCAAAAGTTGGATTTTTTCTACTGTTTAAGAATGTTCTAAGTCATGCAAGTAACTCGGTGGACCCTCTAGAAGACAACAAACCTTAACTCGATTATGTGACCGTCTTGAACTGCCCTTTGAACCTTAGGGTTTGGGGCAGTACGGCGTGCCACATGTGAGGCGTTGGCTTGACCCTTCTATGGCTGGATCATTGGTACTGTGGCATGTAATGGATGTTTTTAAACTGTTTTCAAGTGTTGAAATATGTTGGGGAAATCTTGGGTGCTTGATGATTCGATCGGAAAGTTTAATTTTTTCTATTTATTTGGAATGTGATACAATAATTGGAATTCACAAGTAGTTATGAGATAACTAAAATGAATGTTATAAACATAGCAGTTTAGTCTCAGTTGATCGGTTGCTACGGAATTTTGATGTGATCAAAAGTCCGTCGCAATCACGTAGTGTACGCGGATACTCGCAGGGTAAACTTAATAGACAGCTACGCCCCATAGCCCCGACCAAGTGACTGTAGGAGAACCCCGTCGCCGAAAGCATCCGTTCGGGTGCTCCCGGTAGCGGTGTTCCGCCTTGGTACACTTCGTCGACGGTATCGGGGGTGCGGCCGTCTACTAAAGTTTGCGACGAGCATTCGATCAGGACGTCGGGAATCTTGTTGAATTACCCGACTTGATATTGAAAAGAGTTTTCGATAATGAGACTAAAATGCGGGGTTTATAATTGTTAGGCATGCGATGTCTAAGGAATTCATATGGTTAGGCATGCGATGTCTAAGGAGATTGCGGATTCCAACTGTTGTAGTTTTACACTTTCTTTTCTGTGACCGTAAGCATAGTATGTGGTGTATCGCCGGCTTCTTTGCTATACATCAACGACAATCGGGATACGCATACTTGCTTACGTTGATGATATGAGATATTATGTGTTGCTGTGATATGTTATATTGGATCGTCGCGTTTGAATAGCCGGGGGTTTTATGTGAGATGAGAGTTTTTTCTTTTTCATTCATGTAAAATTCATTTGTATGTAATATTCTTTTATTGGGGCACTTCCAGGTAGCGGAAGATGTCACCGTTGTATATTATTTACTTTTCCGCATTAGGTAGACCCAAGGCGGGGAGCACAAGTAACCGGGTTCTAGGGTCCAGTGGGAGACCATCTCGAGGAGTCGAGACCGGGTCTCCTAACCCTAGAATTGGCTGTGTTGCTTGCCGCTCTCGTAGGGGTCTAGGGATGTGGGTTTGGCTATTCATCGCGACCGTGGAATCCGTGTTTTATACTGGCTCGTATTGAAAACACGGACGTCCTAGTATATCCAATATTTCATATATGTTATTCTGCTGCAATGTTCTGTGATGAGATCATATTACTGCCTGAGACGAATGTTTATATATTATATATATGAGATATATGTTATATTGCAGATTTCGTTTCAAAAGTGATGCTTGTGAAGCATAATTAAAATGGGACTTCATTAATGAGATTAATGAAATAAAAGAAACCTAAGATGTTGTAGAAACTTGTTTATAAAAACTGGTAGCTACAGTTCTTGCTTTGCATAGCGGTGTTCCTTGTAGAACATCCAACACCTTATTCGATAAGGAAAGGACCGAGATCCCTTCACCGGGAGTGACTCCTTTAGCAATAACTGGCAGATGCTACAAACTCGGTTTGTCTTTTGATTGCTTCTATAGTTTCTGCTTTGCACAGCGGTATATATGATATATCCTGCACCTTATTCGATGAGGAAAGGGCCGACGATCCCTTCACCGGGAGTGACCCCTTTAGCAAAACTAGAAAAGCCTCAAAAGCATTCCATTTAAATTCACTCGATTCTACAACGATATCAAGTTCATTACGCAAAGGGGTTTCTGAAAAACCCGTCGTAGCCCTCCGTCATTTCAGATAAGTACTAGTTAGTAATCGTGCTACGTTTGTTGACTATGTTAAGGCGTAGTGTGCGGTAGCTGATTAGTGCTTATCTGTATAAGCATATGATGCGATTGGATTAGGGTAGTCGTGCGACTTTGTTGACTATGTTAAGGGTCGTGCGGGTGGATTTAATTCAATCGGGAAATGACGGGTTGAACTTGACTAGCACTTATGATTTGTTGACTATGTTAAGGTCATATAGCTGCTAGGGGTAAAATATTATTGGGAATTTCAAGTGTTGAAATTTGCAATGAGATTGCATACCTTCTATAAGATAGTTGGATCCCGATACCCGCTGCGAGTAAGAGTTACTCCTGGGAGAGTTTTACACATTACAATTAGCCAATCAAGTAGGTGTCTAGAAAGGTGTTAACGGGGTTACGCCCCTGGGAAAACGAGGTTTACATTAATTAGGTTCGTGCGAAAGCACGGGGGACCTCCCTCAAAGTACCGACACTGGCCTGGCTGAAAGATTGGCGAACTTGTAGCATGTAATTAATCCCGGCTAATCTTTCCTTTTAGGGTTTGAAGGAAGATTTGATTAAAACAGTGGGAGACATCCTGATTAGATATATTAGATAACCAATCTAATCTTGCAAGAGCATACGCTGAGTGTTTTCTTCTCTCTCTCTCCAGATAGCGACTATATCACGCCTTAATCAAGATAATAAAACGGATATATTGACCGAACCCGCTTGTTATACTGAGCTGGGGAACGTTGGTCCCGCTCTAACTTATAATTGTTATAGGACAGAGCAGGAAATTGGGGAATACCAGATTTCCCGTGCCGCCCAAACGAAGAAAGTGCATGTTGATGCATCATCTTCGGGTGTGTTCATTACACAGAACTGTTTCTCAGTATCCTTTACGTCCTGGGTATGTGATACCGGATCAGGATCCCGTATATGTAATCTGTTACATGGGCTACAGATAGGTAAAGAACTGAGAACGGGTGATAAGTTTCATGAGACAGAAAACGGTGCAAGTGTTGCAGCCAAGTCTGTTGGTCACTGTCACTCTGTATTACCTGAATACATTGATTCTGAACAAATGTTATTAGATACCGAACCTGATATACAAAATCATATCAGTCTCTTTATTAGTAAAGAAAGGATATAATTTTGTATTGTTGGAAAATGTTTTGAACATTTCCTATATCAAGAGTTGATCGGTTCAGGCACGTTATCTAAAAGCATTGACGTTCTAAATCAAACTACAGTTCTTAGTATACAGAACACACACAAGAGGAAGAGTTCAGAAATGAACGAATCCTTCTTGAGGCATTGTAGACTAGGTCATATCAATGCGACCCGACTGGCTGAAGTTACATATAGATGCATATTTAAATTAGTTTGAATTTACATCTTGTGAAACTTGCCGGTCATGTCACAAAGATAAGATGACCACAGCTCTGTTTGTTGAAAACAGAGAAAGAGTTAGTGAACTCTTGGGATTGATACATGCTGATGTATGAAAGTCCCCTGTCTACAAATGCCAAGATCAGTTCTTTGTACTTCATTGCATTCTCTGATAATCTCTCAAGATTCAGACATATGTTCCTGTTGAAACACAAGTCCGAACCTTTTGAGATATTCACAGAATATAAGTTAGAAGTAGAGAACCGAAAATACGGGTAAAAGTATTATGTCCTTTGATGTGATCAAGGAGGAGAATACTTGAGCACGGAATTCCTGGACTGTTCTAAAGGAGAATAAGATTCTCTCTCAGCATTACTCCTCCGTATACACCACAGCACGTCGGTGTATCGGGGCAGAGCAATAGCACCCTATGTGATATGGTGTGCTCTATGATGAGTACTACTGAGTTGCCTATTTCCTTTAGGGAGTTATGCACTTGAGACGTTGCATACCTATTGAATAGGGTTCAAATCAAATCAGTTGCCTACCGCTTCATATGTGATATGGAAAGGGAAGAGCCCATATCTTAAGTTGGTTAAGATTTGAGGTTGTCCGGCCTATGTCTAAAAGCAAAATTCGGACAAGCTCGAGGCAAGTTCTGTTATATAGAACTGGAAGGGTTCCAGCTATACAAACTGCAGCTGATAATTTGGTAGAACCGATGGATTCAATAGTTTCCAACGAACCTCAGCCTCTCCGCCGATCTAGTAGGGTTCCTCACCCACCTGAGAGATACTTTGGTTTCTCTATGACAGTGGGAGCGAGGATTGCATCATGAGATGATGACCCAACTAGTTTCGTACTGGCCATCAGGAGTGCGACTCTGTAAGAATGGCTGGATGCTTATCGATCTGAGATGGAATCCTTATACACCAACAAAGTATGGACTTTGGTTGCTTTATCTGAAGGGTTAAATCCCCATCAGGAGCGAGTATATCTTGAGAAGATTACTTGGTGTGCATGGAAAAGTTGAGACTTTCAAAGCCATGCTTAAGTCCATCCAGATCCTACTTGCCACGGCTACATACCATGACTACGATATCTGGTGGTTGGGTGTCATGACTGCTTTTCTAAATGATGTTTAGAAGAGAGCGTCTATAAGTACACAGCCAGAGGGCTTCGTAGACAGTGGGAGCAGCGGAAACGTGTGCAAGATGTTTTATATGATAAAACAGGCATCGCGGAGTTGGAACATCTGTTTTGATATGGTAGTCAAAGAGTTTGACTTCATCAAAATGGTAGATGAACCTTGTATATACAAAAAGGTAGTAGGGAGTATGGTGGTGATCCTCGTAGAGTACGTGGATGACATACTCTTGATAGGGAAGGTGTTTCCTATGCTACGCTCGGTCAATCTCCGCTTATCACAAGGTTTCTCCATATAGGATCAAGGTGATACCTCCTAAATCCTAGGTTTTGGATCTATGAGATAGATCTAATTGGATGTTAGGATACTCACTAGTTGTAGTGAGATGGTATCAATCGATCCTGGGGAGAATCACTGGAAAGGTTCCAGGGTGATAAGGATGACTGAATGTCAGTCACAGGCATTGTCTACACCCTCAGTAGAGGGACGGTATGTTGGAAGAGTTCCAAGCTAGATACCGTGACATACTAGACGATTAAAGGCAAGATACATCGTTTCCAATGATGCTACCAAAGAGGCAATCTGGATATATATAAGTTCATAAGATGAACTTCGTTCCTACCATTGTGTGACAATGGAGTTGTGGCTTCAGCCAAGGAACTTCCGTCCCATCAGAAATCCAGATATAATTCTTAGGCAGTATCACCTGATCATGGAGATGGTTGATCTCCAGGGAGATCGAGGTTAGGAGAGTAGACACAGAGGACAACAGCGCGGATCCACTCACAAAGGCCTTTTTCCCAATAGAGACTATTATGGGATGGTTGAGTATGAGATACTTCAACCGCAGCTAATTGTTGGGTATGCGATACCACAACAGATGGCCCTAGTGCAAGTGGGAGATTGTTAGTTATATGTGTGCCCTAGAGGCCATTGCTGTACATACGATGTATATTGTAGTGGATGCTAGGACATATATAAGGAGGACTTTCTTGCTCGACATGATAGTATGCTATCTGGTTGTACTTTATCTTAACATGTACTCTGATTGTCTCTATATTACGTGTTGATAAAGCCCTTAGGATATGTACTCGACTACTGGGACTATGATGAGATCATACTAGTGGGGCCACGGTAGTCGACGAGTACATCCTATAACTGTTCCTAGTCATGGGTGTATCAAGACAGGGCATCGATGCACCAGTGTAGACTAGCGTATACGCATCTTGACCCATATGATGGGCGATGGATGATCCCATATCCATCGGTGTTTGACATCAAGGATGGTGTACGGGTGCTCAGTGGAGACTGGGTACACTGGACGGACTCGCCGAGAACTCCCAGATGGTATTATACCATACGTCAGATGGCAGTTCTCCGGTGACACTGGTACATAGTAGTCTGTTGACCCGAGATCGTCATAGAGTCTTGTGTGATTCCCACTGTGCTTTGATTTCCATCATACCACGTCCAAGAGGGCGTGCAAAAAGGTGGCTTTTGGGTACAGTCCCGAATCATATGGAGGCAATGAGCGATAGGAGGGGATTCGTCTCTCCCGGTATAGGGAGTTGATGTTGTGCTGTGTTCGATTGGCTATAACCGGAAATCCCTGGCCAGGGTTGCTGAGATTTACTGGTAAGTGTTATCAGTAGTTTCTCGAACTGTTATAGACCTCATATCGACACGACTTATCGAGCTACTGGGGTCTGACGTTTACCACCCCTAGGCGAGATATGCGACATATCAGACGACGAGACCGGACTGTACGGGAGTGTTACTGTTTGGATCCACAGGAGAATGTACAGGCTTGCTTGTTGATCTTCTGAGCGCTCAATACCTGGGTAGCTGTTACGTTTAGCTGACCGCTTGCAGCTTGTGGGTGTTTGATATGATCATCACCTACTGCCGGCGTATTGACGATTCTTTAGAGTCCTACACAGAGGTTTCTTGACTCAGGCAAAACGGAGTAGGAGCACATATGTGATACGTGCGGGACCGAGGATAATGCGGTATGTGATATCGTATTGTATTCTCGCGATATTTGATATCAGCCGGGTCATCGGATCAAGTGTTGATTCGATGAATCGGTACGGATGAATATTAGCCGGTGATATGCGATATAGCCGGATTGTCGGATCAAGTGTTGATTCGATAATTTAATGTATAATAATATATGTGATATATTAAATTGCATTAACTAATATTTGCTCACTAAAAGATTCTTTTTCTCACTCGGGTAATACATTGATATATATGCGATATATGTTAATTGTATTATTTTATTTTGTTACAATAAATATTGTATATGTGATATATAATATTGTAACATATTATAATTATTAATGCAACATGATTAGAGGAGTTTAAACATGATTAGGGTTTGGATTAGGGTTAAACCTTCTAGTTGATTCTAGAAGCTTTTACTTTGTCATGATAAAGATATTTGTGTTGATCTTTATCCATGAGTCACACTTAACCCAACCCAAACCCTAACCCTAGTAAACTCTCTACAATGGTTAAGTGAACCATGGTTGCATAAATAATTATGATAACCTTTTTCTATTCATCACAAAATGATTTATCATCTTCTTCCTCCTTGATTCTTCCATGGAAAAGCTTACTTGTTTTTCCAAAGGTGATGAAAAAATGTGAGAAAAATATAATTAAATAGAGCAAAATTCCTACTTCATCATCCTCATCTTCACTTGCCATTTAGATGAGGGTGTTCACATCATTTCATGAGTGTTAGCTTGTGTTAAAGAAACTTCGAGGTAGATCATCGTAGTATCGAAGATCGGAAGCAAAGGTTGCGTCATTCTCTTCGTGGAACCTCTCGAGAGCCCGGAACCCGATGATCGCAGCGAAGGGACCACAACACGGAGCATATGAAGTGAAGGACCGGATCTACAAAGGTTGTGATCCCTCTCACTTAGTGTTAAATTGTTTAGCATGTTGTTTTTCGCCTAATCTCTAGTTTAAAGTTCCGTATTCGGGTTGTTCGGCACGGCTAAATTTTTATTCGGGCATGGTTGATGCCTCGTAGACCCTTGTGCGCGTGCCTAGCAACCCTACATTTTAAACAAGTTTCTACAACATCTTAGGTTTCTTTTAGTTTCATTAATCTCATTAATGAAGTCCCATTTTATTATGCTTCACAAGCATCTCTTTTGAAACGAAATCTGCAATATAACATATATCTCATATATATAATATAAACATTCGTCTCAGGCTGTAATATGATCTCATCACAGAACATTGCAGCAGAAGAAACATATATGAAATATTGGATATACTAGGACGTCCGTGTTTTATTACGAGCCTGTATAAAACACGGATTCCACGGTCGCGATGAATAGCCAAACCCACATCCCTAGACCCCTACGACAGCGGCAAGCAACACTGCCAATTCTAGGGTTAGGAGATCCGGTCTCGACTCCTCGAGATGGTCTCCCACTGGACCCTAGAACCCGGTTACTTGTGCTCCCCGCCTTGGGTCTACCTAATGCGGAAAAGTAAATAATATACAACGGTGACATCATCCTCAGCCCGAAAGTGCCCCAATAAAAGAATATTACATACAAATGAATTTTACATGAATGAAAAAGAAAAACTCTCATCTCACATAAAACCCCCGGCTATTCAAAATGCGACGATCCAATATAACATATCACAGCAACACATAATATCTCATATCATCAACGTAAGCAAGTATGCGTATCCCGATTGTCGTTGATGTATAGCAACGAAGCCGGTGATACACCACATACTACGCTTACGGTCACAGAAAAGAAAGTGTAAAACTACAACAGTTGGAATCCGCAACCTTCTTAGACATCGCATGCCTAACCAAATGAATTCCTTAGACATCACATGCCTAACAATTATAAACCCCGCATTTTAGTCTCATTATCGAAAAATCTTTTCAATATCAAGTCGGGCAATTCAACAAGATTCCCGACATCCTGATCGAATGCTCTTCGCAAACTTTAGTAGACGGCCGCACCCCCGGATGCCGTCGACGAAGTGCACTAAGGCGGAACACCGCTGCCGCGAGCACCCGAACGGATGCTTTTGGCGACGGGGTTCTCCTACAGTCACTTGGTCGGGGCTATGGGGCGTGGCTGTCTGTTAAGTTTACCCGGCGAGTATCCGCGTACGCTACGTGATTGCGACGGACTTTTGATCACATCAAAATTCTTTGGCAACCGATCATCTGAGACTGAAGTGCTATGTTTATAACATTCAAATTAGTTATCTCATAACTACCTGTGGATTCCAAATATTGTATCACATTCCAGATAAATAGACAATGTTAAACTTTCCGATCGAATAATCAAACACCCAAAATTTCCCCAATATATCTCAACTACTTGAAATCAGTTTAAAAACATCCATCACATGCCACAGTACCAATGGTCCAGCCGTAGAAGGGTCAAGCCAACGCCCCACATGTGGCATGTCGTACTGCCCCAAACCCTAAGGTTTAGAGGCAGTTCAAGACGGTCACATAATCGAGTTAAGCTTTGTTGTCTTCTAGAGGGTCCACCACGTTACTTGCACGACTTAGAACGTTCTTAAACTCGAGAAAAAATCCAACTTTTGAAACAAATTCCGACAGGGGAAAAAGTGAGTTATTGATATCCGTTCGACCTTTTTAACAGTTTCTAAATATTACCCGGACAAACTAAACAAAGTTAAATTATCCGATTGAATCAACGAGTCCCCAATATAACCCTAGAAAACTCAACACTTGAGTGGAATTAAAAAATTCCCAGAAAAAAATGACAATAAAGGACCTAAAAATAAATATATGAAGTTCCAGGGACTAATTCACAATTTTGGCAGCGGAACCGCCGCCAAACCTTTGGTTTGGCGGCGGTTCCGCGGTCATTTGAGCGAATTAGTGGGTCGTACTTCACAGTAATTCTTAGTTTTTCCTGCTTAATTTTCTGAGCATTTTTAATTCATAAAAAATCACATTTTTGAAAATTTCCAGAGAAGAGTATACTCGGGTGTGTCGGAGTTCGATCGGACTTTAAACTACGCTCAGACTTCGCCTAAAACTCTAGCTTGGCTCTGATACCACTGTAGGGTTGCTAGGAACGCGCACAAGGGTCTACGAGGCATCAACCATGCCCGATTAAAATTTTAGCCGTGCCGAACAACCCAAAGCCGGATCTTTAAACTAGGGTTTAGGCGAAAACTAACATGTTAAACACTTTAACACTGAGTGAGAAGGATTACAACCTTTGTAGATCCAGTCCTTCACTTCTTAAGCTCCGTGTTGTGGTCCCTTCGCTGCAATCATCGTGTTCCGGACTCTCGAGAGGCTTCATGAAGAGAAAGATGCAGTCTTGCTTCCGATCTTCGATAACATAGATGATCTACCTTGAAGTTTCGTTAACACAAGCTATCACTCATGAAATGATGTGAACACTCTCATCTAAATGGCAAGGATAGATGGGGATGATGAAGTAGGATTTTTGCTCTCATTTATAATCTTTTTCTCACTCACTTTCATCACAAAAGCAAAACTAGAAAGCTTTTTCAAGAAGGAACTCAAGGAAGAAGAAGAATGAATAATCCTTTTGTGATGAATAATGAATTATTATAGTGGTTACAAATCTAACCAAGGGTTAAGCATGAAGGAGTTAACCCATGTAGAGAATTGACTAGAGTTAATGGTTTGGATTGGGTTAACAAAATATCTAGCTAAAAACAAAGTCAAAGCTTCATGAAGCTTCATGGAAGCTTCATGAAGCTTCATGGAAGCTTCATGCAAAAGCTAACCATAATCCAAACCCTAACCAAGTTTAAACCTTAAACCATTGTTAAATTTGTAATCCTAACATGTTACAATATTATATATCACATATACAATATATTTTGTAACAATAGAAAATAATACAATTAACATATATCGCATATATATCAATGTATTATCCCGTGAGAAAATGAATCTTTTAGTGAGCTAATATTAGTTAATGTAATTTAATATATCATATATATTATTATACATTAAATTATCGAATCAACACTTGATCCGACAATCCGGCTATATCGCATATAACCGACTAATACGATGACCCGGCTATATCACATATACCCGGCCGATATCTCATATCGCGAGAATCCAATACGGTATCACATACCGCATTATCCTCAGTCCCGCACATATCACATATGTGCTCCTACTCCGTTTTTCCTGAGCCAAGAAACCTCTGTGTAGGACTCTAAAGAATCGTCAATACGCCGGCAGTAGGTGATGATCATATCAAACACCCACAAGCTGCAAGCGGTCAGCTAAACGTAACAGCCACCCAGGTATTGAGCGCTCAGAAGATCAACAAGCAAGCATGTACATTCTCCTGTGAATCCAATCAGTAACACTCCCGTACAGTCCGGTCTCGTCGTCTGATATGTCGCATATCTCGCCCAGGGGTCGTAAACGTCAGACCCCAGTAGCTCAATAAGTCGTGTCGATATGAGGTCTATAATAGTTCAAGAAACTACTGATAACACTTACCAGTAAATCTCAGCAACCCTGGACAGGGATTTCCAGTTATAGCCAATCGAACACAGCGCAATATCAACTCCCTATACCGGGAGAGACGAATCCCCTCCTATCGCACATTGCCTCCATGTGATTCGAGACTGTACCCAAAAGCCACCTTTTTGCACGCCCTCTTGGACGTGGTGTTAGTGTTTATGCCCTAGAAGGCCATTACTGTATCATACTAGTTTGTATATTACTTAATGGAAGCTTGGGATATTCACATGTATATAACAGTCTTGCTAAACATGGTAGTATGCTACTTGGTTTTTCTATCTTAATATGTGAGTGTACGTATTGATAGAGCTCTTAGGATCTTGCTTGTCTACCAGCGTTGTGATGGCAGTCACACTAGTGGGAGCTGGGTAGTCTACAAGCACATCCTTATTCAGGTCCCTGGTCGTGGATTATCGAGACAGAGCATCGATACTCCGGAGTAGACTAGTGTGTACGCTTCTCATCCCAGTTGGGGAGATGGTCTGTCCCACAGCCGTCAGTACGTCGTACTGGAGATAGTATGCAGGTGCTCGTTAGGTTACGGGTACACCGGACAGGACTCATAGGGAACTGTTGGTTGGTTTGATACCAGTCGTCAGTGAGCAGTTCCCAGGTGACATGAGTACAGCATAGTCCGCAGACTTGACACTGCTACTTCTCCTCGAGTGTGTCCCACTGTTCTTAGATTGCTACCCTACCACGGCTCAAAGGAGTCGTGCAAACAGGTAGCAGTTGGGTGCAGTCCCGAGCACTTGGAGGCAGTGGCGGTTAGACAGGATTCGTCCTTCCCGGTATTGGGAGTAGATATCGTGCTGTGTCAGAGAGCCATTACGCAAAGTCCCTGGCCAGGGCAAGCGAGATTTGCTGGTAGGTTCCAGTAGTTTCTCAGGGTGTAATGGGTTTCACTCCGACACGACTTATACCGCTATTAGGGGACTGACGCTTGCCGCCCCCCTAGGCCCGATATGCGATAGTCTTGGACGAACGGACCGGACTGTATGGAGATTGTCACATCAGACTCAGTAGGAATTCGGATGGGTTTTCTCATCGGCCTTCTTATCGACAACTACCTGGGGACCGTTACGTACAGCTAGTGCCGCTTGCGGTCTGTGGTTAAACCCACTGCCAGCGTAGTAGTCGAGTCTCTAGAGTCCCACACAGAGAGTTTCCTACTCCAGGCGAAACGATATAGAGGTTGCATGGTTTTGCGACAAAGGGTTCGGACGCATACGTGCGTTTACGCGCGTACGACTTTTCGGACAGTTTTTACCAGTCGGCTTTGGTTTAAGCCAGTTACTGGTATCCGGTTATTGGATTTTTACAGTCTAAAGTTTTTCCGTATTTTTGCGGATTGGAGGGGCGTTCTCGTAATTGTACGAGAAGCTTCTAGAAGATGTGACTAAGGAGGTTACTTATGGATAAGAAAGTGAGTCATGAGGTGATTCATCATTATCATTATTGCACCATAAATGATAATGACACATGCTTAATGAATCATCTCTTTTCATTTATGAAGCATGCTTATTCATTTCTTTTATTCATTTTTCTTAAATAAGAATGCTTCATGATATATTATGATACACTCATTTTCTCATCTCATATTATTATTCACATTCTCTCTCCTCAAGCTCTCATCTTCAAGAAACTAATCCTTAATCCTCATGTGTTGAGATCAAAGGTTTAGTTAGACTTAAGCATCCATTACCTTCACTCTATATCATCCTTTCTTCTTTGATTAGCAATCGAAGTAGATTAGTTACCTCAAGTTAGAGGTGTAGCTTGGTGTTTTGCTCTCGGGTGGATCGTCTACTACCTAGAGAAGGTCGAGGAGAACAAAGGAGGACACAAAGACGAAGGACTAGTTTCGATAGGTATAATCCCTAATCACAAGTGATAAGAAAATCTTTGTGTACGGTTATTTATAGTTTAGCTTCGATTCAAGCGGTTAGTCGATGTTCGTTCTTTAAACTTGATCGTTTTTTAAAATTCCGCCTCCCCACAAGTACTGGGGTGTACTACATCGACTTACAGTGGTATCAGAGCCTCGCTAAACAATAAATAACTTGATTGCAAATTTGTACGAATTTCGAACGGAAAAACGAAGCCGGAAAACCCTAATAAAAATCAGTTTCTGTCGAATCCAAAATGATGTCCAAAAATTTTTCAGGGTTGCTCAGAAAGCTAGAAAAGGGTCCAGGAGAACACCCATGAAATTCGAGCCCATGAATCGGCTAAAGCGCCGCGGAAGGGCGGCGTATCCCACCAATCCGCCGCGCTTCCGCGGCCGAGTTGCCGAGTCGTGGGCTCATCTTTCATGTGTGGGTCCTCTCTGGTATTAAGGGTTTTCTGGAATATTTAATATTTGCTCAGGTTACTGTTTAACAGAGCAGATTTTGGAGCAATATTGATGTTGTTTAGTCGATCGAAATTGTACAGTATTTGCGTATTGGATTATATCTGTGATTGTTTAATGTGTTCGTAAACCTCCCCTAACTGCTAGTATGTCGGTTGGCAGGGGGTTGCACATTTCTGAAATGGTTATATCTGTTTGTGCATATAAACTGTATTGGACTGTTGTGGTGTATAGCCGGGGTTTTGCAATGGGTTATTGTTTAATTCATTTGTTGTAAATATAATTTGTTGTAATATTATTTTGCGGGGCATTTCCAGGTTGCGGTCGTAGCCACCGTTGTATTATTTCATTTTACTGTTTTTGCTCCTAGGACTGACCCAAGGTGGGGTACACAGACTGCCGGGTGGGTAGTTTGCCGTACCCGTAGGGGTCGAGGGTGGGGTAACGGCTATTCATCACAACTGTGTAATCTGTTTTTTCTTGCAGGCTCAAAAGAAATACAGATTGCTTGCAAATCCAATATTGTTTATCTGTGTTCTGGAATGAATATCATTGCGTCAGACGAATGTAAAATATCTATATTTATGATAGCTATTTAGACGTCACTTATGTTTTGCACCCGTGCTAGCCCAGCCCCCGCTCTGTCGTTAGTTAATTAACCTAACGGGTGATGACGGGACCCCGTGGCGAATGCGGATGGCATAAGAGGACGTTGTATTTTCGTTGTTTTCTGCAATGATAGGTTAATGATGGGACGCATTATTTATAATGCAAAGAAAATAAACCAAGTTTAAATCGTTGGAACAATTTAAAAGAAACCACTCGGTTATTTTTAAAATAGATATTTTTAAATGCGGAGATTTAACCACTCCTTTTAAAAGCTATCAGGTTCCTTCGGTTATATCAAGTTCACTACGTTCACGGTTTCGCCAAAACCAGTCGTAGCCCTCCGTCATTTCTTATGGATGGTCAGTAGTATTCAAGCTATGCTTGTTGGCTTTCGTCAAGGCATAGTGTTTGGTAGCTGCTGGGGTATTCATTTGTTGCATAGATAGATGAGTTGGTTTGGGACAGTCGTATAACCTTGTTGGCTTTCGTCAAGGGTATATACGGGTGGGTTCAAATTAATAAGATAATGATGGGCAGAACTTGACATGTGTTTTATGATTTGTTGGCTTTCGTCAAGGTCATAAGAACATGGGGCAAAAATGTATATCGGGAATTTCTAAAGAAACTGAAATTTGCAAAGAGATGCATACCATTTTGAGTTTGATGAATGTTGGTAGCATTCCTACAACATTATCAGACGATGATATTTGGATCCCGATCCTACTGTGAGTATATGCTACTTATCAGGATATTCGTCACTTAACGATCAATGCTATAAACCTAGTAGGTGTCCAGAAAGGTGTCAGCGGGGTTACGCCCCCAGAGAAAAGAGGTTATTTAATTAAGGAACTTCGCGAAAGCGTTGGAAAACCTCCCTCGAAGTATCGACACTGGCCTGGCTGAACGGTTAAGCAAGTATTGTACGGTGAGAATAGTCCTGGCTAATTCTTCTTTTATGGTTTGAGGAAGGATTCGAGAAACAGTGGGAGCCATCCAGTTTAGATAAATTAAAAACCACTCTAAACTTGCAAGAGCATCATGCTAAAGTGTTTTCTTCTCTCTCTCTCATTGCAGCGACCTTGTGACCATGACTAGGTTACATCTAGATAACAAGATGACTGAATCTAACTTATTTGACTGGCAAAGGTCTGTCCAGATGACCATTGCCTGTGACAAGCTGGACCACCCTATTACTACTCAAGATCCCACCGTCCCAGGTCCAGTTTCCACCGTCGCGGATATGGATATCCGTCAGACAAAGGAAAAGAATAAAGCGAAAGCCAAGTGCCTCGTGTTGGCTTCAGTTGATGGTAGATACCAGAAGCAGCACGAGAAGATGGACTCTGGTTCCATCTTTCTCCATAACAAAGATTTATATGGAGAGCAATCTCATATCGCAAGATATGAGGCCTCGAACGAATTGATTCAAGCGAGGTCGGCTGACGGGTCATCTGTAAGGGACGACGTCCTTACGATGACTAGCTATATTGATGAGCTCAAGGACCTGGAGACCACGTTGGGAAACAGGTCATATACTGACTTATTTCCACAGTCCCTACCCTCTACTTACACCCTGAAAGAAACCAGGGAGACACAAGCTCTGCTTAATAGGGAACCTTCTTCCTCTTCATCCAAGGCGAAAGCAAAGGGTGAAAAGAAGAAGACCTCTACAAAGCCGATATACGGTGTCAGCAAAGTAGGAGGAAAGGGAAAAGAAACAGCTTCGGGACTTGGTATAGGTAAGGAGGGATATTCCTATTGTTATGGGAATGGACATTGGCAGAAGGATTGCAGGGCTTTGGAAGCCAGTAGCCAGGATTCGAAGCATGTTGTGGCTTCAGCCTCAAGTGTGTTTGTAATTGAGAACTGTTTGTCAATTAACTCTACTTCCTGGGTACTAGATACCGGAGCAGGATCTCATATCTGTAATTCGTTACATGCTTTGAGAAACCGTAAAGTTATAAGAATAGGTGATTTGTCTCTCAGAGTTGCAAACGGAATGAGCGTGGATGCTGAATCCGTGGGAGAATATCGCCTGGGTTTGACAAGTGGGCAGATATTGATTCTACGTAACTGTTTGTATGTACCTAGTTTGACTTGTAATATCATATCAGTGTCCTCACTTTCAAGAGAGGGATATGACTTTACATTCGTAAGCGATGTAGTTCACATCCACCTAAATCAAGTTCTGATTGGGTCCGGTACATTAGATGACGGTATATACGTATTGAATCAAGCTCAGGTTTTCAATGTCCAGAACACACTTAAAAGAAAGTCTCCAGAAGTAAATCAGGCTTTCTTATGGCATTGTAGACTAGGTCACATCAATGAAACACGGTTAACAAAGTTACATAGAGAAGGATATTTGAATCCGTTCGAATATCAATCTTATGCCACTTGTGAATCTTGTCTCATGGGAAAGATGACAAAGACCCCATTTTCTGGACACGGAGTAAGAGCGAGCGAGCTCTTAGGACTCGTACACAGTGACGTGTGCGGTCCAATGTCTACACATGCGCGAGGTGGTTATTCCTACTTCATTACTTTTACGGATGATTTCTCTAGGTATGGACATATCTTCTTGATGAAGCATAAATCCGAGGCCTTTGAGAAATTCCAAGAATACAAGAATGAAGTGGAAAACCAAACAGGCAAAAGTATTAAAACACTGAGATCTGATCGAGGTGGTGAATACTTAAGTGCCGAGTTCCTGGGTTACTTAAAAGAGAAAGGAATTCTCTCTCAGCTTACTCCTCCATACACACCACAACACAACGGTGTATCGGAAAGGAGGAATCGAACCCTATTAGATATGGTTCGTTCCATGATGAGTAAGGCTGAGTTACTGCGATCATTCTGGGGTTATGCGCTAGAATCAGCGGCAAATCTTTTGAACAAGGTTCCAACCAAAACTGTGCCTACCACGCCATATCACCCCATCTTCAGTACCTGAAGACATGGGGATGTCCAGCTTTTGTAAAAAAGCAGCATCCGGACAAGCTCGAGGCACGCTCAGTAGAGTGTAAGTTTGTGGGATATCCAAAGAATTCCATGGGATATTGCTTCTACTACGCAGATGAACAAAAGGTTTTTGTTTCTCGTCATGCCCGCTTCTTAGAAACTGAATTTTTAGAAAATCAGAAGAGTGGGAGCGCAGTAGAACTGGAAGAAATTCCAGAACCACAAACTGTTACTGAAAGTTTGGTGGAACAAGAAATTTCAGAAGAAAGGGACATACCAGCACCTATCCGCAGAAGTAGTAGGCAGTCTCATCCGCCCGAGAGATACTACGGTTTTCTCATAGACGGGGATAGAGAAGATTGCGTCATTGATAATGACGACCCTACTAGCTTCCAGCAAGCCATTCAGAGCGATGACTCGGTAAAATGGCTGGATGCAATGCGGACCGAAATGGAGTCCATGTACACTAACAAAGTATGGACTTTGGACACTGCTCCAGATGGGGTGAAACCCGTAGGATGCAAGTGGATCTTCAGAAAGAAGATTGGTGTAGATGGACAGGTTGAAACCTATAAAGCTAGACTTGTTGCAAAGGGTTTCCGTCAAAGACCTGGTTTGGACTATGACGAAACCTTTTCTCCTGTAGCTATGCTGAAATCCATTCGGGTCCTTCTTGCTATTGCTGCCTTCCACGATTATGAAATCTGGCAGATGGACGTAAAGACGGCCTTTCTAAATGGAAATTTAGAAGAGAGCGTCTATATGGATCAGCCAGAGAGATTCATTCAGAGTGGGAGCAGCGGTAAAGTATGCAAGCTGCTTAAATCCATTTATGGACTAAAGCAGGCATCGCGGAGTTGGAACATCTGTTTTGATGATACTGTCAAAGAATTCGACTTTATCAAAAATCCAGATGAACCATGCATATACAGTAAGATTGTAGGGAGAGTTGTTGTATTCCTCGTCTTGTACGTGGATGACATTCTCCTAATAGGAAATGATATTCCTATGCTACAGTCAGTCAAAAGATTCTTGTCACAGAAATTCTCCATGAAGGACCTGGGTGATGCCACCTACATTCTGGGGATCCAGATCTATCGTGATAGATCAAAGAGGATGTTGGGACTTTCACAGTCCAGGTACATAGACACCATATTGAAAAGATTCAGTATGGAAGATTCTAAGCGCGGTAACCTACCGGCTTGTCACGGAATCACCCTCTCCAAAGAGATGTCTCCCAAGACTGATTTGGAAAGGGAACGCATGTCGATTATACCCTACGCTTCTGCGGTAGGCTCTATAATGTATGCGATGTTATGTACCAGACCAGATGTAGCATACGCATTGAGCGTTGTAAGCCGGTATCAGGCAAACCCAGGGGAGAATCACTTGATAGCAGTAAAGAACATTCTCAAGTACCTGAGGAGGACTAAGGAGATGTTCTTGGTTTACGGCGGAAAGGACCTCAAGATGGAGGCCTATGCTGATTCCGGCTTCCAGAGTGACAAGGATGACTCCAAGTCCATGTCGGGTTATGTCTTTACCCTCAATGGAGGGGCGGTCTGTTGGAAGAGTTCCAAGCAGGACACCGTTGCTGACTCAACGATGGAAGCGGAGTACATAGCTGCTTGCGATGCCGCAAAAGAAGCTGTCTGGATGAAGAAGTTCCTCACAGAACTTCAGGTGGTTCCTACCAGTGTTGGTCCAATACCTCTGTATTGCGACAACAACGGAGCTATAGCTTTAGCAAAGGAACCAAGGTCCCATCAGAAGTCCAGACACATCTTGAGGCGGTATCACCTGATCAGGGAGATCGTAGATCGCCAGGAGATCGAGGTAAAGAGAGTAAATACGGAGGATAACATTGCTGATCCATTCACTAAGGCCCTTCCTCAGATTCAGTTCGAGAGGCTGCTCGAGATCATTGGTCTACGATATGCCAGTACATGGCCCTAGTGCAAGTGGGAGATTGTTAGTGTTTATGCCCTAGAAGGCCATTACTGTATCATACTAGTTTGTATATTACTTAATGGAAGCTTGGGATATTCACATGTATATAACAGTCTTGCTAAACATGGTAGTATGCTACTTGGTTTTTCTATCTTAATATGTGAGTGTACGTATTGATAGAGCTCTTAGGATCTTGCTTGTCTACCAGCGTTGTGATGGCAGTCACACTAGTGGAAGCTGGGTAGTCTACAAGCACATCCTTATTCAGGTCCCTGGTCGTGGATTATCGAGACAGAGCATCGATACTCCGGAGTAGACTAGTGTGTACGCTTCTCATCCCAGTTGGGGAGATGGTCTGTCCCACAGCCGTCAGTACGTCGTACTGGAGATAGTATGCAGGTGCTCGTTAGGTTACGGGTACACCGGACAGGACTCACAGGGAACTGTTGGTTGGTTTGATACCAGTCGTCAGTGAGCAGCTCCCAGGTGACATGAGTACAGCATAGTCCGCAGACTTGACACTGCTACTTCGCCTCGAGTGTGTCCCACTGTTCTTAGATTGCTACCCTACCACGGCTCAAAGGAGTCGTGCAAACAGGTAGCAGTTGGGTGCAGTCCCGAGCACTTGGAGGCAGTGGCGGTTAGACAGGATTCGTCCCTCCCGGTATTGGGAGTAGATATCGTGTTGTGTCAGAGAGCCATTACGCAAAGTCCCTGGCCAGGGCAAGCGAGATTTGCTGGTAGGTTCCAGTAGTTTCTCAGGGTGTAATGGGTTTCACTCCGACACGACTTATACCGCTATTAGGGGACTGGCGCTTGCCGCCCCCCTGGGCCTGATATGCGATAGTCTTGGACGAACGGACCGGACTGTATGGAGATTGTCACATCAGACTCAGTAGGAATTCGGATGGGTTTTCTCATCGGCCTTCTTATCGACAACTACCTGGGGACCGTTACGTACAGCTAGTGCCGCTTGCGGTCTGTGGTTAAACCCACTGCCAGCGTAGTAGTCGAGTCTCTAGAGTCCCACACAGAGAGTTTCCTACTCCAGGCGAAACGATATAGAGGTTGCATGGTTTTGCGACAAAGGGTTCGGACGCATACGTGCGTTTACGCGCGTACGACTTTTCGGACAGTTTTTACCAGTCGGCTTTGGTTTAAGCCAGTTACTGGTATCCGGTTATTGGATTTTTACAGTCTAAAGTTTTTCCGTATTTTTGCGGATTGGAGGGGCGTTCTCGTAATTGTACGAGAAGCTTCTAGAAGATGTGACTAAGGAGGTTACTTATGGATAAGAAAGTGAGTAATGAGGTGATTCATCATTATCATTATTGCACCATAAATGATAATGACACATGCTTAATGAATCATCTCTTTTCATTTATGAAGCATGCTTATTCATTTCTTTTATTCATTTTTCTTAAATAAGAATGCTTCATGATATATTATGATACACTCATTTTCTCATCTCATATTATTATTCACATTCTCTCTCCTCAAGCTCTCATCTTCAAGAAACTAATCCTTAATCCTCATGTGTTGAGATCAAAGGTTTAGTTAGACTTAAGCATCCATTACCTTCACTCTATATCATCCTTTCTTCTTTGATTAGCAATCGAAGTAGATTAGTTACCTCAAGTTAGAGGTGTAGCTAGGTGTTTTGCTCTCGGGTGGATCGTCTACTACCTAGAGAAGGTCGAGGAGAACAAAGGAGGACACAAAGACGAAGGACTAGTTTCGATAGGTATAATCCCTAATCACAAGTGATAAGAAAATCTTTGTGTACGGTTATTTATAGTTTAGCTTCGATTCAAGCGGTTAGTCGATGTTCGTTCTTTAAACTTGATCGTTTTTTAAAATTCCGCCTCCCCACAAGTACTGGGGTGTACTACATCGACTTACAGTGGTATCAGAGCCTCGCTAAACAATAAATAACTTGATTGCAAATTTGTACGAATTTCGAACGGAAAAACGAAACCGGAAAACCCTAATAAAAATCAGTTTCTGTCGAATCCAAAATGATGTCCAAAAATTTTTCAGGGTTGCTCAGAAAGCTAGAAAAGGGTCCAGGAGAACACCCATGAAATTCGAGCCCATGAATCGGCTAAAGCGCCGCGGAAGGGCGGCGTATCCCACCGATCCGCCGCGCTTCCGCGGCCGAGTTGCCGAGTCGTGGGCTCATCTTTCATGTGTGGGTCCTCTGCTGAGGTATTCATTTGTTGCATAGATAGATGTGTTGGTTTGGGACAGTCGCATTACCTTGTTGGCATACGTCAAGGGTATATACGGGTGGGTTCAAATTAACAAGATAATGATGGGCAGAACTTGACATGTGACTTATGATTTGTTGGCATACGTCAAGGTCATAAGAGCATGGGGCAAAAACTTATATCGGGAATTTCTAAAGAAACTGAAATTTGCAAAGAGATGCATACCATTTGGAGTTTGATGAATGTTGGTAGGATTCCTTCAACATTATCATACGATGATATTTGGATCCCGATCCTACTGTGAGTATATGCTACTTATCAGGATATTCGTCACTTAACGATCAATGCTATAAACCTAGTAGTTGTCCAGAAAAGTGTCAGCGGGGTTACGCCCCCAGAGAAAAGAGGTTATTTAATTAAGGAACTTCGCGAAAGCGTTGGAAAACCTCCCTCGAAGTACCGACACCAGCCTGGCTGAACGGTTAAGCAAGTATTGTACGGTGAGAATAGTCCTGGCTAATTCTTCTTTTATGGTTTGAGGAAGGATTCGAGAAACAGTGGGAGCCATCCAGTTTAGATAAACTAAAAACCACTCTAAACTTACAAGAGCATCATGCTAAAGAGTTTTCTTCTCTCTCTCCTAATTGCAGCGACCCTGAAAATGACTGGACTTAAGTTACTTTTAGAGAAAAATATACTGACGGGGCCAAACTATAAAGATTGGCTGCGGAATGTCAAAATGGCTTTGACCTATGACAAACTGGGGTACGTCCTCACCGCTACGGCACCTGCTGTCCCTGGTCCCAAATCCAGCAATGCGGATAAGGAAATCCGCAAAACCTGGGATTTAGATTGCGTGAGAGCCAAGTGCATCGTGCTTGCCTCGATGAACAATGAACATCAGAGGAGGCACGAGGATATGTCCCTAGATGGCATATTTCTCCATACAAAGGAACTTTATGGAGAGCAATCTCGTATAGCAAGATACGAGACCTCTAAGAACTTGTTTCGAGCGAGGTTGGTTGTCGGGTCATCGGTAGGTGAACATGTCCTAAAGATGATCGGCTACATAGAAGAGCTCGCAGACCTTGGGACGACTTTGGATAATGAGCTCTATACAGACCTTATTCTCCAGTCCCTTCCTCCCACCTACGCCTAGTTTATCCTCAACTTCAATCTTCAAGGAAAAGAAGTTGAACTTGCGGAACTCCTGAACATGTTAAGGAGTGCAGAGGGCACCTTGCAGAAGGCAAGGGAAACACCCGCTATGTTTGTTGGCGGTGCATCTTCTTCCGGGTCCAAGGCTAGGGCCAAAGGAAGGAAGAAGAAGGCCGCACCCAGACCTAGAGGAGGTGTTAGTAAGGTGGGAGGGAAGGGAAAGAAAAAGAAAGCAGTACCGATAGTTGGTCAGGATGAGTGCTTCCATTGTCACAGGAAAGGGCACTGGAAGAAGGATTGCAAGGCGTGGAACGCCAAGAACCAGGAACCGAAGCAAGCTGTGGCTTCGACTTCAGGTGTGTTTGTAATTGAGAATTGTCTGTCAATCAACTCTACTTCCTGGGTATTGGATACCGGATCAGGATCTCATATTTGCAATTCATTGCAGGCACTGAGAAACCGTAGAGTGCTGAAGGAAGGTGATATGATCCTCAGGTTTGCTAACGGAGCTAGCGTGGGAGCTGCGTCCGTCGGGGATTATCACCTAGGATTGACGAGTGGACACATTTTGGTTTTACATAACTGTTATTTTGTACCCAGCTTAACGTGTAATATCATATCAGTTTCCTTGTTATCAAATAAAGGTTATGATTTCACGTTTGTAAGAGATGTTGTCAACATCCACCTTAATCATGGTTTGATTGGGTCAGGTACTCTAAATAACGGCATATATGTTTTAAACCAACTCCAAATTTTCAATGTCCAGAACACACTAAAAAGAAAGTCTCCAGATTTGAATAAAGCTTTCTTATGGCATTGTAGACTGGGTCACATCAATGAGAGAAGGTTGACTAAGTTGCATAGAGAAGGATATTTAGACTCGTTCGAATATCAATCTTATGACACTTGTCAATCTTGTCTCAAAGGAAAGATGACAAAGACTCCATTTACTGGACAAGGAGTAAGAGCGAGCGAGCTCTTAGGACTCATACACAGCGATGTATGCGGTCCAATGTCTACCCATGCGAGAGGTGGTTATTCCTACTTCATTACTTTTACAGATGATTTCTCTAGGTTTGGACATGTCTTCTTAATGAAGCATAAATCCGAAGCCTTTGAGAAATTCCTGGAATACAAGAGTGAAGCGGAAAACCAAACAGGCAAAAGTATTAAGACACTGAGATCTGATCGAGGTGGAGAATACTTAAGTGCCGAGTTCCTAGGTTACCTAAAAGAGAAAGGAATTCTCTCTCAGCTTACTTCTCCATACACTCCACAGCACAACGGTGTATCGGAGAGACGGAATCGAACCCTATTGGATATGGTACGATCCATGATGAGTAATGCTGAGTTACCGCGATCTTTCTGGGGGTATGCGCTAGAATCAGCGATACATCTTTTGAACAGAGTTCCAACCAAAACTGTGCCTACCACACCATATCAGATGTGGAGTGGGAAGAAACCCTATCTTCAGTACCTGAAGACGTGGGGATGTCCAGCTTTTGTAAAAAAGCAGCGTCCGGACAAGCTCGAGGCACGCTCAGTAGAGTGTAAGTTTGTGGGATATCCAAAGAACTCTACAGGATATTGCTTCTATTACGCAGAGGAACAAAAGGTTTTTGTTTCTCGTCATGCCCGCTTCTTAGAAACTGAATTTTTGGAAAATCAAAAGAGTGGGAGCGAAATAGAACTGGAAGAAATTCCAGAACCACAAACTGCTACTGAAAGTTTGGTAGAACCGGAAGTTCAAGAAGAACAGAACATTCCCGCACCCCTCCGCAGGAGTAGTAGGCCGTCTCATCCGCCTGAGAGATACTACGGTTTTCTCATAGACGGGGATAGAGAGGATTGCATCATAGATGATGATGAACCTACTGACTTCCAGCAGGCCATCCAGAGCGGCGACTCGGTACGATGGCTAGATGTAATGCGGACCGAAATGGAGTCCATGTACACCAACAAAGTATGGACTTTGGACTTTGCTCCAGATGGGGTAAAACCCATAGGATGCAAATGGATCTTCAAGAAAAAGATTGGTGTAGATGGACAGGTGGAAACCTATAAGGCTAGACTTGTTGCAAAGGGTTTTCGTCAAAGACCTGGTTTGGACTATGACGAAACTTTTTCTCCAGTGGCTATGCTCAAATCCATTCGGGTCCTTCTTGCTATTGCTGCCTTCCATGATTATGAAATCTGGCAGATGGACGTAAAGACGGCTTTTCTGAATGGAAATTTAGAAGAGAGCGTCTATATGGATCAGCCAGAGGGTTTCAATCAGAGTGGGAGCAGCGGGAAAGTATGCAAGCTGCTTAAGTCTATTTATGGACTAAAGCAGGCATCGCGGAGTTGGAACATCTGTTTTGATGAGACAGTCAAAGAATATGACTTTATCAAAAATCCAGATGAGCCGTGCATATATAGTAAAGTTGTAGCCAGAAGTGTCGTATTCCTCGTCTTGTACGTGGATAACATTCTATTGATAGGAAATGACATTCCTATGCTACAATCTGTCAAAGGATTCTTGTCACACAGGTTCTCCATGAAAGACCTGGGTGATGCCTCTTACATTCTGGGGATCCGGATCTATCGTGATAGATCCAAGAGGATGTTGGGACTTTCGCAGTCCAGGTATATCGACACTGTACTGAAAAGATTCGGTATGGAAGATTCTAAGCGCGGTAATCTACCGGCTTGTCACGGAATCACCCTCTCCAAAGAGATGTCTCCCAAGACTGATTTGGAAAGGGAACGCATGTCTATTATACCCTACGCTTCTGCGGTAGGCTCTATAATGTATGCGATGTTGTGTACCAGACCAGATGTAGCTTACGCACTAAGCATGGTAAGCCGGTATCAGTCAGACCCAGGGGAGAAACACTGGATAGCAGTAAAGAACATTCTCAAGTACCTGAGGAGGACTAAGGAGATGTTCTTGGTTTACGGCGGAAAAGACCTCAGGTTGGAGGCCTTTGCTGATTCCGGCTTCCGGAGTGATAAGGACGATTCCAAGTCCATGTCGGGTTATGTCTTTACCCTCAATGGAGGGGCGGTGTGCTGGAAGAGCTCAAAGCAGGACACTGTTGCTGACTCGACGATGGAAGCGGAGTATATAGCTGCTTGCGATGCCGCAAAAGAAGCAGTCTGGATGAAAAAGTTCCTAACAGAACTTCAGGTGGTTCCTACCATAGTTGATCCAATATCTCTGTATTGCGACAACAACGGAGCTATAGCTTTAGCGAAGGAACCAAGGTCCCATCAGAAGTCCAGACACATCTTGAGGCGGTATCACCTGATCAGGGAGATCATTGATCGTCAGGAGATCGAGGTTCGGAGAGTTGCTTCAGAAGAGAACATTGCTGATCCATTCACGAAGGCCCTTCCTCAGATTCAGTTCGAGAGGCTGCTCGAGATCATTGGTCTACAATATGCCAGTACATGACCCTAGTGCAAGTGGGAGATTGTTAGTGTTTATGCCCTGAAGGCCATTACTGTATCATACTAGTTTGTATATTACTTAATGGAAGCTTGGGATATTCACATGTATATAACAGTCTTGCTAAACATGGTAGTATGCTACTTGGTTTTTCTATCTTAATATGTGAGTGTACGTATTGATAGAGCTCTTAGGATCTTGCTTGTCTACCAGCGTTGTGATGGCAGTCACACTAGTGGGGGCTGGGTAGTCTACAAGCACATCCTTATTCTGGTCCCTGGTCGTTGGAGTATCGAGACAGAGCATCGATACTCCGGAGTAGACTGGTGTGTACGCTTCTCATCCCAGTTGGGGAGATGGTCTGTCCCACAGCCGTCAGTACGTCGTACTGGAGATAGTATACAGGTGCTCGTTAGGTTACGGGTACACCGGACAGGACTCACAGAGAACTGTTGGTTGGTTTGATACCAGTCGTCAGTGAGCAGTTCCCAGGTGACATGAGTACAACATAGTCCGCAGACTTGACACTGCTACTACTCGCCTCGAGTGTGTCCCACTGTTCTTAGATTGCTACCCTACCACGGCTCAAAGGAGTCGTGCAAACAGGTAGCAGTTGGGTGCAGTCCCGAGCACTTGGAGGCAGTGGCGGTTAGACAGGATTCGTCCCTCCCGGTATTGGGAGTAGATATCGTGCTGTGTCAGAGAGCCATTACGCAAAGTCCCTGGCCAGGGCAAGCGAGATTTGCTGGTAGGTTCCAGTAGTTTCTCAGGGTGTAATGGGCTTCCCTCCGACACGACTTATACCGCTATTAGGGGACTGACGCTTGTCGCCCCCCTAGGCCCGATATGCGATAGTCTTGGACGAACGGACCGGACTGTATGGAGATTGTCACATCAGACTCAGTAGGAGTTCGGATGGGTTTTCTCATCGGCCTTCTTATCGACAACTACCTGGGGACCGTTACGTACAACTAGTGCCGCTTGCGGTCTGTGGTTAAACCCACTGCCAGCGTAGTAGTCGAGTCTCTAGAGTCCCACACAGAGAGTTTCCTACTCCAGGCGAAACGATATAGAGGTTGCATGGTTTTGCGACAAAGGGTTCGGACGCATACGTGCGTTTACGCGCGTATGACTTTCGGACAGTTTTTACCAGTCGGCTTTGGTTTAAGCCAGTTACTGGTATCCGGTTATTGGATTTTTACAGTCTAAAGTTTTTCCGTATTTTTGCGGATATGAGGGGCGTTCTCGTAATTGTACGAGAAGCTTCTAGAAGATGTGACTAAGGAGGTTACTTAGGATAAGATTGTGAGTCATGAGAGTGATTCATCATTATCATTATTGCACCATAAATGATAATGACACATGCTTAATGAATCACCTCTTTTCATTTATGAAGCATGCTTATTCATTTCTATTATTCATTATTCTAAAATAAGAATGCTTCATAATATATTATGATACACTCACTTTCTCATCTCATTATCATTATCACATTCTCTCTCCTCAAGCTCTCATCTTCAAGAGACTAATCCTTAATCCTCATGTGTTGAGATCAAAGGATTAGTTAGACTTAAACATCCATTACCTTCACTCTATATCATCCTTTCTTCTTTGATTAGCAATCAAAGTAGATTAGTTACCTCAAGTTAGAGGTGTAGCTTGGTATTTTGCTCTCGGGTGGATCGTCTACTACCTAGAGAAGGTCGAGGAGAACAAAGGAGAACACAAAGACGAAGGACCGGTTTTGATAGGTATAATCCCTAAGCATAGTAGTTTAGAACAACTATATGTTTGGTTAGTTATCGTTTAGCTTCGATTTAAGCGGTTAGTCGATGTTCGTTCTTTAAACATGATCGTTTTTGAAATTTCCGCCTCCCCACAAGTACTGGGGTGTACTACATCGACTTACAATAGGATGTACTCGTCGACTACCGTGGCCCCACTAGTATGATCTCATCATAGTCCCAGTAGTCGAGTACATATCCTAAGGGCTTTATCAACATGTAATATAGAGACAATCAGAGTACATGTTAAGATAAAGTACAACCAGATAGCATACTATCATGTCGAGCAAGAAAGTCCTCCCTATATATGTCCTAGCATCCACTACAATATACATCGTATGTACAGTAATGGCCTCTAGGGCATACATATAACTAACAATCTCCCACTTGCACTAGGGCCATCTGTTATGGTATCGCATACCCAACAATTAGCTGCGGTTGAAGTATCTCATACTCAACCATCCCATAAAAGTCTCTACTGGGAAAAAGGCCTTCGTGAGTGGATCCGCGCTGTTGTCCTCTGTGTCTACTCTCCTAACCTCGATCTCCCTGAAGATCAACCATCTCCATGATCAGGTGATACTGCCTAAGAATTATATCTGGATTTCTGATGGAACGTTAGTTCCTTGGCTAAAGCCACAACTCCATTGTCACACAATGGTAGGAACGAAGTTCATCTTATGAACTTCTATATATCCAGACTGCCTCTTTGGTAGTATCTTTGGTAATGATGTATCTTGCCTTTAATCGTCTAGTATGTCACGGTATCTAGCTTGGAACTTTTCCAACATACCGTCCCTCCACTGAGGGTATAGACAAGCCTGCGACTGACATTCAGTCATCCTTATCACCCTGGAACCCTTCCAGTGATTCTCCCCAGGATCGATTGATACCATCTCACTACTACTAGTGAGTTTCCTAACATCCAATTAGATCTATCTCATAGATCCAAAACCTAGGATTTAGGAGGTATCACTTTGATCCTATATGGAGAATCCTTGTGATAAGCGGAGATTGACCAAGCGTAGCATAGGAAACTCCTTCCCTATCAAGAGTATGTCATCCACGTACTCTACGAGGATCACCACCATACTCTCTACTACCTTTTTGTATATACAAGGTTCATCTACCATTTTGATGAAGTCAAACTCTTTGACTACCACATCAAAACAGATGTTCCAACTCCGCGATGCCTGTTTTATCATATAAAACATCTTGCACACGTTTCCGCTGCTCCCACTGTCTACGAAGCCCTCTGGCTGTGTACTTATAGACGCTCATTTCTAAAACATCATTTAGAAAAGCAGTCATGACACCCAACCGCCAGATATCGTAGTCATGGTATGTAGCCGTGGCAAGTAGGATCTGGATGGACTTAAGCATAGCTTTGAAAGTCTCAACTTTTCCATGTACACCAAGTAATCTTCTCAAGATATACTTGCTCCTGATGGGGATTTAACCCTTCAGATAAAGCAACCAAAGTCCATACTTTGTTGGTGTATAAGGATTCCATCTCAGATCGATAAGCACCCAGCCATTCTTACAGAGTCCCACTCCTGATGGCCAGCTCGAAACTAGTTGGGTCATCATCCCATGATGCAATCCTCGCTCCCACTGTCATAGAGAAACCGAAGTATCTCTCAGGTGGGTAAGGAACCCTGCTAGATCGGCGGAGAGGCTGAGGTTCGTTGGAAACTATTGAATCCTTTGGTTCTACCAAATTATCAGCTGCAGTTTGTATAGCTGGAACCATTCCAGTTCTACATAACAGACCTTGCCTCGAGCTTGTCCGGATTTTGCTTTTAGACATAGGCCGGACAACCCCAAATCTTAACAAACTTAAGATATGGGCTCTTCCCTTTCCATATCACATATGAAGTGGTAGGCAACTGATTTGATTTGAACCCTATTCAATAGGTATGCAACTTCACAAGTGCATAACTCCCTAAAGGAAATAGGAAACTCAGTAGTACTCATCATAGAGCACACCATATCAAATAGGGTGCTATTGCTCCACCCCGATATACCATCGTGCTATGGTGTATACGGAGGAGTAATGCTGAGAGAGAATCTCATTCTCCTTTAGAATAGTCCAGGAATTCCGAGCTCAAGTATTCTCCTCCTTGATCTCATCAAAGGACATAATACTTTTACCCGTATTTTTCGGTTCTCTACTTCTAACTCATATTCTGTGAATATCTCAAAAGGTTCAGACTTGTGTTTCAATAGGAACATATGTCTGAATCTTGAAAGATTATCAGAGAATGGAATGAAGTACAAAGAACCGGTCCTGGCATATGTAGACAGGGGACTTTCATACATCAACATGTATCAATCCCAAAAGTTCACTAACTCTTTCTCTGTTTCCAATAAACAGAGCTATGGTCATCTTATCTTTGTGACATGACCGGCAAGTTTCACAAGATGTAAATTCAAACTAATTTAAACATGCATCTAAATGTAACTTCAGCCAGTCGGGTCGCATTGATATGACCTAGTCTACAATGCCTCAAGAAGGATTCATTCATTTCTGAACTCTTCCTTTTGTGTGTGTTCCGCATACTAAGAACTATAGTTTGATTTAGAACATCAATGCTTTTAGATACGTGCCTGAACCGATCAACTTTTGATATAGGAAATGTTCAAAACATTATCCAACAATACAAAATTATATCACTTCTTTACTAATAAAGAAACTTATATGATGTTGTATATCAGGTTCGATATCTAATAACATTCGTTCAGAATCAATGTATTCTAGTAATACAGGATGATAGTGACCAACAGACTTGGCTGCAACACTTGCACCATTTTCTGTCTCATGAAACTTATCACCCGTTCTTAGTTCTCTACCTATCTGTAGCCCATGTAACAGATTACATATGCGGGATCCTGATCCGGTATCTCATACCCAGGACGTAAAGGATACTGAGAAACAGTTCTCTGTAATGAACACACCCGAAGATGATGCATCAGCATGCACCTTCTTCGTTTGGGCGGCACGGGAATTCTGGTAATCCCCAATTTCCTGCTCTGTCTTATAACAATTATAAGTTGGAGCGGGACCAACGTTCCCCAGCTCAGTATAACAAGCGGGTTCGGTCAATATATCCGTATTATTATCTTGATTAAGGCGTGATATGGTCGCTACCTGGAGAGAGAGAAAAGAAAACACTCAGCGTATGCTCTTGCAAGATTAGATTGGTTATCTAATATATCTAATCAGGATGTCTCCCACTGTTTTAATCAAATCTTCCTTCAAACCCTAAAAGGAAAGACTAGCCGGGATTAATTGCACGCTACAAGTTCGCCAATCTTTCAGCCAGGCCAGTGTCGGTACTTTGAGGGAGGTCCCCCGTGCTTTCGCACGAACCTAATTAAAGTAAACCTCGTTTTCCCAGAGGCTTAACCCCGTTAACACCTTTCTAGACACCTACTTGATCGGCTAATTGTAATGTATAAAACTCTCCCAGGAGTAACTCTTACTCGCAGCGGGTATCGGGATCCAACTATCTCATAGAAGGTATACAATCTCATTGCAAATTTCAACACTTGAAATTCCCGATAATATTTTACCCCTAGCACTTATGACCTTAACTAAGGTCAACATATCTCAAGTTCTACCCGTCATTTCATGATTAATCAGACCCACCCAACATGACCCTCAACTATGGTCGACATAATCACATGAATGTCCTAACTAATCGCATCATATGCTGTGTAGGAAGACATCACTTAGCTACCCTACACTACGCCTCAACTAAAGTCGACATACGCAGCACGAATACTAAGTACTCTACTTCCTAAAATGACGGAGGGCTACGCTAGGTTTTTAAGAAAACCCTTTGCGTAATGAACTTGATATCGTTGTAGAATCGAGTGATTTTAAATGGAGTGTTTTTGAGGCTTTTCTAGTTTTGCTAAAGGGGTCACTCTCGGTGAAGGGATCGTCGGCCGTTTCCTCATCGAATAAGGTGCGGGATATATCATATATATCACTGTGCAAAGCAGAAACTATAGAAGCAATCAAAAGACAAACCGAGGGTTGTAGCATTTGCCAGTTATTGCTAAAGGAGTCACTCCCGGTGAAGGGATCGCGGTCCTTTCCTTATCGAATAAGGTGCTGGATGTTCTACAAGGAACACCGCTATGCAAAGCAAGAACTAGAGCTACCAGTTTTTATAAACAAGTTTCTACAACATCTTAGGTTTCTTTTAGTTTCATTAATCTCATTAATGAAGTCCCATTTTATTATGCTTCACAAGCATCTCTTTTGAAATGAAATTTGCAATATAACATATATCTCATATATAATATAAACATTCGTCATAGGCAGTAATATAATCTCATCACAGAACATTGCAGCAGAAGAACATATATGAAATATTGGATATACTAGGACGTCCGTGTTTTTAATACGAGCCTGTATAAAACACGGATTCCACGGTCGCGAAGAATAGCCAAACCCACATCCCTAGACCCCTACGAGAGCGGCAAGCAACACAGCCAATTCTAGGGTTAGGAGACCCGGTCTCGACTCCTCGAGATGGTCTCCCACTGGACCCTAGAACCCGGTTACTTGTGCTCCCCACCTTGGGTCTACCTAATGCGGAAAAGTAAATAATATACAACGGTGACATCTTCCGCTACCTGGAAGTGCCCCAATAAAAGAATATTACATACAAATGAATTTTACATGAATGAAAAAGAAAAAACTCTCATCTCACATAAAACCCCCGGCTATTCAAAACGCGACGATCCAATATAACATATCACAGCAACACATAATATCTCATATCATCAACGTAAGCATGTATGCGTATCCCGATTGTCGTTGATGTATAGCAACGAAGCCGGCGATACAACACATACTACGCTTACGGTCACAGAAAAGAAAGTGTAAAACTACAACAGTTGGAATCCGCAATCTCTTTAGACATCGCATGCCTAACCAAATGAATTCCTTAGACATCACATGCCTAACAATTATAAACCCCGCATTTTAGTCTCATTATCGAAAACTCTTTTCAATGTCAAGTCGGGCAATTCAACAAGATTCCCGACATCCTGATCGAATGCTCGTCGCAAACTTTAGTAGACGGCCGCACCCCCAATACCGTCGACGAAGTGCACTAAGGCGGAACACCACTGCCGCGAGCACCCGAACGGATGCTTTCGGCGACGGGGTTCTCCTACAGCCACTTGGTCGGGGTTATGGGGCGTAGCTGTCTATTAAGTTTATCCGGCGAGTATCCGCGTACACTACGTGATTGCGACGGACTTTTGATCACATCAAAATTCCGTGGCAACCGATCATTTGAGACTAAACTGCTATGTTTATAATATTCAAATTAGTTATCTCATAACTACCTGTGGATTCCAAATATTGTATCACATTCCAGATAAATAGAAAAAGTAAAACTTTCCGATCGAATTATCAAACACCCAAGATGTCCCCAATATATCTCAACACTTGAAATCAGTTTAAAAACATCCATCACATGCCACAGTACCAATGGTCCAGCCGTAGAAGGGTCAAGCCAACGCCTCACATATGGCACGCCGTACTGCCCCAAACCCTAAGGTTCAAAAGGCAGTTCAAGACGGTCACATAATCGAGTTAAGGTTTGTTGTCTTCTAGAGGGTCCACCGCGTTACTTGCACGACTTAGAACGTTCTTAAACACGAGGAAAAATCCAACTTTTGAAAAATTTTCCGACAGGGGAAAAAGTGAGTTATCGATATCCGCCCGAACTTTTTAACAGTTTCTAAAATAATCCGGACAAACTAAACAAAGTTAAATTATCCGATCGAATCAACGATTCCCCAATACAACCCATGAAAAATCAACACTTGAGTGGAATTAAAATATTCCCAGAAAAACATAACAAGAAAGGGCCTAAAAATAATTACATGAAATTTCAGGGACTAAGTCAAATTTTGGCCGCAGAACCGCCGCAAAACACATGGTTTGGCCGCGGTTCCGCGCTCCAATTCTGGAATTAGAAGTCCGTACTTCACAGTAATTCTTAGTTTTTCCTGCTTGTTTTTCTGAGCATTTTTAATTCAGAAAATATCAACTTTTTGAAAAATGTACAGAGAGGGTTCCGTGTCGGGGTTTCGGCGTTCGATCGGACTTTAAACTTCGTCTAAACTTCGCCTAAAGCTCTAGCTTGGCTCTGATACCACTGTAGGGTTGCTAGGCACGCGCACAAGAGTCTACGAGGCATCAACTATGCCCGATTAAAAATTTAGCCGTGCCGAACAACCCGAATACGGAACTTTAAACTAGAGATTAGGCGAAAACAAGCATGCTAAACACTTTAACACTAAGTGAGAGGGATTACAACCTTTGTAGATCCGGTCCTTCACTTCATATGCTCCGTGTTGTGGTCCCTTCGCTGCGATCATCGGGATCCGGACTCTCGAGAGGTTCCACGAAGAGAAAGACGCAACCTTTGCTTCCGATCTTCGATACTAAGATGATCTACCTTGAAGTTTCTTTAACACAAGCTAACACTCATGAAATGATGTGAACACCCTCATCTAAATGGAAAGGGAAGATGAGGATGATGAAGTAGGATTTTTGCTCTCTTTATTTATCTTTTTCTCATATTTATTCATCACATTGAAAAAGGCTAGCAAGCTTTTTCATGAAGAAAGATGAAGGAAGAAGATGAACAATGATAGTAATCCTTTTGTGATGAATATTGCAAAAGAGATAATGATGAATTATGCAACCATGGTTGACTTAACCATTGTAGAGAATTGACCAAGGGTTAGGGTTTGGGTTGAGTTAAGAATGAGTCATAACAAAATATCTTACACAAAACAAAAAGAAAACCTTCTAGAAGCATCTAGAAAGCTTAACCCTAATCCAAACCCTAATCATGTTTAATCTCTACTAAACATGTTGCATTATTTATCATATCAAGTTACAATATTATATATCACATATATAATATTTATTGTAACCAAATAAAATAATACATTTAACATATATCGCATATATATCAATGTATTACCCGAGTGAGAAAAAGAATCTTTTAGTGAGCTAATATTAGTTAATGCAATTTAATATATCAAATATATTATTATACATTAAATTATCGAATCAACACTTGATCCGACAATCCGGCTATATCGCATATAACCGACTAATATTTATCTGTACCGATTCATCGAATCAACACTTGATCCGATGACCCGGCTGATATCAAATATCGCGAGAATATAATACGGTATCACATATCGCATTATCCTCGGTCCCGCACATATCACATATATGCTTCTACTCCGTTTTGCCTGAGTCAAGAAACCTCTGTGTAGGACTCTAAAGAATCATCAATACGCCGGCAGTAGGTGATGATCATATCAAACACCCACAAGCTGCAAGCGGTCAGCTAAACGTAACAGCTACCCAGGTATTGAGCGCTCAGAAGATCAACAAGCAAGCCTGTAACTTCTCCTGTGAATCCAAACAGTAACACTCCCGTACAGTCCGGTCTCGTCGTCTGATATGTCGCATATCTCGCCTAGGGGTGGTAAACGTCAGACCCCAGTAGCTCGATAAGTCGTGTCGATATGAGGTCTATAACAGTTCGAGAAACTACTGATAACACTTACCAGTAAATCTCAACAACCCTGACCAGGGATTTCCGGTTATAGCCAATCGAACACAGCACAACATCAACTCCCTATACCGGGAGAGACGAATCCCCTCCTATCGCTCATTGCCTCCATCTGATTCGGGACTGTACCCAAAAGCCACCTTTTGCACGCCCTCTTGGACGTGGTATGATGGAAATCAAAGCACAGTGGGAATCACACAAGACTCTATGACGATCTCGGGTCGACAGACTACTCTATACCAGTGTCACCGGAGAACTGCCATCTGACGTATGGTATAATACCATCTGGGAGTTCTCGGCGAGTCCGTCCAGTGTACCCAGTCTCCACTGAGCACCCGTACACCATCCTTGATGTCAAACACCGATGGATATGGGATTATCCATCGCCCATCATATGGGTCAAGATGCGTATACGCTAGTCTACTCTGGTGCATCGATGCCCTGTCTCGATACACCCTCGACTAGGAATAGTTATAGGATGTACTCGTCGACTACCGTGGCCCCACTAGTATGATCTCATCATAGTCCCAGTAGTCGAGTACATATCCTAAGGGCTTTATCAACATGTAATATAGAGACAATCAGAGTACATGTTAAGATAAAGTACAACCAGATAGCATACTATCATGTCGAGCAAGAAAGTCCTCCCTATATATGTCCTAGCATCCACTACAATATACATCATATGTACAGTAATGGCCTCTAGGGCATACATATAACTAGCACTGGGTAGTCTACAAGCACATCCTTTTTCAGGTCCCTAGTCGTTGGATTATCGAGATAGGGCATCGATACTCCGGAGTAGACTATTGTGTACGCTTCTCATCCCAGTTGGGGAGATGGTCTGTCCCACAGCCATCAGTACGTCGTACTGGAGATAGTATACAGGTGCTCGTTAGGTTACGGATATACCGGACAGGACTCGCAGGGAACTGTTGGTTGGGATTATTGTAGGGTTCCTAGGCACTCCCTAGAGGTCTCACAAGTGATCAAACATGCCCAATTGAAATTTTACATGTGCCGAGAAAACCTAATACGGATCGTTAACTAGATATATAGGCGATGCAAGCATGTAAACGAATTAAATGCTAAAGGAAAGTGACTACAACCTTTGTAGATCCGGTCCACCACCTCCTAAGCTCCGCGATGATCTCCCTCCGCTGTCCAAATCGAACCCTTGACTCTAGCATTGGCATCATCGAAGAATGGGCGGGCTTGATCGTCGGTTCGATGCCGAAGATGATCTACGTCGAGGCATCACAAGAACAAGCTCCAACTTCACCAAGCCTTGAAAACTTGTGAAGGAAACACCCTATACAACTTGGCAAGAGGTAGAGGATGAAGAAATAGGAAGTGGGTAGACTTTAGAATTGGATTTCTCACTTGTTTTGGCTAGTTGCCATTGAAGAGGCAAGCTTTTTCTTCATGTTAGAAGAAGATGAAGAAGAAGAAGATGATCTGATAAGTGTTAAAAATAAGATAAATAAATCAATACTTATCATAAATTAACCCTTGGTTAGTTGTAGAGAATGGACCATGGTTAACTTGAATGGTTAGGGTTAAGGATGAGACAAGAATGGTGACTTGGTCAAAGTTTCAAGAAACTTCAACTAAAAATAAAACTAGCAACCATTCTTTTTCTCTTTATCTTTTTCTTTTGCCAAAATAAACAAAAAGAATAAATAAATGAATAAGTAAATAAAATGAAACCCTAACCATTCATATAACCATGGTCAATTCTTTACACTAACCCTAGCTTGCATGTATCATCAAACATGATACAATCTTGTGCACAAAAGTATATCACATATACAACTTGTGCATTTCAAGTGAGAAAATCCATTTAAAGTGAACCAATACTAGTTAATGCAAAGTAATATATCAAATATATAATTATACATTAAATCATTAAATCAACACTTGATTTAACGATCCGGTCATATCGCATATAACCGACTAGTATCCAATGTATCGGCTTATCGAATCAATCAATGATTCGATAACTAGGTTATATCGCATATAACTAATCGAAACATTCATCGCGAGAATATAATACGGTATCATATACACGCATTATTCTCGGTCCCGCACATATCTCATATGCGCTCCTATTTCGTTTCGCTTGAGCCAGGAAACCTCTGTGTAGGACTCTAAAGACTCGTCAATACGCCGGCAGCGGATGATGATCATATCAAACACCCACAAGCCGCAAGCGGTCTGCTAAACGTAACGGCCACCCGGGTATTGAGCGATCAGAAGATCGACGAGCAAGCCCGCTCACACTCCTGTGAATCCAACCAGTAACACTTACCGTACAGTCCGGTCTGTTCGTCTGATATGTCGCATATCTCGCCTAGGGGTGGTAAACGTCAGACCCCAATAGCTCGATAAGTCATGCCGACGTGAAGTCCATGACATATGTGAAACTACTGATAACTCTTACCAGTATATCACTGCAACCCTGGCCAGGGATTTCCTGTTATGGCCAGTCGAGCATAGCGCAACATCAACCCCCAATACCGGGAGAGACGAATCCCCTCCTATCGCTCATTGCCTCCATGTGAATCGGGACTGTGCCCAAAAACCACCTGTTTGCACGACTCAGTAGAGCCGTGGTAGGGTGGAAATCAAAGCACAGTGGGAGACACACAAGACTCTATGACGATCTCGGGTCAACAGACTAAGCTGTACCAGTGTCACCAGAGAACTGCCATCTGACGTGAGGTATATACCATCTGGGAGTTCTCGGCGAGTCCGTTCAGTGTACCCAGTCTCCACTGAGCACCCGCATACCATCTTCGATGTCAAACACCAATGGATATGGGATCATCCATCGCCCATCGCATGGGTCGAGAAGATATACGCTAGTCTACTCTGGAATATCGATGCCCCGTCTCGATATTCTCTCGACTAGGAACATTTCAAGGATGTACTCATAGACTATCCAGGCCCCACTAGTATGATCTGCATCACAGTCCTGGAAGTCGAGTACTCATCCTAAGGGCTTTATCAACATGTAATCAGAGAGACAAAAAGTATACATGTTAAGATAAAGAGCAACCAGATAGCGTACTATCATGTCGAGCAAGAAAGTCCTACCTATATATGTCCCAGCATCCACTACAATATACATCCAATGTACAGTAATGGCCTCTAGGGCATACATATAACTAACAATTATACCCATCGTCAGTTAACAGTTCCCAGGTGACATGAGTACAGCATAGTCCGCAGACTTGACACTGCTACTTCGCCTCGAGTGTGTCCCACTGTTCTTAGATTGCTACCCTACCACGGCTCAAAGGAGTCGTGCAAACAGGTAGAAGTTGGGTGCAGTCCCGAGCACTTGGAGGCAGTGGCGGTTAGACAGGATTCGTCTCTCCCGGTATTGGGAGTTGATATCGCGCTGTGTCAGAGAGCCATTACGCAAAGTCCCTGGCCAGGGCAAGCGAGATTTACTGGTAGGTTTTTGAGTAGTTTCTCAAAGTGTAATGGGCTACGCTCCGACACGACTTATACCGCTTTTAGGGGACTGGCGCTTATCGCCCCCTAGGCCCGATATGCGATAGTCCTAGACGAAAAGACCGGACTGTACGGAGATTGTCACAGCAGGCTCAGTAGGAGTTCGGATGGGTTTCCTCATCGGCCTTCTGTAACGTCTTCAAAATAATAAAATATGATTTTTGGGAAATTTTATAATTTAATATTATTTTAATGAATATTTTAATATTCTGGTATAATTAAATACAGATAAATGGGGAAAAATTATGGAAAATTCTAAAATAAGGTATTTTAAGGAATTGCCTCGTTTTCTGTGCATGCCCCCATTTCCTCTCGTATTGACCCTGGGTACTTCTAGTTTTGACTGATTCCATCTAGGGTGAAATCTGGGTTGATTTTCCTATGTTGGTGTATGTTTTACGACTTGATTTAGCATGGATTTTGGTATTTGGTGATTCATTCCTGTCGGATGGCGTTTGGACGTCAACGACAAGTGGATATTGATTGTGTTTACATGCGAGTCGATAGGTTTTTACCTATGCGGGTAGCGTGTGCTAATTTGGTTTCCGATGTGATTTTCATGTGCTTTAGCGTTGTGATATACTTGTAGGTAACCCGCGTGATGTTGAGGCAAAGGAGGTGAAGATAGCGACATCGGCTTTGGCACACGAGAAGCAAGGTGAGTAGATTTATATCTATAGGGAGAAGTCGGGTGGATGGCGTATAGCACCCCCGCAGTCCGTGGTGTTGTATACGAATACGTATACACACGTATATTATTATGTGTGGTTAGGATCATTGATAGTAATAATGGTATTCTTGATGCTGAGATCCTTGGGTGTAGTATAGTGCGAACCCTAGGGTAGCGATTGCACTCATACCTATACTTACCCTTATATTTACACACATTCTTGCATTCATTCTCTCATATGTTGGTGCGTATATCTACACATGGGTATGGGACTATGTGTTCATATACGGGTTTGGTGATGATACGTGGGTTTGAGGTGTTACTTGATGTGAGGCCGTGAGATCGGCGGTGTGACACAGTTGCCTTTTGAGGTGCGATATGATAGTTTAGCGGGCCTTTGGACATGTGCTTTACCCGCATTCAAATTTTTATAGATGGTATCGATTTGTACTAGACTTACAGTAGTACCCCAGATGTGTGATCTGATGATGGTGATACCTGATATGTGATGAGATAGTGTGACATTGACCCCTACCCAGCTATTGGGATGCCATACGACGATTTACCGTACGAGCTGATATTGATGATAGATCCGTCCTCATGATTCGAGGATATCTTACGATATGTTATTGAGGCGAGATCACCGACTATCATATCTATACTTATATATTGACTCAGATTAGGTGGTTTCATACCCCTCCGGTCCAGATTTCTTAGTGGGCATTGGACTAGACCGAGTCATACCTATTTCAAAAGTAACGAATCGGGGATATTTTAAAGATAAGCAGAAGGGTTATACGGATATTTTCAAATGATGCATCTTTTCTTAAAACACCGTAGCCCTTACTTTACCAAAAGCCCTGATTCGTCTTATTTCAAAAGGCAAGGTTGCATGACATATCTTGTGAGGCAGGTTCTGTGTTTTTGCGTTGATTATTCGTTTCCGCATTATTCCTGCTATCTGCATTGCATCGCTTTTATTGTTGTGATATTCAGTCATGCTGCTAGGACACCAACACCATTATCGATGATGCATATGCTCCACGTACACTTGTTGCCGGCTCACACACTTATCATCGATAATTGCCATGTCACTACACTGTAGTACTATTGCATTCAGTATATGATCCTTGCATGACATGATGATGTACATACATTCCTTCACATGTAGCATGCTTCATGCTTGATTTTAAGCATTGAGATATGTTGTTTCTATGATATTTCTGGATTTGGGAACCGAGGGTGTTTTAAAACGAGAATATATCATTACTTTAAAAACCCGGTTACCCTTGATATGATATTTCAGTGCGTCCACCATGTGTTTTCTCGGTGCTGAGAGCGACATGTGTAACCCGAATCGATGAGTGGATGAGCCGATTGCGGGTACATGGTGGACCCGGTATGGTTCCCCTCGGCAAGATGATCGATGAGCTTTGCCGATTGAGCCTGGAGGCGGGCGAGCACCTACCGGTGATTGGTTGGACCTGGCGGTTATCCGGAGGATACCGACCAGAGTCGATAGATGTTTGGGCATACTGCCGGGGTCGGGGGCCGAGGGCCGATACCGCAGACAGAGCCCGCGGGCCGATCCGGACTGACGGAGCCCGATATATGAGGATTTACGTGCCGATGCTGGGCACGGTTTTCATGATGTTTTCGGGTGTCGATGCTGGGCACCCTGGTTCCATGATTTTGATGTGTCGCGAGGGACACGGGTGGATTATATCCTCATATTTCCATGCACAGGTTATGATATTTACTTGCATGATGGTTATTGTCAGTGGGTGACGAGTGGACGGGATCCACGTGTGTGCAGATTTGATTACATTGATCATACCTCATATTCTTGACATGCTATTACCTGAGGCACTAGCACGAGCTCTTGGCATTACACTCATGTATAGAGATTACATTGCCAGTTTAGCATGTTTCAGCTTTATTCATATTGAGGTTTATTTATATCTGATCGTATTGACCTAGGATGGGTCATGCATTCGATCTCTGCTTGTAGATATATCTCTATTCACGAGTTGGCAACTCACCCCCGTTGTACCCCAGTTCTTGCAGGTTTTTGCCGTACAGATTCCTTAGCGGCATTTCGGGCACACTGCTTCCATCGGGTGACTTGCTTGGTTAGGTGGGTTCTTTTGTATCAGAACCGCTATTGTATTGGTATTATTCATTGTATCTAGAATTGTCCATCAACCAAAAACTTGTTTATTGTTTCAGACTTAGAAAACAGTGTTGTTTTATTTCGACCTTAGAGTCGCGCTAGTAGTATTACGGTTTTCTGGCTGTTTTGAGTTTCTTTTTTTTGGGTTTTGATCCTCGCCCTTTGGCGTTGTATATTATTATTGCTTGCGTGGTTGTGGACCGTCGATGGACGAAGAGCTAGCTCCCGCTTGGGGATGCCTTTTATCATTTCATATATATTATTCTTGTTGTACCCCGTTCGGGGCCAGTTTTTACAAAGGAAACTCTGCCGAAATTTTCAGGAAAGGTTACACATTTTAAAAAAATGCATATTCGGCTTAGTTATTTAAAAACTTTGATTTCCAAACATGATTTCCTTACTTTTCAAAAACAGTTTTCCTTATTTACTCTTTAAATGGTTTTAGATTGCTGGGCTTTTGGCTTACTTGGATCAGATGGGGTCCTATAGACTTCATATGGTCCAAGGGCCAATCACGTGCTCTTTCGGGTCGTGACAAAGTTGGTATCAGAGCGCTAGGTTGACCTTGGTTCGAGTCTAAGTTTGACTATGTGGAGCCTAGGGCGTTATTTATATGCGGAACTTAGGCTTGATCTTACGGAACTTAGACTTGGTCGAGGGGGTGTAAACCCGAACTTTCGTCGTGTAGGATGACCCTTGGTTGATGGAATAGGTGACTAAAGTAGAGTGACGTACCGTTGGTATGTTCCGCGGCATACTTACGACACGACACTCCGCTTAAGGAACCTTAGGATGTACATACATTTCGAGATCAGTTGATTCTCTTCATATCCAGGATTATACATCCATTTGAGATCCCCGATTATATTAGTTTCATGATCATACCTTCATTGATGTTGTTCCTTTCCTATGATCATGTATCCACTCTGGATCTGTTGTTTCCCTTCTTGCCACTGGTGTGCTCTCTTGATACTCGATTGAGGTTCCTGTCACCATGTTTGAGCGCAGTTTGGGGCTGCTGCTAGGGTTACGGCCGGTGTGAGCTCGTTTGGTACGAAGGCCGACCATTGTGTTTTCTGGTGACATGAGAACGTCTCGAGTTGGTATTGTGGATTGTGACCTCTAGTGGAGGCAAGTGCTTGGTCTTGCACCGGATGATCGGGTCATTGTTATGAGCTGCCAGTTGAGAGAGGACTGTTGATGTACAGCATACCTCAGAGATTGTGATGTCGCCTACCGTGCAGACAGATGGACCAGCTGTTGCTGAGATTGACAGGATGTTGCTTTCGGAGCTTACGAGCTGAGATTGCCGGAGCTTTCAGGTAGATATGCGACAGATGATAGCTAGCCTACCCGATTTGAGAGACGAAGGTGATTCGTCCGATTTTTGCGCCGGAGCGGGCCCAGTTGTGTTGAAGATCTCCAGTGTGGAGAGGTCTTGCTCAGATCTAGAGCAGACCGATTCTGAGATGACCGCTTATGTATCGCCTTTTCTGGGGGATTGAGGCGTTGTTCGGCGTACAGGCGTATGAGCCAGTTGTTGCTGCAAATGATGAGATATCGCCCAGATGATTGGAGCTACTGCAGCATGAGCATATTCTTGAGATATGATGGTGAGTCGCTAGTCACCGAGGCTGAATGACTAGGACGTGTGTTGAGTTCGCTTACCCCGATGCGAGGTCATCAGGTGGATTGATTCCAGCTAGAGGCGACTTCATGCAGATTCGTTGAGAGTTGATTGAGACGATCGATATGTCAGGAACCTATTTTCCAAGTTTAAAGTATACGGAAGGACATGCAGGTGATTCTATGGACCCTCTAGAAGAATAAAACCCTAACTCGACTTAATGACCGTGTGAAAGCCTTTGAACCTTAGGGTTTGCGGCAGTTCCTCGGCGCCATTAGTGAGTGCTTGGGTTTGGCCCTTCTACGGCTGGACCCACCGACGCTGTGGCATGTACTCGATACTACTAAACTGTACCCGAGATGTGAGCTCTTGGAGGATCATGAGGTTCTGACGAGTCGATCGGATGGTTCGACATCTTTCGGATATTGTGATGGGACACTGCTTGGGAGACTCCAGATGTGAGCATAGCCGTCGGAGCGCAGTTCGTGTAGCCACGATGAGATGAGTCCGAATCAGTAGATATTTGAGCAAGGTGGAATAAAAGAGTTCGCACGAGATTTCGATGAGATGACGTTCCACTCCGCTGACATCAGAGATGTGACATGCACGTTGAGGACGTGTTTCGGCTAGATATCTTCTACGGAGTGATGAAGATACCGAGTTCGTGATTTCGAGTCCGTGTTAGAGACTTCGGATGGACCGTAGCCGAGGACATTGCAGTGTGCAGATAAAGATGCGACGTCAAATGGTCGATGATACAGACAAGCGGGACAAGAAAGTTCGTGCGAGAGGCAGACGAGCTGTTACTACACCCCGTTAAGATTAAAGGCCGGACATGCATACAGAGGCTCAGAGATGCGACCAGCTTCACAAGGGGATGTTGTACTAAGGACGCAGAGGTCCAAAAGAGCGAGAAAAGATTACGCCAGAGTACCAGCCTCCTTACATTTTGGCTTAGGCAAGATCAGAAGAGACCTTGAGTAGGATTCCTTCCAGTACACTTGCTGTAATAAGAGTTGCACACCAGGATCGGATGTGTGATATGCATTCAGAGGACCCGAGGTCCGGTGCCAGAGATGTGCTGCTTTACGAGCGGTCGTGAGGATTGACCGAGAGATGACCAAGGGAAGTGCAAGAACGGAATCGTTCCTGTCAGCACACCTGACCGGGGCCGATGAGTCGATGGATTGCGAGTTGGTAATCTACAGGAAGGATCAGGAACCAGAGGCAGAGGACGCCAGCCGCGAGCAAGAGGCAAGTAGATTTCTTACGCCGCTAGCATCGGATGTACCGGTACCTTCTCGACCCTGAAGGAGGGTATACCGACGACGGTAATTATGATTTATGATTTTGTGATTTGATTATCACGTATCCGTTGCTTTGGATTTCGGTATTTTGGACGATCTATTCGCATGATTTAGTCTTGATGACTGAGTTTCATGATATTTGATTTTGTGCACCATGGTTGCACCTACTGGGTATTTATACCTTGTACATAGTTATTACTCTTGAGCTGTTGATTGCGATTTCATGCCTATTTTATGCTGGTGATTTGATTTACGCTTCCAGCAGAGTTTCATGTAATTTTAGTGTTTTGATTTTGCACTCGGTATAGCTTATATGTGCTTGTAGTGCATCGATATGTGTTTTGTGCCCGCAGCTGCACACGTTTATGATTTTCTTCATATCTGGATACACTTGGTGT